>CANQKQ010000007.1:0-516692 GCA_947623515.1 Neoascia interrupta
GACGTCATCTATACTATAGACGTCATCTATACTATAGACGTCACCTATACTATAGACGTCATCTATACTATAGACGTCATCTATACTATAGACCTCATCTATACTATAGACCTCATCTCTACTATATACCTCATCTATACTATAGACGTCATCTATACTATAGACGTCATCTATACTATAGACGTCGTCTATACTATGGACGTTATCTTTACTATAGACGTCATATATACTATAGACGTCATCTATACTATAGACGTCATCTATACTATAGGCGTCATCTATACTATAGACGTCATCAATACTATAGACGTCATCTATACTATAGACGTCATCTATACTATAGACGTCGTCTATACTAGACGTCATCTATACTATGGACGTTATCTTTACTATGGACGTCATCTATACTATAGACGTCATCTATACTATAGACGTCATCTATACTATAGACGTCATCTATACTATAGACGTCATCTATACTATAGACATCATCTATACTATAGACGTCATCTATACTATAGATGTCATCTATACTATAGATGTCATCTATACTATAGACGTCATCTATACTATAGACGTCATCTATACTATAGACGTCATCTATACTATAGACGTCATCTATACTATAGGCGTCATCTATACTATAGACGTCATCTATACTATAGACGTCATCTATACTATAGACGTCATCTATACTATAGACGTCATCTATACTATAGACGTCATCTATACTATAGACGTCATCTATACTATAGACGTCATCTATACTATTGACGTCATCTATACTATAGACGTCATCTGTAATATAGACGTCACCTATACTATAGACGTCACCTATACTATAGACGTCATCTATACTATAGACGTCATCTATACTATAGACCTCATCTCTACTATAGACCTCATCTCTACTATAGACGTCATCTATACTATAGACTTCATCTATACTATAGACGGCATCTATACTATAGACGTCATCTATACTATAGACGTCATCTATACTATAGACGTCGTCTATACTAGACGTCATCTATACTATGGACGTTATCTTTACTATAGACGTCATCTATACTATAGACGTCATCTATACTAGACGTCATCTATACTATGGACGTTATCTTTACTATGGACGTCATCTATACTATGGACGTCATCTATACTATGGACGTCATCTATACTATGGACGTCATCTATACTATAGGCGTCATCTATACTATAGACGTCATCAATACTATAGACGTCATCTGTACTATAGACGTCATCTATACTATAGACGTCGTCTATACTAGACGGCATCTATACCATGGACGTTATCTTTACTATGGACGTCATCTATACTATGGACGTCATCTATACTATGGACGTCATCTATGCTTTAGACATCATCTCTACTATTGACGTCATCTATACTATAGACAACATCTATACTATGGACGTCATCTATGCAATAGACGTCATCTATACTATAGACGTCATCTTTACTTTAGACGTCATCAATACTATAGACATCATCAATACTATAGACATCATCAATACTATAGACGTCATCAATACTATGGACGTCATCAATACTATAGACGTCATCTATACTATAGACGTCATCTATGCTTTAGACGTCATCTACACTATAGACGTCATCTATACTATAGACGTTATCTGTACTATAGACGTCATCTATACTATAGACGTCATCTATACTATAGACGTCATCTGTACTATAGACGTCATCTATACTATAGACGTCATCTATACTATAGACGTCATCTCTACTATAGACGTCTTCAATTCTATTAACGTCGTCAATACTATAGACATCATCAATACAATAGACGTCATCAATACTTTAGACGTCAACAATACTATAGACGTCATCAATACTATAAACTTCATCTATACTATAGATGTCATCTATACTATAGACGTCATCTATGCTATAGACGTCATCTATACTATAGACGTCATCTATGCTATAGAAGTCATCTATACTGTAGACGTCATCTATGCTATAGACGTCATCTATACTATAGACGTCATCTTTACTATAGACGTCATCTATACTATAGACGACATCTATACTATAACTGTCATCTATACTATAGACGTCATCTTTACTATAGACGTCATCTATACTATAGACGTCATCTATACTATAGACGTCATCTATACTATAGACGTCATCTATACTATAGACGTCATCTATACTATAGACGTCATCTAAACTATAGACGTCATCTATACTATAGACGTCATCTATACTATAGACGTCATCTATACTATAGACGTCATCTATACCATAGACGTCATCTATACTATAGACGTCATCTATACTAAAGACGTCATCTATACTAAAGACGTCATCTATACTATAGACGTCATCTATACTATAGACACCATCAATACTATAGACATCATCAATACTATAGACGTCATCAATACTATAAACGTCATCTATACTATAGACGTCATCTATACTATAGACGGCATCTATGCTATAGACGTCATCAATACTATAAACGTCATCTATACTATAGACGTCATCTATACTATAGACGGCATCTATGCTATAGACGTCATCTATACTATAGACGTCATCTATGCTATAGACGTCATCTATACTATAGACGTCATCTATGCTATAGACGTCATCTTTACTATAGACGTCATCTATACTATAACTGTCATCTATACTATAGACGTCATCTATACTATAGACGTCATCTATACTATAGACGTCGTCTATACTATAGACGTCATCTATACTATAACTGTCATCTATACTATAGACGTCATCTATACTATAGACGTCATCTATACTATAGACGTCATCTATACTATAGACGTCATCTATACTATAGACGTCATCTATACTATAGACGTCATCTATACTATAGACGTCATCTATACTATAGACGTCATCTATACTATAGACGTCATCTATACTATAGACGTCATCTATACTATAGACGTCATCTATACTATAGACGTCATCTATACTATAGACGTCATCTATACTATAGACGTCATCAATACTATAGACGTCATCAATACTATAGACGTCATCAATACTATAGACGTCATCTGTACTATAGACGTCATCTATACTATAGACGTCATCTATACTATAGACGTCATCTATACTATAGACGTCATCTATACTATAGACGTCATCTATACTATAGACGTCATCTATACTATAGACGTCATCTATACTATAGACGTCATCTATACTATAGACGTCATCTATACTATAGACGTCATCTATACTTTAGACGTCATCTATACTATAGACGTCATCTATACTATTGACGTCATCTATACTATAGACGTCATCTATACTATTGACGTCATCTATACTATAGATGTCATCTATACTATAGACGTCATCTATTCTATAGATGTCATCTATACTATAGACGTCATCTATACTATAGACGTCAACTATACTATAGACTTCATCTATACTATAGACGTCATCTATACTATAGACGTCATCAATACTATAGACGTCATCAATACTATAGACGTCATCTATACTATAGACGTCATCTATACTATAGACGTCATCTATACTATAGACGTCATCTATACTATGGACGTCATCTATACTATAGACGTCATCAATACTATAGACGTCATCAATACTATAGACCTCATCTATACTATAGACGTCATCTATACTATGGACGTTATCTTTACTATGGACGTCATCTATACTATGGACGTTATCTTTACTATGAACGTCATCAATACTATAGACGTCATCTATACTATAGACGTCATCTATACTATAGACGTCATCTATACTATATACGTCATTTTTACTATAGAAGTCATCTATACTATAGACGTCATCTATACTATGGACGTCATCTATACTATAGACGTCATCTATACTATAGAAGTCATCTATACTATAGACGACATCTATACTATAGACGTCAACTATACTATAGACGTCATCTATACTAAAGACGTCATCTATACTATAGATGTCGTCTATACTATAGACGTCATCTATACTTTAGTCGTCATCTATACTATATAGTATAGACGACATCTATACTATAGACGTCATCTATACTATAGACGTCATCTATACTATAGACGTCATCTATACTATAGACGTCATCTATACTACGGACGTTATCTTTACTATGGACGTCATCAATACTATAGACGTCATCAATACTATAGACATCATCTATACTATGGACGTCATCTATGCAATACTATATACGTCTATACTATAGAAGTCATCTATACTATAGACGTCATCAATACTATATACATCATCAATACTATAGACATCATCTATACTATGGACGTCATCTATGCAATACTATATACGTCTATACTATAGAAGTCATCTATACTATAGACGTCATCAATACTATATACATCATCAATACTATAGACGACATCAATACTATAGACGTCATCAATACTATAGACGTCATCTATACTATAGACGTCATCTATACTTTAGACGTCATCTATACTATAGACGTCATCTATACTATAGACGTCATCTATACTATAGACGTCATCTATACTATAGACGTCATCTATACTATAGACGTCATCTATACTATAGACGTCATCTATACTATAGACGTCATCTATACTATAGACGTCATCTATACTATAGACATCATCAATACTATAGACGTCACCTATACTATAGACGTCATCTATACTAAAGACGTCATCTATACTATAGACCTCATCTATACTATAGACGTCATCTATACTATAGACGTCATCTATACTATAGACGTCATCTATACTATAGACGTCATCTATGCTATAGACGTCAGCTTTACTATAGACGTCAGCTATACTATAGACGTCATCTATACTATAGACGTCATCTATGCTATAGACGTCATCAATACTATAGACGTCATCTATGCTATAGACGTCATCTATACTAAAGACGTCATCTATACTATAGACGTCATCTATACTATAGACGTCATCTATGCTATAGACGTCAGCTATACTATAGACGTCAGCTATACTATAGACGTCATCTCTACTATAGACGTCATCTATACTATAGACGTCATCTATAATATAGACGTCATCTATACTATAGACGTCATCTATACTATAGACGTCATCTATAATATAGACGTCATGTATACTATAGACGTCATCTATACTATAGACGTCATCTTTACTATAGACGTCATCTATACTATAGACGTCATCTATACTACAGACGTCATCTTTACTATAGACGTCATCTATATTATAGACGTCATCTTTACTATAGACGTCATCTATACTATAGACGTCATCTATACTATAGACGTCATCTATACTATAGACGTCATCTATACTACAGACGTCATCTATACTATAGACGTCATCTATACTATAGACGTCATCTATACTATAGACGTCATCTATACTATAGACGTCATCTATACTATAGACGTCATCTATACTATAGACGTCATCTATACTATAGACGTCATCTATACTATAGACGTCATCTATACTATAGACGTCATCTATACTATAGACGTCATCTATACTATAGACGTCATCTATACTATAGACGTCATCTATACTATAGACGTCATCTATACTATAGACGTCATCTATACTATAGACGTCATCTATACTATAGACGTCATCTATACTATAGACGTCATCTATACTATAGACGTCATCTATAATATAGACGTCATCTATACTATAGACGTCATCTATACTATAGATGTCGTCTATACTATAGACGTCTATCTATGCTTTATACTATTGACGTCGTCTATACTACAGACGTCATCTATACTATAGATGTCGTCTATACTATAGACGTCATCTATACTACAGACGTCATCTATACTATAGATGTCGTCTATACTATAGACGTCATCTATACTATAGACGTCATCTATACTATAGACGTCATCTATACTATAGACGTCATCTATACTATAGACGTCATCTATACTAAAGACGTCAACTATACTCTAGACGTCATCTATAATATAGACGCCATCTATGATATAGACGCCATCTATACTATAGACGTCATCTATACTACAGACGTCATCTATACTATAGACGTCATCTATACTATAGACGTCATCTATACTATAGACGTCATCTATACTATAGACGTCATCTATACTATAGACGTCGTCTATACTATAGACGTCTATCTATGCTATATACTACAGACGTCGTCTATACTGCAGACGTCATCTATACTATAGACGTCGTCTATACTACAGACGTCATCTATACTATAGATGTCGTCTATACTATAGACGTCATCTATACTATAGACGTCATCTATACTATAGACGTCATCTATACTATAAACGTCATCTATACTATAAACGTCATCTATACTTTAGACGTCATCTATACTATAGACGTCATCTATACTATAGACGTCATCTATACTATAGACGTCATCTATACTTTAGACGTCATCTATACTATAGACGTCATCTATACTTTAGACGTCATCTATACTATAGACGTCATCTATACTATAGACGTCATCTTTACTATAGACGTCATCTATACTATAGACGTCATCTATACTATAGACGTCATCTATACTATAGACGTCATCTATACTATAGACGTCATCTATACTATAGACGTCATCTATACTATAGACGTCATCTATACTATAGACGTCATCTATACTATAGACGTCATCTATACTATAGATGTCGTCTATACTATAGACGTCTATCTATGCTATATACTATAGACGTCGTCTATACTATAGACGTCATCTATACTATAGACGTCATCTATACTATAGACGTCATCTATACTATAGACGTCATCTATACTATAGACGTCATCTATACTATAGACGTCATCTATACTATAGATGTCGTCTATACTATAGACGTCTATCTATGCTATATACTATAGACGTCGTCTATACTATAGACGTCATCTATACTATAGACGGCATCTATAATATAGACGTCATCTATACTATAGACGTCATCTATACTATAGACGTCATCTATACTAAAGACGTCAACTATACTCTAGACGTCATCTATAATATAGACGCCATCTATAATATAGACGCCATCTATACTATAGACGTCATCTATACTACAGACGTCATCTATACTATAGACGTCATCTATACTATAGACGTCGTCTATACTATAGACGTCATCTATACTATAGACGTCATCTATGCTATAGACGTCATCTATACTATAGACGTCATCTATGCTGTAGACGTCATCTATACTATAGACGTCATCTATGCTATAGACGTCATCTATACTATAGACGTCATCTATACTATAGACGTCATCTATGCTATAGACGTCATTTATACTATAGACGTCATCTATGCTATAGACGTCATCTATACTATAGACGTCATCTATACTATAGACGTCATCTATACTATAGACGTCATCTATACTATAGACGTCATCTATACTATAGACGTCGTCTATACTATAGACGTCTATCTTTGCTATATACTATAGACGTCGTCTATACTACAGACGTCATCTATACTATAGATGTCGTCTATACTATAGACGTCATCTATACTATAGACGTCATCTATACTATAGACGTCATCTATACTATAGACGTCATCTATACTATAGACGTCATCTATACTATAGACGGCATCTATAATATAGACGTCATCTATACTATAGACGTCATCTATACTATAGACGTCATCTATACTAAAGACGTCAACTATACTCTAGACGTCATCTATAATATAGACGCCATCTATAATATAGACGCCATCTATACTATAGACGTCATCTATACTATAGACGTCATCTATACTATAGACGTCGTCTATACTATAGACGTCGTCTATACAATAGACGTCGTCTATACTATAGACGTCGTCTATACTATAGACGTCATCTATAGACGTCATCTATACTTTAGTCGTCATCTATACCATAGACGTCATCTATACTTTAGACGTCATCTATACTATAGACGTCATCTATACTATAGATGTCATCTATACTATAGACGTCATCTATACTATAGACGTCATCTATACTATAGACGTCATCTATACTATAGACGTCATCTATACTATTGATGTCGTCTATACTATAGACGTAATCTATACTTTAGTCGTCATCTATACTATAGATGTCGTCTATACTATAGACGTCATCTATACTATAGACGTCATCAATACTATAGACATCATCAATACTATAGACATCATCAATACTATCAAAGTCATCTATACTATAGACGTCATCTATGCTATAGACGTCAGCTATACTATAGACGTCAGCTATACTATAGACGTCATCTATACTATAGACGTCATCTATACTATAGACGTCATCTATGCTATAGACGTCAGCTATACTATAGACGTCAGCTATACTATAGACGTCATCTATACTATAGACGTCATCTATAATATAGACGTCATCTATACTATAGACGTCATCTATACTATAGACGTCATCTATACTATAGATGTTATCTATACTATAGACTTCATCTATACTATAGACGTCATCTATACTATAGACGTCATCTATACTATAGACCTCATCTATACTATAGACGTCATCTATACTATAGACTTCATCTATACTATAGACGTCATCTATACTATAGACGTCAGCTATACTATAGACGTCAGCTATACTATAGACGTCAGATATACTATAGACGTCATCTATACTATAGACGTCATCTATACTATAGACGTCATCTATACTATAGACGTCATCTATAATATAGACGTCATCTTTACTATAGACGTCATCTATACTATAGACGTCATCTATACTATAGACGTCATCTATACTATAGACGTCATCTATACTATAAACGTCATCTATACTATAAACGTCATCTATACTATAAACGTCATCTATACTATAAACGTCATCTATACTATAGACGTCATCTATACTATAGACGTCATCTATACTATAGACGTCATCTATACTATAGACGTCATCTATACTATAGACGTCATCTATACTATAGACGTCATCTATACTATAGACGTCATCTATACTATAGACGTCATCTATACTATAGACGTCATCTATACTATAGACGTCATCTATACTATAGACGTCATCTATACTATAGACGTCATCTATACTATAGACGTCATCTATACTATAGACGTCATCTATACTATAGACGTCATCTATACTATAGACGTCATCTATACTATAGATGTCGTCTATACTATAGACGTCTATCTATGCTATATACTATAGACGTCGTCTATACTACAGACGTCATCTATACTATAGATGTCGTCTATACTATAGACGTCATCTATACTACAGACGTCATCTATACTATAGATGTCGTCTATACTATAGACGTCATCTATACTATAGACGTCATCTATACTATAGACGTCATCTATACTATAGACGTCATCTATACTATAGACGGCATCTATAATATAGACGTCATCTATACTATAGACGTCATCTATACTATAGACGTCATCTATACTAAAGACGTCAACTATACTCTAGACGTCATCTATAATATAGACGCCATCTATAATATAGACGCCATCTATACTATAGACGTCATCTATACTACAGACGTCATCTATACTATAGACGTCATTTATACTATAGACGTCGTCTATACTATAGACGTCATCTATACTATAGACGTCATCTATGCTATAGACGTCATCTATACTATAGACGTCATCTATGCTGTAGACGTCATCTATACTATAGACGTCATCTATGCTGTAGACGTCATCTATACTATAGACGTCATCTATGCTATAGACGTCATCTATACTATAGACGTCATCTATACTATAGACGTCATCTATGCTATAGACGTCATTTATACTATAGACGTCATCTATGCTATAGACGTCATCTATACTATAGACGTCATCTATGCTATAGACGTCATCTATACTATAGACGTCATCTATACTATAGACGTCATCTATACTATAGACGTCGTCTATACTATAGACGTCTATCTATGCTATATACTATAGACGTCGTCTATACTACAGACGTCATCTATACTATAGATGTCGTCTATACTATAGACGTCATCTATACTATAGACGTCTTCTATACTATAGACGTCATCTATACAATAGAAGTCATCTATACTATAGACGGCATCTATAATATAGACGTCATCTATACTATAGACGTCATCTATACTATAGACGTCAACTATACTCTAGACGTCATCTATAATATAGACGCCATCTATAATATAGACGCCATCTATACTATAGACGTCATCTATACTATAGACGTCATCTATACTTTAGTCGTCATCTATACCATAGACGTCATCTATACTATAGACGTCATCTATACTATAGACGTCATCTATACTATAGACGTCATCTATACTATAGACGTCATCTATACTATAGACGTCATCTATACTATAGACGTCATCTATACTATAGACGTCATCTATACTATAGACGTCATCTATACTATAGACGTCATCTATACTATAGACGTCATCTATACTATAGACGTCATCTATACTATTGATGTCGTCTATACTATAGACGTAATCTATACTTTAGTCGTCATCTATACTATAGATGTCGTCTATACTATAGACGTCATCTATACTATAGACGTCATCAATACTATAGACATCATCAATACTATAGACATCATCAATACTATAGACGTCATCAATACTATAGACATCATCAATACTATCGACGTCATCAATACTATAGACGTCATCTATACTATAGACGTCATCTATACTATAGACGTCATCTATACTATAGACGTCATCTATACTATTGACGTCATCTATACTATAGACGTCATCTATACTATAGACGTCATCTATACTATAGACGTCATCTATACTATAGACGTCATCTATGCTATAGACGTCATCTATACTATAGACGTCATCTATACTATAGACGTCATCTAGACTATAGACGTCATCTAGACTATAGACGTCATCTATACTATAGACGTCATCTATACTATAGACGTCATCTATACTATAGACGTCATCTATACTATAGATGTTATCTATACTATAGACTTCATCTATACTATAGACGTCATCTATACTATAGACGTCATCTATACTATAGACCTCATCTATACTATAGACGTCATCTATACTATAGACTTCATCTATACTATAGACGTCATCTATACTATAGACGTCAGCTATACTATAGACGTCAGCTATACTATAGACGTCAGATATACTATAGACGTCATCTATACTATAGACGTCATCTATACTATAGACGTCATCTATACTATAGACGTCATCTATACTATAGACGTCATCTATACTATAGACGTCATCTATAATATAGACGTCATCTTTACTATAGACGTCATCTATACTATAGACGTCATCTATACTATAGACGTCATCTATACTATAGACGTCATCTATACTATAAACGTCATCTATACTATAAACGTCATCTATACTATAAACGTCATCTATACTATAAACGTCATCTATACTATAAACGTCATCTATACTATAGACGTCATCTATACTATAGACGTCATCTATACTATAGACGTCATCTATACTATAGACGTCATCTATACTATAGACGTCATCTATACTATAGACGTCATCTATACTATAGACGTCATCTATACTATAGACGTCATCTATACTATAGACGTCATCTATACTATAGACGTCATCTATACTATAGACGTCATCTATACTATAGACGTCATCTATACTATAGACGTCATCTATACTATAGACGTCATCTATACTATAGATGTCGTCTATACTATAGACGTCTATCTATGCTATATACTATAGACGTCGTCTATACTACAGACGTCATCTATACTACAGATGTCGTCTATACTATAGACGTCATCTATACTACAGACGTCATCTATACTATAGATGTCGTCTATACTATAGACGTCATCTATACTATAGACGTCATCTATACTATAGACGTCATCTATACTATAGACGTCATCTATACTATAGACGGCATCTATAATATAGACGTCATCTATACTATAGACGTCATCTATACTATAGACGTCATCTATACTAAAGACGTCAACTATACTCTAGACGTCATCTATAATATAGACGCCATCTATAATATAGACGCCATCTATACTATAGACGTCATCTATACTACAGACGTCATCTATACTATAGACGTCATTTATACTATAGACGTCATCTATACTATAGACGTCATCTATGCTATAGACGTCATCTATACTATAGACGTCATCTATGCTGTAGACGTCATCTATACTATAGACGTCATCTATGCTGTAGACGTCATCTATACTATAGACGTCATCTATGCTATAGACGTCATCTATACTATAGACGTCATCTATACTATAGACGTCATCTATGCTATAGACGTCATTTATACTATAGACGTCATCTATGCTATAGACGTCATCTATACTATAGACGTCATCTATACTATAGACGTCATCTATACTATAAACGTCGTCTATACTATAGACGTCTATCTATGCTATATACTATAGACGTCGTCTATACTACAGACGTCATCTATACTATAGATGTCGTCTATACTATAGACGTCATCTATACTATAGACGTCTTCTATACTATAGACGTCATCTGTACAATAGAAGTCATCTATACTATAGACGGCATCTATAATATAGACGTCATCCATACTATAGACGTCATCTATACTATAGACGTCAACTATACTCTAGACGTCATCTATAATATAGACGCCATCTATAATATAGACGCCATCTATACTATAGACGTCATCTATACTATAGACGACGTCTATAGACGTCATCTATAGACGTCATCTATACTTTAGTCGTCATCTATACCATAGACGTCATCTATACTATAGACGTCATCTATACTATAGACGTCATCTATACTATAGACGTCATCTATACTATAGACGTCATCTATACTATAGACGTCATCTATACTATAGACGTCATCTATACTATAGACGTCATCTATACTATAGACGTCATCTATACTATTGATGTCGTCTATACTATAGACGTAATCTATACTTTAGTCGTCATCTATACTATAGATGTCGTCTATACTATAGACGTCATCTATACTATAGACGTCATCAATACTATAGACATCATCAATACTATAGACATCATCAATACTATAGACGTCATCAATACTATAGACATCATCAATACTATCGACGTCATCAATACTATCAACGTCATCTATACTATAGACGTCATCTATGCTATAGACGTCAGCTATACTATAGACGTCAGCTATACTATAGACGTCATCTATACTATAGACGTCATCTATACTATAGACGTCATCTATGCTATAGACGTCAGCTATACTATAGACGTCAGCTATACTATAGACGTCATCTATACTATAGACGTCACCTATACTATAGACGTCATCTATACTATAGACGTTATTTATACTATAGACGTCACCTATACTATAGACCTCATCTATACTATAGACGTCATCTATACTATAGACCTCATCTATACTATAGACGTCATCTATACTATAGACCTCATCTATACTATAGACGTCATCTATACTATAGACTTCATCTATACTATAGACGTCATCTATACTATAGACGTCAGCTATACTATAGACGTCATCTATACTATAGACGTCAGATATACTATAGACGTCATCTATACTATAGACGTCATCTATACTATAGACGTCATCTATACTATAGACGTCATCTATACTATAGACGTCATCTATACTATAGACGTCATCTATACTATAGACGTCATCTATACTATAGACGTCATCTATACTATAGACGTCATCTATAATATAGACGTCATCTATACTATAGATGTTATCTATACTATAGACTTCATCTATACTATAGACGTCATCTTTACTATAGACGTCATCTATACTATAGACGTCATCTATACTATAGACGTCATCTATACTATAGACGTCATCTATACTATAGACGTCATCTATACTATAGACGTCACCTATACTATAGACGTCATCTATACTATAGACGTCACCTATACTATAGACGTCACCTATACTATAGATGTCATCTATACTATAGACGTCACCTATACTATAGACGTCATCAATACTATAGACGTCATCAATACTATAGACGTCATCTATACTATAGACGTCATCTATACTATAGACGTCATCTATACTATAGACGTCATCTATACTATAGACGTCATCTATACTATAGACGTCATCTATACTATAGACGTCATCTATACTATAGACGTCATCTATGCTATAGACGTCATCTATACTATAGACGTCATCTATACTATAGACGTCATCTAGACTATAGACGTCATCTAGACTATAGACGTCATCTATACTATAGACGTCATCTAGACTATAGATGTCATCTAGACTATAGATGTCATCTAGACTATAGATGTCATCTATACTATAGACGTCATCTATACTATAGACGTCATCTATACTATAGACGTCACCTATACTATAGACGTCATCTATACTATAGACGTCATCTATACTATAGACGTCATCTATACTATAGACGTCATCTATACTATAGACGTCATCTATACTATAGACGTCATCTATACTATAGACGTCATCTATACTATAGACGTCATCTATACTATAGACGTCATCTATATTATAGACGTCATCTATACTATAGACGTCATCTATACTATAGATGTCATCTATACTATAGACGTCATCTATACTATAGACGTCATCTATACTATAGACGTCATCTATACTATAGACCCCATCTATACTATAGACGTCATCTATACTATAGACGTCATCTATACTATAGACGTCATCTATACTATAGACGTCATCTATACTATAGACCTCATCTATACTATGGACCTCATCTATACTATAGACCTCATCTATACTATAGACCTCATCTATACTATAGACCTCATCTATACTATAGACGTCATCTATACTATAGACCTCATCTATACTATAGACCTCATCTATACTATAGACGTCACCTATACTATAGACGTCATCTATACTATAGACGTCATCTATACTATAGACGTCATCTATACTATAGACGTCATCTATACTATAGACGTCATCTATACTATAGACGTCATCTATACTATAGACGTCATCTATACTATAGACGTCATCTATACTATAGACGTCATCTATACTATAGACGTCATCTATACTATAGACGTCATCTATACTATAGACGTCATCTATACTATAGACGTCATCTATACTATAGACGTCATCTATACTATAGACGTCATCTATACTATAGACGTCATCTATACTATAGACGTCATCTATACTATAGACCTCATCTATACTATAGACCTCATCTATACTATAGACGTCACCTATACTATAGACCTCATCTATACTATAGACGTCATCTATACTATAGACGTCATCTATACTATAGACGTCATCTATACTATAGACGTCATCTATACTATAGACCTCATCTATACTATAGACGTCATCTATACTATAGACCTCATCTATACTATAGACGTCATCTATACTATAGACTTCATCTATACTATAGACGTCATCTATACTATAGACGTCAGCTATACTATAGACGTCAGCTATACTATAGACGTCAGATATACTATAGACGTCATCTATACTATAGACGTCATCTATACTATAGACGTCATCTATACTATAGACGTCATCTATACTATAGACGTCATCTATAATATAGACGTCATCTATACTATAGACGTCATCTATACTATAGACGTCATCTATACTATAGATGTTATCTATACTATAGACTTCATCTATACTATAGACGTCATCTATACTATAGACGTCATCTATACTATAGACGTCATCTATACTATAGACGTCATCTATACTATAGACGTCATCTATACTATAGACGTCATCTATACTATAGACGTCATCTATACTATAGACGTCACCTATACTATAGACGTCATCTATACTATAGACGTCACCTATACTATAGACGTCACCTATACTATAGATGTCATCTATACTATAGACGTCACCTATACTATAGACGTCATCAATACTATAGACGTCATCAATACTATAGACGTCATCTATACTATAGACGTCATCTATACTATAGACGTCATCTATACTATAGACGTCATCTATACTATAGACGTCATCTATACTATAGACGTCATCTATACTATAGACGTCATCTATACTATAGACGTCATCTATACTATAGACGTCATCTATACTATAGACGTCATCTATACTATAGACGTCATCTATGCTATAGACGTCATCTATACTATAGACGTCATCTAGACTATAGACGTCATCTATACTATAGACGTCATCTAGACTATAGATGTCATCTAGACTATAGACGTCATCTAGACTATAGATGTCATCTAGACTATAGACGTCATCTATACTATAGACGTCATCTATACTATAGACGTCATCTATACTATAGACGTCATCTATACTATAGACGTCATCTATACTATAGACGTCATCTATACTATAGACGTCACCTATACTATAGACGTCATCTATACTATAGACGTCACCTATACTATAGACGTCATCTATACTATGGACGTCATCTATACTATAGACCTCATCTATACTATAGACGTCATCTATACTATAGACGTCATCTATACTATAGACGTCATCTATACTATAGACGTCATCTATACTATAGACGTCATCTATACTATAGACGTCACCTATACTATAGATGTCATCTATACTATAGACGTCACCTATACTATAGACGTCATCAATACTATAGACGTCATCAATACTATAGACGTCATCTATACTATAGACATCATCTATACTATAGACGTCATCTATACTATAGACGTCATCTATACTATAGACGTCATCTATACTATAGACGTCATCTATACTATAGACGTCATCTATACTATAGACGTCATCTATACTATAGACCTCATCTATACTATAGACCTCATCTATACTATAGACGTCACCTATACTATAGACCTCATCTATACTATAGACGTCATCTATACTATAGACGTCATCTATACTATAGACGTCATCTATACTATAGACGTCATCTATACTATAGACGTCATCTATACTATAGACCTCATCTATACTATAGACGTCACCTATACTATAGACCTCATCTATACTATAGACGTCATCTATACTATAGACGTCATCTATACTATAGACGTCATCTATACTATAGACGTCATCTATACTATAGACGTCATCTATACTATAGACCTCATCTATACTATAGACCTCATCTATACTATAGACGTCACCTATACTATAGACCTCATCTATACTATAGACGTCATCTATACTATAGACGTCATTAATACTATAGACGTCATCTATACTATAGACGTCATCTATACTATAGACGTCATTTATAATATAGACGTCATCTATACTATAGACGTCATCTATACTATAGACGTCATCTATACTATAGACTTCATCTATACTATAGACGTCATCTATACTATAGACGTCATCTATACTATAGACGTCATCTATACTATAGACGTCATCTATACTATAGACGTCATCTATACTATAGACGTCATCTATACTATAGACGTCATCTATACTATAGACGTCATCTATACTATAGACGTCATCTATACTATAGACGTCATCTATACTATAGACGTCATCTATACTATAGACGTCATCTATACTATAGACGTCATCTATACTATAGACGTCATCTATACTATAGACGTCACCTATACTATAGACGTCATCTATACTATAGACGTCATCTATACTTTAGACGTCATCTATACTATAGACGTCATCTATACTAAAGACGTCATCTATACTATAGACGTCATCTATACTATAGACGTCATCTATACTATAGACGTCATCTATACTATAGACGTCATCTATACTATAGACGTCATCTATACTATAGACGTCATCTATACTATAGACGTCATCTATACTATAGACGTCATCTATACTATAGACCTCATCTATACTATAGACGTCATCTATACTATAGACCTCATCTATACTATAGACGTCATCTATACTATAGACGTCATCTATACTATAGACGTCACCTATACTATAGACGTCATCTATACTATAGACGTCATCTATACTATAGACCTCATCTATACTATAGACGTCATCTAGACTATAGACGTCATCTATACTATAGACCTCATCTATACTATAGACGTCATCTATACTATAGACGTCATCTATACTATAGACTTCATCTATACTATAGACTTCATCTATACTATAGACGTCATCTATACTATAGACGTCATCTATACTATAGACGTCACCTATACTATAGACGTCATCTATACTATAGACATCATCTATACCATAGACGTCATCTATACTATAGACGTCATCTATACTATAGACGTCATCTATACTATAGACGTCATCTATACTATAGACGTCATCTATACTATAGACGTCATCTATACTATAGACGTCATCTATACTATAGACGTCATCTATACTATAGACCTCATCTATACTATAGACGTCATCTATACTATAGACGTCATCTATACTATAGACGTCATCTATACTATAGACGTCATCTATACTATAGACGTCATCTATACTATAGACGTCATCTATACTATAGACGTCATCTATACTATAGACGTCATCTATACTATAGACGTCACCTGTACTATAGACGTCATCTATACTATAGACGTCATCTATACTATAGACCTCATCTATACTATAGACGTCATCTATACTATAGACGTCATCTATACTATAGACGTCACCTATACTATAGACGTCACCTATACTATAGACGTCACCTATACTATAGGCGTCATCTATACTATAGACGTCATCTATACTATAGACTTCATCTATACTATAGACGTCATCTATACTATAGACTTCATCTATACTACAGACGTCATCTATACTATAGACGTCATCTATACTATAGACCTCATCTATACTATAGACCTCATCTATACTATAGACGTCATCTATACTAGACGTCATCTATACTATAGACGTCATCTATACTATAGACGTCATCTATACTATAGACGTCATCAATACTATAGACGTCATCAATACTATAGACATCATCAATACTATAGACGTCATCTATGCTTTAGACGTCATCTACACTATAGACGTCATCTATACTATAGACGTCATCTGTACTATAGATGTCATCTATACTATAGACGTCATCTGTACTATAGACGTCATCTATACTATAGACGTCATCTATACTATAGACGTCATCTATACTATAGAAGTCATCTATACTATAGACGTCATCTATACTATAGACGTCATCTATAATATAGACGTCATCTGTACTATAGACGTCATCTATACAATATACGTCATCTATACAATAGACGTCATCTATACTATAGACGTCATCTATACTATAGACGTCATCTATACTATAGACGTCATCTATTCTATAGACGTCATCTATACTATAGACGTCATCTATTCTATAGACGTCATCTATACTATAGACGTCATCTATTCTATAGACGTCATCTATACTATAGACGTCATCTATACTATAGACGTCATCTATACTATAGACATCATCTATACTATAGACGTCATCTATACTATAGACGTCATCTATACTATAGACGTCATCTATACTATAGACGTCATCCATACTATAGACGTCATCTATACTATAGACGTCATCAATACTATAGACGTCATCTATACTATAGACGTCATCTATACTATAGACGTCATCTTTACTATAGACGTCATCTATACTATGGACGTTATCTTTACTATGGACGTCATCTATACTATGGACGTTATCTTTACTATGGACGTCATCAATACTATAGACGTCATCTTTACTATAGACGTCATCTATACTATGGACGTTATCTTTACTATGGACGTCATCTATACTATGGACGTTATCTTTACTATGGACGTCATCAATACTATAGACGTCATCTATACTAAAGACGTCATCTATACTATAGATGTCGTCTATACTATAGACGTCATCTATACTTTAGTCGTCATCTATACTATATAGTATAGACGTCATCTATACTTTAGACGTCATCTATACTACAGACGTCATCTATACTATAGACGTCATCTATACTATATACTTCATCTATACTATAGACGTCATCTATACTATATACTTCATCTATACTATAGACGTCATCTACACTATAGACGTCATCTATACTATAGACGTCATCTATACTATAGACGTCATCTATACTATAGACGTCATCTATACTAAAGACGTCATCTATACTATAGACCTCATCTATACTATAGGCGTCATCTATACTATAGACTTCATCTATACTATAGACGTCATCTATACTATAGACGTCATCTATACTATAGACGTCATCTATACTATAGACGTCATCTATACTATAGACGTCATCTATACTATAGACGTCACCTATACTATAGACGTCATCTATACTATAGACGTCACCTATACTATAGACGTCACCTATACTATAGACGTCACCTATACTATAGACGTCATCTATACTATAGACGTTATCAATACTATAGACGTCACCTATACTATAGACGTCATCTATACTATAGACGTCATCTATACTATAGACGTCATCTACACTATAGACGTCATCTACACTATAGACGTCATCTATACTATAGACGTCATCTATACTATAGACGTCATCTATACTATAGACGTCATCTATACTATAGACGTCATCTATACTATAGACGTCATCTATACTATAGACGTCATCTATACTATAGACGTCATCTATACTATAGACGTCATCTATACTATAGACGTCATCTATACTATAGACGTCATCTATACTATAGACGTCATCTATACTATAGACGTCATCTATACTATAGATGTCATCAATACTATAGACGTCATCTTTACTATAGACGTCATCTATACTATGGACGTTATCTTTACTATGGACGTCATCTATACTATAGACGTCATCTATACTATAGACGTCATCTATACTATACACGTCATCTATACTATAGACGTCATCTATACTATAGACGTCATCAATACTATAGACTTCATCTATACTATAGACGTCATCTATACTATAGACGTCATCTATACTATAGACGTCATCTATACTATAGACGTCATCTATACTATAGACGTCATCTATACTATGGACGTTATCTTTACTATGGACGTCATCTATACTATGGACGTTATCTTTACTATGGACGTCATCAATACTATAGACGTCATCTATACTATAGACGTCATCTATACTATAGACGTCATCTATACTATAGAAGTCATCTATACTATAGACGTCATCTATACTATAGAAGTCATCTATACTATAGACGTCATCTATACTATAGACGTCATCTATACTATAGACGTCATCTATACTATAGACGTCATCTATACTATAGACGTCATCTATACTATAGACGTCATCTATACTATAGACGTCATCTATACTAAAGACGTCATCTATACTATAGATGTCGTCTATACTATAGACGTCATCTATACTTTAGTCGTAATCTATACTATATAGTATAGACGACATCTATACTATAGACGTCATTTATACTATAGACGTCATCTATACTATAGACGTCATCTATACTACGGACGTTATCTATGCAATAGACGTCATCTATACTATAGACGTCATCAATACTATATACATCATCAATACTATAGACGTCATCTATACTATAGACGTCATCTATACTATAGACGTCATCTATACTATAGACGTCATCTATACTATAGACGTCATCTATACTAAAGACGTCATCTATACTATAGATGTCGTCTATACTATAGACGTCATCTATACTTTAGTCGTCATCTATACTATATAGTATAGACGACATCTATACTATAGACGTCATTTATACTATAGACGTCACCTATACTATAGACGTCATCTATACTATAGACGTCATCTATACTACGGACGTTATCTATGCAATAGACGTCATCTATACTATAAAAGTCATCTATACTATAGACGTCATCAATACTATATACATCATCAATACTATAGACATCATCAATTCTATAGACGTCATCAATACTATAGACGACATCAATACTATAGACATCATCAATTCTATAGACGTCATCTATCTTTACTATGGACGTCATCTATACTATGGACGTTATCTTTACTATGGACGTCATCAATACTATAGACGTCATCTATACTATAGACGTCATCTATACTATAGACGTCATCTATACTATAGACGTCATCTATACTATAGACGTCATCTATACTATAGAAGTCATCTATACTATAGACGTCATCTATACTATAGAAGTCATCTATACTATAGACGTCATCTATACTATAGACGACATCTATACTATAGACGTCATTTATACTATAGACGTCATCAATACTATAGACGTCATCAATACTATAGACATCATCTATACTATAGACGTCATCAATACTATATACATCATCAATACTATAGACATCATCAATTCTATAGACGTCATCAATACTATAGACGACATCAATACTATAGACGTCATCAATACTATAGACGTCATCTATACTATAGACGTCATCTATACTTTAGACGTCATCTATACTATAGACGTCATCTATACTATAGACTTCATCTATACTATAGACGTCATCTACACTATAGACGTCATCTATACTATAGACGTCATCTATACTATAGACGTCATCTATACTATAGACGTCATCTATACTATAGACGTCATCTATACTAAAGACGTCATCTATACTATAGACCTCATCTATACTATAGACGTCATCTATACTATAGACGTCATCTATACTATAGACGTCATCTATACTATAGACGTCATCTATACTATAGACTTCATCTATACTATAGACTTCATCTATACTATAGACGTCATCTATACTATAGACGTCATCTATATTATAGACGTCATCTATACTATAGACGTCATCTATACTATAGACGTCATCTATACTATAGACGTCATCTATACTATAGACGTCATCTATACTATAGACGTCATCTATACTATAGACGTCATCTATACTATAGACGTCATCTATACTAAAGACGTCACCTATACTATAGACGTCATCTATACTATAGACGTCATCTATACTGTAGACGTCATCTATAATATAGACGTCATCTATACTATAGACGTCATCTATACTATAGACGTCACCTATACTATAGACGTCACCTATACTATAGTCGTCACCTATACTATAGACGTCATCTATACTATAGACGTTATCTATACTATAGACGTCACCTATACTATAGACGTCATCTATACTATAGACGTCATCTATACTGTAGACGTCATCTATAATATAGACGTCATCTATACTATAGACGTCACCTATACTATAGACGTCATCTATACTATAGACGTCATCTATACTATAGACGTCATCTATACTATAGACGTCATCTATACTATAGACGTCATCTACACTATAGACGTCATCTATACTATAGACGTCATCTATACTATAGACGTCATCTATACTATAGACGTCATCTATACTATAGACGTCATCTATACTATAGACGTCATCTATACTATAGACGTCATCTATACTATAGACGTCATCTATACTATAGACGTCATCTATACTAAAGACGTCATCTATACTATAGACGTCATCTATACTATAGACTTCATCTATACTATAGACTTCATCTATACTATAGACGTCATCTATACTTTAGACGTCATCTATATTATAGACGTCATCTATACTATAGACGTCATCTATACTATAGACGTCACCTATACTATAGACGTCATCTATACTATAGACGTCACCTATACTATAGACGTCACCTATACTATAGTCGTCACCTATACTATAGACGTCATCTATACTATAGACGTTATCTATACTATAGACGTCACCTATACTATAGACGTCATCTATACTATAGACGTCATCTATACTGTAGACGTCATCTATAATATAGACGTCATCTATACTATAGACGTCACCTATACTATAGACGTCATCTATACTATAGACGTCATCTATACTATAGACGTCATCTATACTATAGACGTCATCTATACTATAGACGTCATCTACACTATAGACGTCATCTATACTATAGACGTCATCTATACTATAGACGTCATCTATACTATAGACGTCATCTATACTATAGACGTCATCTATACTATAGACGTCATCTATACTATAGACGTCATCTATACTATAGACGTCATCTATACTATAGACGTCATCTATACTATAGACGTCATCTATACTATAGACGTCATTTATACTATAGACGTCATCTATACTATAGACGTCATCTATACTATAGACGTCATCTATACTACGGACGTTATCTATGCAATAGACGTCATCTATACTATAAAAGTCATCTATACTATAGACGTCATCAATACTATATACATCATCAATACTATAGACATTATCAATTCTATAGACGTCATCAATACTATAGACGACATCAATACTATAGACATCATCAATTCTATAGACGTCATCTATCTTTACTATGGACGTCATCTATACTATGGACGTTATCTTTACTATGGACGTCATCAATACTATAGACGTCATCTATACTATAGACGTCATCTATACTATAGACGTCATCTATACTATAGACGTCATCTATACTATAGACGTCATCTATACTATAGACGTCATCTATACTATAGAAGTCATCTATACTATAGACGTCATCTATACTATAGAAGTCATCTATACTATAGACGTCATCTATACTATAGACGACATCTATACTATAGACGTCATTTATACTATAGACGTCATCAATACTATAGACGTCATCAATACTATAGACATCATCTATACTATGGACGTCATCTATGCAATAGACGTCATCTATACTATAAAAGTCATCTATACTATAGACGTCATCAATACTATATACATCATCAATACTATAGACATCATCAATTCTATAGACGTCATCAATACTATAGACGACATCAATACTATAGACGTCATCAATACTATAGACTTCATCTATACTATAGACGTCATCTATACTTTAGACGTCATCTATACTACAGACGTCATCTATACTATAGACGTCATCTATACTATAGACGTCATCTATACTATAGACTTCATCTATACTATAGACGTCATCTACACTATAGACGGCAACTATACTATAGACGTCATCTATACTATAGACGTCATCTATACTTTAGACGTCATCTATACTAAAGACGTCATCTATACTATAGACCTCATCTATACTATAGACGTCATCTATACTATAGACGTCATCTATACTATAGACGTCATCTATACTATAGACTTCATCTATACTATAGACGTCATCTATACTATAGACGTCATCTATACTATAGACGTCATCTATACTATAGACGTCATCTATACTATAGACGTCACCTATACTATAGACGTCATCTATACTATAGACGTCACCTATACTATAGACGTCACCTATACTATAGTCGTCACCTATACTATAGACGTCATCTATACTATAGACGTTATCTATACTATAGACGTCACCTATACTATAGACGTCATCTATACTATAGACGTCATCTATACTATAGACGTCATCTATACTATAGACGTCATCTATACTATAGACGTCATCTATACTGTAGACGTCATCTATAATATAGACGTCATCTATACTATAGACGTCATCTATACTATAGACGTCATCTATACTATAGACGTCATCTATACTATAGACGTCATCTATACTATAGACGTCATCTATACTATAGACGTCATCTACACTATAGACGTCATCTATACTATAGACGTCATCTACACTATAGACGTCATCTATACTATAGACGTCATCTATACTATAGACGTCATCTTTACTATAGACGTCATCTATACTATAGACGTCATCTATACTATAGACGTCATCTATACTATAGACGTCATCTATACTATAGACGTCATCTATACTATAGACGTCATCTATACTATAGACGTCATCTATACTATAGACGTCATCTATACTATAGACGTCATCTATACTATAGACGTCATCTATACTATAGACGTCATCTATACTATAGACGTCATCTATACTATAGACGTCATCTATAATATAGACTTCATCTATACTATAGACGTCATCAATACTATATACATCATCAATACTATAGACATCATCAATGCTATAGACGTCATCAATACTATAGACGACATCAATACTATAGACGACATCAATACTATAGACGTCATCAATACTATAGACTTCATCTATACTATAGACGTCATCTATACTATAGACGTCATCTATACTATAGACGTCATCTATACAATAGACGTCATCTATACTATAGACGTCATCTATACTATAGACGTCATCTATACTATAGACGTCATCTATACTATAAACGTCATCTATACTATAGACGTCATCTATACTATAGACGTCATCTATACTATAGCCGTCATCTATACTATAGACTTCATCTATACTATAGACGTCATCTATACTATAGACTTCATCTATACTATAGCCGTCATCTATACTATAGACTTCATCTATACTATAGACGTCATCTATACTATAGACGTCATCTATACTATAGACTTCATCTATACTATAGACTTCATCTATACTATAGACGTCATCTATACTATAGACGTCATCTATACTATAGACGTCATCTATACTATAGACGTCATCTATACTATAGACGTCATCTATACTATAGACGTCATCTATACTATAGACGTCATCTATACTATAGACGTCATCTATACTATAGACGTCATCTATACTATAGACGTCATCTATACTATAGACGTCATCTATACTATAGACGTCATCTATACTATAGACGTCATCTATACTATAGACGTCATCTATACTATAGACGTCATCTATACTATAGACGTCATCTATACTATAGACGTCATCTATACTATAGACGTCATCTATACTATGGACGTCATCTATACTATGGACGTCATCTATGCAATAGACGTCATCTATACTATAGACGTCATCTATACTATAGACGTCATCAATACTATAGACGTCATCAATACTATAGACATCATCAATACTATAGACATCATCAATACTATAGACATCATCAATACTATAGACATCATCAATACTATAGACGTCATCAATACTATGGACGTCATCAATACTATAGACGTCATCTATACTTTAGACGTCATCTATGCTTTAGACGTCATCTATACTATAGACGTCATCTATACTATAGACGTCATCTATACTATAGACGTCATCTATACTATAGACGTCTTCTATACTATAGACGTCATCTATACTATAGACGTCATCTATACTATAGACGTCATCTATACTATAGACGTCATCTATACTATAGACGTCATCTATACTATAGACGTCATCTATACTATAGACGTCATCTATACTATAGACGTGATCTATACTATAGACGTCATCTATACTATAGACGTCATCTATACTATAGACGTCATCTATACTATAGACGTCATCTACACTATAGACGTCATCTATACTATAGACGTCATCTATACTATAGACGTCATCTATACAATATACGTCATCTATACAATAGACGTCATCTATACTATAGACGTCATCTATACTATAGACGTCATCTATACTATAGACGTCATCTATTCTATAGACGTCATCTATACTATAGACTTCATCTATACTATAGACGTCATCTATACTATAGACGTCATCTATACTATAGACGTCATCTATACTATAGACGTCATCTATACTATAGACGTCATCTATACTATAGACGTCATCTATACTATAGACGTCATCTATACTATAGACGTCATCTATACTATAGACGTCATCTATACTATAGACGTCATCTATACTATAGACGTCATCTATACTATAGACGTCATCTATACTATAGACGTCATCTATACTATAGACGTCATCTATACTATAGACGTCATCTATACTATAGACGTCATCTACACTATAGACGTCATCTATACTATAGACGTCATCTATACTATAGACGTCATCTATACTATAGACGTCATCTATACTATAGACGTCATCTATACTATAGACGTCATCTATACTATAGACATCATCTACACTATAGACGTCATCTATACTATAGACGTCATCTATACTATAGACGTCATCTACACTATAGACGTCATCTATACTATAGACGTCATCTATACTATAGACGTCATCTACACTATAGACGTCATCTATACTATAGACGTCATCTATACTATAGACGTCATCTATACTATAGACGTCATCTATACAATATACGTCATCTATACAATAGACGTCATCTATACTATAGACGTCATCTATACTATAGACGTCATCTATACTATAGACGTCATCTATACTATAGACGTCATCTATACTATAGACGTCATCTATACTATAGACGTCATCTACACTATAGACGTCATCTATACTATAGACGTCATCTATACAATATACGTCATCTATACAATAGACGTCATCTATACTATAGACGTCATCTATACTATAGACGTCATCTATACTATAGACGTCATCTATTCTATAGACGTCATCTATACTATAGACTTCATCTATACTATAGACGTCATCTATACTATAGACGTCATCTATACTATAGACGTCATCTATACTATAGACGTCATCTATACTATAGACGTCATCTATACTATAGACGTCATCTATACTATAGACGTCATCTATACTATAGACGTCATCTTTACTATAGACGTCATCTATACTATAGACGTCATCTTTACTATAGACGTCATCTATAATATAGACGTTATCTATACTATAGACGTCATCTATACTATAGACGTCATCTACACAATAGACGTCATCTATACTGCAGACGTCATCTATACTATAGACGTCATCTATACTATAGATGTCGTCTATACTATAGACGTCTATCTATGCTATATACTATAGACGTCGTCTATACTATAGGCGTCATCTATACTTTAGTCGTCATCTATACTATAGACGTCATCTATACTATAGACGTCATCTATACTATAGACGTTATCTATACTATAGACGTCATCTATACTATAGACGTTATCTATACTTTAGACGTCATCTACACTATAGACGTCATCTATACTATAGACGTCATCTATACTATAGACGTCATCTATACTATAGACGTCATCTATACTATAGACGTCATCTATACTATAGACGTCATCTATACTATAGACGTCATCTATACTATAGACGTCATCTATGCTATAGACGTCATCTATGCTATAGACGTCACCTATAATATAGACGTCATCTATACTATAGACGTCATCTATACTATAGACGTCATCTATGCTATGGACGTCATCTATACTATAGACGTCATCTATGCTGTAGACGTCATCTATACTATAGACGTCATCTATGCTATAGACGTCATCTATACTAAAGACTTCATCTATGCTATAGACGTCATTTATACTATAGACGTCATCTATGCTATAGACGTCATCTATACTATAGACGTCATCTATGCTATAGACGTCATCTATACTATAGACGTCATCTATACTATAGACGTCATCTATACTATAGACGTCATCTATACTATAGACGTCATCTATAATATAGACGTCATCTATACTATAGACGTCATCTATACTATAGACGTCATCTACACAATAGACGTCATCTATACTATAGACGTCATCTATACTATAGATGTCATCTATACTATAGATGTCGTCTATACTATAGACGTCTATATATGCTATATACTTTAGACGTCGTCTATACTACAGACGTCATCTATACTATAGATGTCTCTATACTACTCTATACATCTATACTAAAGACGTCAACTATACTCTAGACGTCATCTATACTACAGACGTCATCTATACTATAGACGTCATCTATACTATAGACGTCGTCTATACTATAGACGTCATCTATAGACGTCATCTATACTTTAGTCGTCATCTATACCATAGACGTCATCTATACTATAGACGTCATCTATACTATAGACGTCATCTATACTGTAGACGTCATCTATACTATTGATGTCGTCTATACTATAGACGTAATCTAAACTTTAGTCGTCATCTATACTATAGATGTCGTCTATACTATAGACGTCATCTATACTTTAGTCGTCATCTATACTATAGACGTCATCTATACTATAGACGTCATCTATACTATAGACGTTATCTATACTATAGACGTCATCTATACTTTAGACGTTATCTATACTTTAGACGTCATCTACACTATAGACGTCATCTATACTATAGACGTCATCTATACTATAGACGTCATCTATACTATAGACGTCATCTATACTATAGACGTCATCTATGCTATAGACGTCATCTATGCTATAGACGTCACCTATAATATAGACGTCATCTATACTATAGACGTCATCTATACTATAGACGTCATCTATGCTATGGACGTCATCTATACTATAGACGTCATCTATGCTGTAGACGTCATCTATACTATAGACGTCATCTATGCTATAGACGTCATCTATACTAAAGACTTCATCTATGCTATAGACGTCATTTATACTATAGACGTCATCTATGCTATAGACGTCATCTATACTATAGACGTCATCTATGCTATAGACGTCATCTATACTATAGACGTCATCTATACTATAGACGTCATCTATACTATAGACGTCATCTATACTATAGACGTCATCTATACTATAGACGTCATCTATAATATAGACGTCATCTATACTATAGACGTCATCTATACTATAGACGTCATCTATAGACGTCTATACTATAGACGTCATCTATACTATAGACGTCATCAATACTATAGACATCATCAATACTATAGACATCATCAATACTATAGACGTCATCAATACTATAGACATCATCAATACTATCGACGTCATCAATACTATCAACGTCATCTACACTATAGACGTCATCTATGCTATAGACGTCAGCTATACTATAGACGTCATCTATACTATAGACGTCACCTATACTATAGACGTCATCTATACTATAGACGTCATCTATACTATAGACGTCACCTATACTATAGACGTCATCTATACTATAGACGTCATCTATACTATAGACGTCATCTAGACTATAGACGTCATCTATACTATAGACGTCATCTATACTATAGACGTCATCTATACTATAGACGTCATCTATACTATAGACGTCATCTATACAATAGACGTCATCTATACTATAGACGTCATCTATACTATAGACGTCATCTATACTATAGACGTCATCTATACTATAGACGTCATCTATACTATAGACGTCATCTATACTATAGACGTCATCTATACTATAGACGTCATCTATACTATAGACGTCATCTATACTATAGACGTCATCTATACTATAGACGTCATCTATACTATAGACGTCATCTATACTATAGACCTCATCTATACTATAGACGTCATCTATACTATAGACGTCATCTATACTATAGACGTCATCTATACTATAGACGTCATCTATACTATAGATGTCATCTATACTATAGACGTCATCTATACTATAGACGTCACCTGTACTATAGAAGTCATCTATACTATAGACGTCATCTATACTATAGACCTCATTTATACTATAGACGTCATCTATACTATAGACGTCATCTATACTATAGACGTCACCTATACTATAGACGTCACCTATACTATAGGCGTCATCTATACTATAGACGTCATCTATACTATAGACGTCATCTATACTATAGACGTCATCTATACTATAGACTTCATCTATACTATAGACGTCACCTTTACTATAGACGTCATCTATACTATAGACGTCATCTATACTATAGACCTCATCTATACTATAGACGTCATCTATACTATAGACGTCATCTATTCTAGACGTAATCTATACTATAGACGTCATCTATACTATAGACGTCATCTATACTATAGACGTCATCTTTACTATAGACGTCATCTATACTATAGACGTCATCTATACTATAGACGTCATCTATACTATAGACGTCATCTATACTATAGACGTCATCTATACTATGGACGTCATCTATGCAATAGACGTCATCTATACTATAGACGTCATCTATACTATAGACGTCATCTATACTATAGACGTCATCAATACTATAGACGTCATCAATACTATAGACATCATCAATACTATAGACGTCATCTATGCTTTAGACGTCATCTACACTATAGACGTCATCTATACTATAGACGTCATCTGTACTATAGACGTCATCTATACTATAGACGTCATCTGTACTATAGACGTCATCTATACTATAGACGTCATCTGTACTATAGACGTCATCTATACTATAGACGTCATCTATACTATAGACGTCATCTATACTATAGACGTCATCTATACTATAGACGTCATCTATACTATAGACGTCATCTATACTATAGACTTCATCTATACTATAGACGTCATCTATAATATAGACGTCATCTATACTATAGACGTCATCTATACTATAGACGTCATCTATACTATAGACGTCATCTATACTATAGACGTCATCTATACTATAGACGTCATCTGTACTATAGACGTCATCTATACTATAGACGTCATCTGTACTATAGACGTCATCTATACTATAGACGTCATCTGTACTATAGACGTCATCTATACTATAGACGTCATCTATACTATAGACTTCATCTATACTATAGACGTCATCTATAATATAGACGTCATCTATACTATAGACGTCATCTATACTATAGACGTCATCTATACTATAGACGTCATCTTTACTATAGACGTCATCTATACTATACACGTCATCTATACTATAGACGTCATCTATACTATAGACGTCATCTATACTATGGACGTCATCTATGCAATAGACGTCATCTATACTATAGACGTCATCTATACTATAGACATCATCTATACTATAGACGACATCAATACTATAGACGTCATCAATACTATAGACATCATTAATACTATAGACGTCATCTATGCTTTAGACGTCATCTACACTATAGACGTCATCTATACTATAGACGTCGTCTGTACTATAGACGTCATCTGTACTATAGACGTCATCTATACTATAGACGTCATCTGTACTATAGACGTCATCTATACTATAGACGTCATCTGTACTATAGACGTCATCTATACTATAGACGTCATCTATACTATAGACGTCATCTATACTATAGACGTCATCTATACTATAGACGTCATCTATACTATAGACGTCATCTATACTATAGACGTCATCTATACTATAGACGTCATCTATACTATAGACGTCATCTATACTATAGACGTCATCTATACTATAGACTTCATCTATACTATAGACGTCATCTATAATATAGACGTCATCTATACTATAGACGTCATCTATACTATAGACGTCATCTATACTATAGACGTCATCTATACTATAGACGTCATCTATACTATAGACGTCATCTATTCTATAGACGTCATCTATACTATAGACGTCATCTATTCTATAGACGTCATCTATATTATAGACGTCATCTATATTATAGACGTCATCTATATTATAGACGTCATCTATACTATAGACATCATCTATACTATAGACGTCATCTATACTATAGACGTCATCCATACTATAGACGTCATCTATACTATAGACGTCATCAATACTATAGACGTCATCTATACTATAGACGTCATCTATACTATAGACGTCATCTTTACTATAGACGTCATCTATACTACGGACGTTATCTTTACTATGGACGTCATCTATACTATAGACGTCACCTATACTATAGACGTCATCTATACTATAGACGTCATCTTTACTATAGACCTTATCTATACTATAGACGTCATCTATACTATAGACGTCATCTATTCTAGACGTCATCTATACTATAGACGTCATCTATACTATAGACGTCATCTATACTATAGACGTCATCTATACTATAGACGTCATCTTTACTATAGACGTCATCTATACTATACACGTCATCTATACTATAGACGTCATCTATACTATAGACGTCATCTATACTATGGACGTCATCTATGCAATAGACGTCATCTATACTATAGACGTCATCTATACTATAGACGTCATCTATACTATAGACGTCATCAATACTATAGACGTCATCTATGCTTTAGACGTCATCTACACTATAGACGTCATCTATACTATAGACGTCATCTGTACTATAGACGTCATCTATACTATAGACGTCATCTGTACTATAGACGTCATCTATACTATAGACTTCATCTATACTATAGACGTCATCTATAATATAGACGTCATCTATACTATAGACGTCATCTATACTATAGACGTCATCTATACTATAGACGTCATCTATACTATAGACGTCATCTATTCTATAGACGTCATCTATACTATAGACGTCATCTATTCTATAGACGTCATCTATATTATAGACGTCATCTATACTATAGACATCATCTATACTATAGACGTCATCTATACTATAGACGTCATCTATACTATAGACGTCATCTATACTATAGACGTCATCTATACTATAGACGTCATCTATACTATAGACGTCATCTATACTATAGACGTCATCTATACTATAGACGTCATCCATACTATAGACGTCATCTATACTATAGACGTCATCAATACTATAGACGTCATCTATACTATAGACGTCATCTATACTATAGACGTCATCTTTACTATAGACGTCATCTATACTATGGACGTTATCTTTACTATGGACGTCATCAATACTATAGACGTTATCAATACTATAGACGTCATCTATACTATAGACGTCATCTATACTATAGACGTCATCTATACCATAGAAGTCATCTATACTATAGACGTCATCTATACTATGGACGTCATCTATACTATAGACGTCATCTATACTATAGAAGTCATCTATATTATAGACGTCATCTATACTATAGACGTCATCTTTACTATAGACGTCATCTATACTAAAGACGTCATCTATACTATAGATGTCGTCTATACTATAGACGTCATCTATACTTTAGTCGTCATCTATACTATATAGTATAGACGACATCTATACTATAGACGTCATCTATACTATAGACGTCATCTATACTATAGACGTCATCTATACTACGGACGTTATCTTTACTATGGACGTCATCAATACTATAGACGTCATCAATACTATAGACATCATCTATACTATGGACGTCATCTATGCAATAGACGTCATCTATACTATAAAAGTCATGTATACTATAGACGTCATCAATACTTTATACATCATCAATACTATAGACATCATCAATTCTATAGACGTCATCAATACGATAGACGACATCAATACTATAGACGTCATCAATACTATAGACGTCATCTATACTATAGACGTCATCTATACTTTAGACGTCATCTATACTACAGACGTCATCTATACTATAGACGTCATCTATACTATAGACGTCATCTATACTATAGACTTCATCTATACTATAGACGTCATCTACACTATAGACGTCATCTATACTATAGACGTCATCTATACTATAGACGTCATCTATACTGTAGACGTCATCTATAATATAGACGTCATCTATACTATAGACGTCATCTATACTATAGACGTCATCTATACTATAGACGTCATCTATACTATAGACGTCATCTACACTATAGACGTCATCTACACTATAGACGTCATCTATACTATAGACGTCATCTATACTATAGACGTCATCTATACTATAGACGTCATCTATACTATAGAAGTCATCTATTCTATAGACGTCATCTATAATATAGACGTCATCTATACTATAGACGTCATCTATACTATAGACGTCATCTATACTATAGACGTCATCTATACTATAGACTTCATCTATACTATAGACTATATATAGACTATATATCTATATAGACTATATAGATACTATAGACTAGATCAATACTATATACATCATCAATACTATAGACATCATCAATGCTATAGACGTCATCAATACTATAGACGACATCAATACTATAGACGTCATCAATACTATAGACGTCATCAATACTATAGACGTCATCTATACTATAGACGTCATCTATACTATAGACGTCATCTGTACTATAGACGTCATCTATACTATAGACGTCATCTATACTATAGACGTCATCTATACTATAGACGTCATCTATACTATAGACGTCATCTATACTATAGACGTCATCTATACTATAAACGTCATCTATACTATAGATGTCATCTATACTATGGACGTCATCTATACTATGGACGTCATCTATGCAATAGACGTCATCTATACTATAGACGTCATCTATACTATAGACGTCATCAATACTATAGACGTCATCAATACTATAGACATCATCAATGCTATAGACATCATCAATACTATAGACTAGATCAATACTATATACATCATCAATACTATAGACATCATCAATACTATAGACATCATCAATGCTATAGACGTCATCAATACTATAGACGACATCAATACTATAGACGTCATCAATACTATAGACGTCATCAATACTATAGACGTCATCTATACTATAGACGTCATCTATACTATAGACGTCATCTATACTATAGACGTCTTCTATACTATAGACGTCATCTATACTATAGACGTCTTCTATACTATAGACGTCATCTATACTATAGACGTCATCTATACTATAAACGTCATCTATACTATAGACGTCATCTATACTATGGACGTCATCTATGCAATAGACGTCATCTATACTATAGACGTCATCTATACTATAGACGTCATCAATACTATAGACGTCATCAATACTATAGACATCATCAATGCTATAGACATCATCAATACTATGGACGTCATCAATACTATGGACGTCATCAATACTATAGACGTCATCTATACTTTAGACGTCATCTTTGCTTTAGACGTCATCTACACTATAGTCGTCATCTATACTATAGACGTCATCTATACTATAGACGTCATCTATACTATAGACGTCATCTATACTATAGACGTCATCTATACTATAGACGTCATCTATACTATAGACGTCATCTATACTATAGACGTCATCTATACTATAGACGTCATCTATACTATAGACGTCATCTATACTATAGACGTTATCTGTACTATAGACGTCATCTATACTATAGACGTCACCTATACTATAGACGTCATCTATACTATAGACGTCATTTATACTATAGACGTCATTTATACTATAGACGTCATCTATACTATAGACGTCATCTATACTATAGACGTCATCTATACTATAGACGTCATCTATACTATAGACGTCATCTATACTATAGACGTCATCTATACTATAGACGTCATCTATACTATAGACGTCATCTATACTATAGACGTCATCTATACTATAGACGTCATCTACACTATAGACGTCATCTATACTATAGACGTCATCTATACTATAGACGTCATCTACACTATAGACGTCATCTATACTATAGAAGTCATCTATACTATAGGCGTCATCTATACTATAGACGTCATCTATACTATAGACGTCATCTATACTATAGACGTCATCTATACTATAGACGTCATCTATACTATAGACGTATATAGACGATATATACTATAGACGTCATCTACACTATAGACGTCATCCATACTATAGACGTCATCTATACTATAGGCGTCATCTATACTATAGACGTCATCTATACTATAGACGTCATCTATACTATAGACGTCATCTATACTATAGACGTCATCTATACTATAGACGTCATCTATACTATAGACGTCATCTATACTATAGACGTCATCTATACAATATACGTCATCTATACAATAGACGTCATCTATACTATAGACGTCATCTATACTATAGACGTCATCTATACTATAGACGTCATCTATACTATAGACGTCATCTATACTATAGACGTCATCTATACTATAAACGTCATCTATACTATAGACGTCATCTATACTATAGACGTCATCTATACTATAGACGTCATCTACACTATAGACGTCATCTACACTATAGACGTCATCTATACTATAAACGTCATCTATACTATAGACGTCATCTATACAATATACGTCATCTATACAATAGACGTCATCTATACTATAGACGTCATCTATACTATAGACGTCATCTATTCTGTAGACGTCATCTATACTATAGACGTCATCTATACTATAAACGTCATCTATACTATAGACGTCATCTATACTATAGACGTCATCTATACTATAGACGTCATCTATACTATAGACGTCATCTATACTATAGACGTCATCTATACTATAGACGTCATCTATACTATAGACGTCATCTATAATATAGACGTTATCTATACTATAGACGTCATCTATACTATAGACGTCATCTATACTATAGACGTCATCTATAATATAGACGTTATCTATACTATAGACGTCATCTATACTATAGACGTCATCTACACAATAGACGTCATCTATACTACAGACGTCATCTATACTATAGAAGTCATCTATACTATAGATGTCGTCTATACTATAGACGTCTATCTATGCTATACACTATAGACGTCGTCTATACTATAGACGTCATCTATACTTTAGTCGTCATCTATACTATAGACGTCATCTATACTATAGACGTCATCTATACTATAGACGTTATCTATACTATAGACGTCATCTATACTATAGACGTCATCTATACTATAGACGTCATCTATACTATACACGTCATCTATACTATAGACGTCATCTATACTATAGACGTCATCTATACTATAAACGTCATCTATACTATATACGTCATCTATACTATAGACGTCATCTATACTACAGACGTCATCTATACTATAGACGTCATCTATACTATAGACGTCATCTATACTATAGACGTCATCTATGCTATAGACGTCATCTATAATATAGACGTCATCTATACTATAGACGTCATCTATACTATAGACGTCATCTATGCTATAGACGTCATCTATACTATAGACGTTATCTATGCTATAGACGTCATCTATACTATAGACGTCATCTATACTATAGACGTCATCTATACTATAGACGTCATCTATACTATAGACGTCATCTATACTATAGACGTCATCAATACTATAGACGTCATCAATACTATAGACATCATCAATGCTATAGACATCATCAATACTATGGACGTCATCAATACTATGGACGTCATCAATACTATAGACGTCATCTATACTTTAGACGTCATCTTTGCTTTAGACGTCATCTACACTATAGTCGTCATCTATACTATAGACGTCATCTATACTATAGACGTCATCTATACTATAGACGTCATCTATACTATAGACGTCATCTATACTATAGACGTCATCTATACTATAGACGTCATCTATACTATAGACGTCATCTGTACTATAGACGTCATCTATACTATAGACGTCACCTATACTATAGACGTCATCTATACTATAGACGTCATTTATACTATAGACGTCATTTATACTATAGACGTCATCTATACTATAGACGTCATCTATACTATAGACGTCATCTATACTATAGACGTCATCTATACTATAGACGTCATCTATACTATAGACGTCATCTATACTATAGACGTCATCTATACTATAGACGTCATCTATACTATAGACGTCATCTATACTATAGACGTCATCTATACTATAGACGTCATCTATACTATAGACGTCATCTACACTATAGACGTCATCTATACTATAGACGTCATCTATACTATTGACGTCATCTATACTATAGACGTCATCTATACTATAGACGTCATCTATACTATAGACGTCATCTATACAATATACGTCATCTATACAATAGACGTCATCTATACTATAGACGTCATCTATACTATAGACGTCATCTATACTATAGACGTCATCTATACTATAGACGTCATCTATACTATAGACGTCATCTATACTATAGACGTCATCTATACTATAGACGTCATCTATACTATAGACGTCATCTACACTATAGACGTCATCTATACTATAGACGTCATCTATACTATAGACGTCATCTATACAATATACGTCATCTATACAATAGACGTCATCTATACTATAGACGTCATCTATACTATAGACGTCATCTATTCTGTAGACGTCATCTATACTATAGACGTCATCTATACTATAAACGTCATCTATACTATAGACGTCATCTATACTATAGACGTCATCTATACTATAGACGTCATCTATACTATAGACGTCATCTATACTATAGACGTCATCTATACTATAGACGTCATCTATAATATAGACGTTATCTATACTATAGACGTCATCTATACTATAGACGTCATCTATACTATAGACGTCATCTATAATATAGACGTTATCTATACTATAGACGTCATCTATACTATAGACGTCATCTACACAATAGACGTCATCTATACTACAGACGTCATCTATACTATAGAAGTCATCTATACTATAGATGTCGTCTATACTATAGACGTCTATCTATGCTATACACTATAGACGTCGTCTATACTATAGACGTCATCTATACTTTAGTCGTCATCTATACTATAGACGTCATCTATACTATAGACGTCATCTATACTATAGACGTCATCTATACTATAGACGTCATCTATACTATACACGTCATCTATACTATAGACGTCATCTATACTATAGACGTCATCTATACTATAAACGTCATCTATACTATATACGTCATCTATACTATAGACGTCATCTATACTACAGACGTCATCTATACTATAGACGTCATCTATACTATAGACGTCATCTATACTATAGACGTCATCTATGCTATAGACGTCATCTATAATATAGACGTCATCTATACTATAGACGTCATCTATACTATAGACGTCATCTATGCTATAGACGTCATCTATACTATAGACGTTATCTATGCTATAGACGTCATCTATACTATAGACGTCATCTATGCTGTAGACGTCATCTATACTATAGACGTCATCTATGCTATAGACGTCATCTATACTAAAGACGTCATCTATGCTATAGACGTCATTTATACTATAGACGTCATCTATGCTATAGACGTCATCTATACTATAGACGTCATCTATGCTATAGACGTCATCTATACTATAGACGTCATATATACTATAGACTTCATCTATACTATAGACGTCATCTATAATATAGACGTCATCTATACTATAGATGACATCATCAATACTATGGACGTCATCAATACTATGGACGTCATCAATACTATAGACGTCATCTATACTTTTTTTTTTTTTTTTTTTTTATAATGCACTCGCGAATATAAGGGATTGGATACCCTTTTTAATGTTACACATCTCACGAGCGGAAAGGATTAGAAGAAGAGGAAAAGGAGGAGAGGTACCGATGCACTCTTGTTTTGAACAGTTGCAAGTTGTATTGCGCAGGAAAGATTGACCGTGGGAGAACATTCCACATTCGCGTTGTACGGCTTATGAAAGAACCTCTAAACTTTACTGTGCGTCCGAAGGTGGGCTCGAGGGTAAACTGATGTGCATTCGATCTTTGGCGAGTATTACGGTGGAACGTCTTTAGGGGCGGAATGCAATTGGCTATTTCGATGGAACATTGTTTGTGAAAAAAGCGATAAAACAGTGAAAGACAAGATACATTACGTCGATGTTCTAATGAGTCAAAAGACTTCGCAATGTTTTTGTCTCCAACAAGTTTTAACGCGCGTTTTTGTATCCTATCTAGCAAGAGCAGTGCTGTTTTTGGAGCACCAGCCCAGACATGGGAATTATATTCCAACTTGGGGCGAATATATGCCTTATATAAAATAGCCAAATCAGAGGGGGTGAAATACTTCTTGCATCTTTTAAGGAAGCCTAGGCATTTCGCAGCGTTCTTGGCGACGTCGAATATGTGGTCATTCCAACTAAGGTTGTTATTGACACACATACCGAGAATGGAAAGCGTTTCGGTTTCGTCGATGCAAGTGCCATTCATGGACAATGGCTGGGTGTTTCGGTTTTGCTTCAATGACAGAAGACAGCATTGAGTTTTAGAAGCATTAAACTCTACTCTATTTTGAGATCCCCATGATACAATGCTGTTAAGGTCAGAGTTTAATGAGTTTGACATACGCTGCCGTTCCAATTCAACGTCCGAAGAGCAGGGGCGCGGAACCGAGAACGAATATGAGAAACTGAGGTTACTGTCATCAGCAAAGGAGTGGATTGGATTAGTTGTAGCAGACAGGAGATCATTAATGAAAATGAGAAAGAGTGTCGGAGACAAAACAAAGCCCTGGGGAACCCCAGCGTTAATTTTATGAACTGCGGACTTGAAGCCATCCAAAACAACTTGAATTGAACGGTTCGAAAGGTAATTACTAATCCACTGAATAAGAGATTCGTCGATTCCAAATGCACGCATTTTCGACAAGAGAGCTTGGTGCCAAACTCTGTCAAATGCTTTTGAAATATCAAGCGCAACAATCTTGCTTTCACCTAGAAGATGCAAGGAATGATTCCACTTTTCAGTGAGATATGCCATCAAATCACCAGTGGACCGTTTGCTACGAAAACCGTATTGCCGGTCATTAAGAAGTTTTCGTGTTTCAAGATATTTCATAAGCTGATAATTAATCAGCGTTTCCATGACCTTAGAAAGAAGGGAGGTAAGTGCAATTGGACGATAGCTAGAGGGAGAAGAAGAATCGCCTTTTTTAGGGACGGGCTGGACAAATGCTGTTTTCCATCTACTCGGAAAGAGACCTGAGGAGTAGGACCGATGAAAAAGCTTACACAATGGTTTTGCCAGCGCGGAAGAACACCTCTTCAGAACAATGGGGGATATTCCATCTGGACCAGCGGATTTGTGAATGTTTAGATCTCGAAGTACTCTTTTGACTGCACGAGCGCGAAAGTGAATTTGTCCCATGGTATATTCGACGCGCTCAAGTGTAGGCGGGGACATTGCAGAATCAGGGAGCATGGAGCTAGCAGCGAAATGCGCTGCAAGTAGATTCGCTTTGTCTAGAGAGGTGACAGCTGGAATGTCATTGTAAACGAGTGTTGGGATGGAAGATGAGGCACAGTTTTTGACATTTTTGACGAAAGACCAAAAGTTTTTACTACCCTTGGGACAATGTAGTATTTTCTGCCTCAGCTTTTGGTCGTATTGGAATTTGACACGGCGAATGTGAGCATTACAATCATTTCTGGCTTGTTTAAACTTTTTTCGGTTTACCTGTGATGGGTTGGTCTTGTAGGACCGAAAACATAACTCCTTTAACCTAATCGCCTCTTTACAGCTCGAGTCAAACCACGAGTTCTCCTTTGGTTTGATACTCTTAATCCTGTAAGGGATAAAGGATCTCATACCAAGGAGAATGGTGTTAGTTATCATATCAGCAGCAGCATCTACGTTGTCATCGAGAAAGCACAAAGACCAGTTAAAACGACTGAAGAAGTTATTAAGGCCGTCCCAGTTGGCTTTCTCGTACCGCCACACTGTTCTTCTTGGAGTAATTTCCTTATTAGGTTGACTACCCAATAGGAACGTGGCTGATATGACGCAGTGGTCTGACGAGCCTAGAGGAGACAGTACATTCACTGTGTACTTATCGGGATGGGAGGTAAGAAACAAATCCAGAGTGTTGGCGGGATGATTGTTAATGTCGGGTATTCGTGTAGGCTCGTTTACAAGTTGCGTTAGGTTATTTAACGCGGCAAAGATCTCAACATACCTTCCTTCGGGTGTTGTCTGACCAGAATGTCGAAGCCACTTAGAATTGTGAATATTGAAATCGCCCGTAATCACGATTTCATTATTAGGATTCAAGGAAACAATTCTTAAGATGGAGTCGGACAGAGCATCAAACTCATTACATACTTTAGACGTCATCTATGCTTTAGACGTCATCTATACTATAGACGTCATCTATACTATAGACGTTATCTATACTATAGACGTCATCTATACTATAGACGTCACCTATACTATAGACGTCATCTATACTATAGACGTCATTTATACTATAGACGTCATCTATACTATAGACGTCATCTATACTATAGACGTCATCTATACTATAGACGTCATCTATACTATAGACGTCATCTATACTATAGACGTCATCTATACTATAGACGTCATCTATACTATAGACGTCATCTATACTATAGACGTCATCTATACTATAGACGTCATCTATACTATAGACGTCATCTAAACTATAGACGTCATCTATACTATAGACGTCATCTATACTATAGACGTCATCTACACTATAGACGTCATCTATACTATAGACGTCATCTATACTATAGACGTCATCTATACTATAGGCGTCATCTATACTATAGACGTCATCTATACTATAGACGTCATCTATACTATAGACGTCATCTATACTATAGACGTCATCTATACTATAGACGTCATCTATACTATAGACGTCATCTATACTATAGACGTCATCTATACAATATACGTCATCTATACAATAGACGTCATCTATACTATAGACGTCATCTATACTATAGACGTCATCTATACTATAGACGTCATCTACACTATAGACGTCATCTATATTATAGACGTCATCTATACTATAGACGTCATCTATACATTATACGTCATCTATACAATAGACGTCATCTATACTATAGACGTCATCTATACTATAGACGTCATCTATTCTATAGACGTCATCTATACTATAGACGTCATCTATACTATAAACGTCATCTATACTATAGACGTCATCTATACTATAGACGTCATCTATACTATAGACGTCATCTATACTATAGACGTCATCTATACTATAGACGTCATCTATACTATAGACGTCATCTATACTATAGACGTCATCTATACTATAGACGTCATCTATAATATAGACGTTATCTATACTATAGACGTCATCTATACTATAGACGTCATCTATACTATAGACGTCATCTATAATATAGACGTTATCTATACTATAGACGTCATCTATACTATAGACGTCATCTACACAATAGACGTCATCTATACTACAGACGTCATCTATACTATAGACGTCATCTATACTATAGATGTCGTCTATACTATAGACGTCTATCTATGCTATATACTATAGACGTCGTCTATACTATAGACGTCATCTATACTTTAGTCGTCATCTATACTATAGACGTCATCTATACTATAGACGTCATCTATACTATAGACGTTATCTATACTATAGACGTCATCTATACTATAGACGTCATCTATACTATAGACGTCATCTATACTATAGACGTCATCTATACTATAGACGTCATCTATACTATACACGTCATCTATACTATAGACGTCATCTATACTATAGACGTCATCTATACTATAGACGTCATCTATACTATAGACGTCATCTATACTATAGACGTCATCTATACTATAGACGTCATCTATACTATAGACGTCATCTATACTATAGACGTCATCTATACTATAGACGTCATCTATACTATAGACGTCATCTATACTATAGACGTCATCTATGCTATAGACGTCATCTATAATATAGACGTCATCTATACTATAGACGTCATCTATACTATAGACGTCATCTATGCTATAGACGTCATCTATACTATAGACGTTATCTATGCTATAGACGTCATCTATACTATAGACGTCATCTATGCTGTAGACGTCATCTATACTATAGACGTCATCTATGCTATAGACGTCATCTATACTAAAGACGTCATCTATGCTATAGACGTCATTTATACTATAGACGTCATCTATGCTATAGACGTCATCTATACTATAGACGTCATCTATGCTATAGACGTCATCTATACTATAGACGTCATCTATGCTATAGACGTCATCTATACTATAGACGTCATCTATACTATAGACGTCATCTATACTATAGACGTCATCTATAATATAGACGTCATCTATACTATAGACGTCATCTATACTATAGACGTCATCTACTCAATAGACGTCATCTATACTATAGACGTCATCTAAACTATAGACGTCATCTATACTATAGACGTCATCTATACTATAGATGTCGTCTATACTATAGACGTCTATCTATGCTATATACTATAGACGTCGTCTATACTACAGACGTCATCTATACTATAGATGTCGTCTATACTATAGACGTCATCTATACTATAGACGTCATCTATACTATAGACCTCATCTTTACTATAGACGGCATCTATAATATAGACGTCACCTATACTATAGACGTCATCTATACTATAGACGTCATCTATAATAAAGACGTCAACTATACTCTAGACGTCATCTATAATATAGACGCCATCTATAATATAGACGCCATCTATACTATAGACGTCATCTATACTACAGACGTCATCTATACTATAGACGTCATCTATACTATAGACGTCGTCTATACTATAGACGTCGTCTATACTATAGACGTCATCTATAGACGTCATCTATACTTTAGTCGTCATCTATACCATAGACGTCATCTATACCATAGACGTCATCTATACTATAGACGTCATCTATACTATAGGCGTCATCTATACTATAGACGTCATCTATACTATTGATGTCGTCTATACTATAGACGTAATCTATACTTTAGTCGTCATCTATACTATAGATGTCGTCTATACTATAGACGTCATCAATACTATAGACATCATCAATACTATAGACATCATCAATACTATAGACGTCATCAATACTATAGACGTCATCGATACTATCGACGTCATCAATACTATCAACGTCATCTATACTATATACGTCATCTATGCTATAGACGTCATCAATACTATAGACGTCACCTATACTATAGACGTCATCTATACTATAGACGTCATCTATAATAAAGACGTCAACTATACTCTAGACGTCATCTATAATATAGACGCCATCTATAATATAGACGCCATCTATACTATAGACGTCATCTATACTACAGACGTCATCTATAATATAGACGTCATCTATACTATAGACGTCATCTATACTATAGACGTCATCTATAGACGTCATCTATACTTTAGTCGTCATCTATACCATAGACGTCATCTATACCATAGACGTCATCTATACTATAGACGTCATCTATACTATAGGCGTCATCTATACTATAGACGTCATCTATACTATTGATGTCGTCTATACTATAGACGTAATCTATACTTTAGTCGTCATCTATACTATAGATGTCGTCTATACTATAGACGTCATCAATACTATAGACATCATCAATACTATAGACATCATCAATACTATAGACGTCATCAATACTATAGACGTCATCGATACTATCGACGTCATCAATACTATCAACGTCATCTATACTATATACGTCATCTATGCTATAGACGTCATCAATACTATAGACGTCATCTATGCTATAGACGTCATCTATACTAAAGACGTCATCTATACTATAGACGTCATCTATACTATAGACGTCATCTATACTATAGACGTCATCTATACTATAGACGTCATCTATACTATAGACGTCATCTATGCTACAGACGTCATCTATAATATAGACGTCATCTATACTATAGACGTCATCTATACTATAGACGTCATCTATGCTGTAGACGTCATCTATACTATAGACGTCATCTATGCTATAGACGTCATCTATACTAAAGACGTCATCTATGCTATAGACGTCATTTATACTATAGACGTCATCTATGCTATAGACGTCATCTATACTATAGACGTCATCTATGCTATAGACGTCATCGTTACTATAGACGTCATCTATACTATAGACGTCATCTATACTATAGACGTCATCTATAATATAGACGTCATCTATACTATAGACGTCATCTATACTATAGACGTCATCTACACAATAGACGTCATCTATACTATAGACGTCATCTATACTATAGACGTCATCTATACTATAGACGTCATCTATACTATAGATGTCGTCTATACTATAGACGTCTATCTATGCTTTATACTATAGACGTCGTCTATACTATAGACGTCATCTATACTTTAGTCGTCATCTATACTATAGACGTCATCTATACTATAGACGTTATCTATACTATAGACGTCATCTATACTATAGACGTCATCTATACTATACATGTCATCTATACTATAGACGTCATCTATACTATAGACGTCATCTATACTATAGACGTCATCTATACTATAGACGTCATCTATACTATAGACGTCATCTATACTATAGACGTCATCTATACTATAGACGTCATCTATACTATAGACGTCATCTATGCTATAGACGTCATCTATAATATAGACGTCATCTATACTATAGACGTCATCTATACTATAGACGTCATCTATGCTATAGACGTCATCTATACTATAGACGTCATCTATGCTATAGACGTCATCTATACTATAGACGTCATCTATGCTATAGACGTCATCTATACTATAGACGTCATCTATGCTGTAGACGTCATCTATACTATAGACGTCATCTATGCTATAGACGTCATCTATACTAAAGACGTCATCTATGCTATAGACGTCATTTATACTATAGACGTCATCTATGCTATAGACGTCATCTATACTATAGACGTCATCTATGCTATAGACGTCATCTATACTATAGACGTCATCTATACTATAGACGTCATCTATAATATAGACGTCATCTATACTATAGACGTCATCTATACTATAGACGTCATCTATACTATAGACGTCATCTACACAATAGACGTCATCTATACTATAGACGTCATCTATACTATAGACGTCATCTATACTATAGACGTCATCTATACTATAGATCTCGTCTATACTATAGACGTCTATCTATGCTATATACTATAGACGTCGTCTATACTACAGACGTCATCTATACTATAGATGTCGTCTATACTATAGACGTCATCTATACTATAGACGTCATCTATACTATAGACCTCATCTTTACTATAGACGGCATCTATAATATAGACGTCATCTATACTATAGACGTCATCTATAATATAGACGTCATCTATACTAAAGACGTCAACTATACTCTAGACGTCATCTATAATATAGACGCCATCTAATATATAGACGCCATCTATACTATAGACGTCATCTATACTACAGACGTCATCTATACTATAGACGTCATCTATACTATAGACGTCGTCTATACTATAGACGTCGTCTATAGACGTCATCTATACTTTAGTCGTCATCTATACCATAGACGTCATCTATACCATAGACGTCATCTATACTATAGACGTCATCTATACTATAGACGTCATCTATACTATAGACGTCATCTATACTATAGATCTCATCTTTACTATAGACCTCATCTAGACGTCACCTATACTATAGACCTCATCTATACTATAGACCTCATCTATACTATAGACATCATCTATACTATAGACTTTATCTATACTATAGACGTCATCTATACTATAGACGTCATCTATACTATAGACGTCATCAATACTATAGACATCATCAATACTATCGACGTCATCAATACTATCAACGTCATCTATACTATAGACGTCATCTATGCTATAGACGTCAGCTATACTATAGACGTCAGCTATACTATAGACGTCATGTATACTATAGACGTCATCTATGCTATAGACGTCAGCTATACTATAGACGTCAGCTATACTATAGACGTCATCTATACTTTAGTCGTCATCTATATTATAGATGTCGTCTATACTATAGACGTCATCTATACTATAGACATCATCAATACTATAGACGTCATCAATACTATAGACATCATCAATACTATCGACGTCATCAATACTATCAACGTCATCTATACTATAGACGTCATCTATGCTATAGACGTCAGCTATACTATAGACGTCAGCTATACTATAGACGTCATCTATACTATAGACGTCATCTATGCTATAGACGTCAGCTATACTATAGACGTCAGCTATACTATAGACGTCATCTATACTATGCTATAGACGTCATCAATACTATAGACGTCATCTATGCTATAGACGTCATCTATACTAAAGACGTCATCTATACTATAGACGTCATCTATACTATAGACGTCATCTATACTATAGACGTCATCTATACTATAGACGTCATCTATACTATAGACGTCATCTATACTATAGACGTCATCTATACTATAGACGTCATCTATACTATAGACGTCATCTATACTATAGACGTCATCTATGCTATAGACGTCAGCTATACTATAGACGTCAGCTATACTATAGACGTCATCTATACTATAGACGTCATCTATACTATAGACGTCATCTATACTATAGACGTCATCTATAATATAGACGTCATCTATACTATAGACGTCATCTATACTATAGACGTCATCTATAATATAGACGTCATCTATACTATAGACGTCATCTATACTATAGACGTCATCTATACTATTGACGTCATCTATATTATAGACGTCATCTATACTATAGACGTCATCTATACTATAGACGTCATCTATACTATAGACGTCATCTATACTATAGACGTCATCTATACTATAGACGTCATCTATACTATAGACGTCATCTATACTATAGACGTCATCTATACTATAGACGTCATCTATACTATAGACGTCATCTATACTATAGACCTCATCTATACTATAGATCTCATCTTTACTATAGACCTCATCTAGACGTCACCTATACTATAGACCTCATCTATACTATAGACCTCATCTATACTATAGACGTCATCTATACTATAGAGGCAAGCTATACTATAGACGTCATCTATACTATAGAGGCAAGCTATACTATAGACGTCATCTATACTATAGACGTCATCTATAATATAGACGTCATCTATACTATAGACGTCATCTATAATATAGACGTCATCTATACTATAGACGTCATCTATACTATAGACGTCATCTATACTATAGACGTCATCTATACTATAGACGTCATCTATACTATAGACGTCATCTATACTATAGACGTCATCTATACAATAGACGTCATCTATACTATAGACGTCATCTATACTATAGACGTCATCTATACAATAGACGTCATCTATACTATAGACGTCATCTATACTATTGATGTCGTCTATACTATAGACGTAATCTATACTTTAGTCGTCATCTATACTATAGATGTCGTCTATACTATAGACGTCATCTATACTATAGACGTCATCAATACTATAGACATCATCAATACTATAGACATCATCAATACTATAGACATCATCAATACTATAGACATCATCAATACTATCGACGTCATCAATACTATCAACGTCATCTATGCTATAGACGTCAGCTATGCTATAGACGTCAGCTATGCTATAGACGTCAGCTATACTATAGACGTCATCTATACTATAGATGTCGTCTATACTATAGACGTAATCTATACTTTAGTCGTCATCTATACTATAGATGTCGTCTATACTATAGACGTCATCTATACTATAGACGTCATCAATACTATAGACATCATCAATACTATAGACATCATCAATACTATAGACATCATCAATACTATAGACATCATCAATACTATCGACGTCATCAATACTATCAACGTCATCTATACTATAGACGTCATCTATGCTATAGACGTCAGCTATACTATAGACGTCATCTATACTATAGACGTCATCTATACTATAGATGTCGTCTATACTATAGACGTCTATCTATGCTATATACTATAGATGTCGTCTATACTATAGACGTCATCTATACTATAGACGTCATCTATACTATAGACGTCATCTATACTATAGACGTCATCTATACTATAGACGTCATCTATACTATAGACGTCATCTATACTATAGACGTCATCTATACTATAGACGTCATCTATACTATAGACTTCATCAATACTATAGACATCATCAATACTATAGACATCATCAATACTATAGACATCATCAATACTATAGACATCATCAATACTATCGACGTCATCAATACTATCAACGTCATCTATACTATAGACGTCATCTATGCTATAGACGTCAGCTATACTATAGACGTCATCTATACTATAGACGTCATCTATACTATTGATGTCGTCTATACTATAGACGTATTCTATACTTTAGTCGTCCTCTATACTATAGATGTCGTCTATACTATAGACGTCATCTATACTATAGACGTCATCAATACTATAGACATCATCAATACTATAGACATCATCAATACTATCGACGTCATCTATACTATTGACGTCATCTATACTATAGACGTCATCTATACTATTGACGTCATCTAGACTATAGACCTCATCTATACTATAGACCTCATCTATACTATAGACGTCATCTATACTATAGACTTCATCAATACTATCGACGTCATCAATACTATCAACGTCATCTATACTATAGACGTCATCTATGCTATATACGTCATCAATACTATAGACATCATCAACACTATAGACATCATCAATACTATAGACATCATCAATACTATAGACATCATCAATACTATCGACGTCATCTATACTATTGACGTCATCTATACTATAGACGTCATCTATACTATTGACGTCATCTAGACTATAGACCTCATCTATACTATAGACCTCATCTATACTATAGACGTCATCTATACTATAGACTTCATCAATACTATCGACGTCATCAATACTATCAACGTCATCTATGCTATAGACGTCATCTATGCTATATACGTCATCAATACTATAGACATCATCAACACTATAGACATCATCAATACTATAGACATCATCAATACTATAGACATCATCAATACTATCGACGTCATCTATACTATTGACGTCATCTATACTATAGACGTCATCTATACTATTGACGTCATCTAGACTATAGACCTCATCTATACTATAGACCTCATCAATACTATAGACATCATCAATACTATAGACATCATCAATACTATCGACGTCATCAATACTATCAACGTCATCTATGCTATAGACGTCAGCTATGCTATAGACGTCAGCTATACTATAGACGTCATCTATACTATAGACGTCATCTATACTATTGATGTCGTCTATACTATAGACGTAATCTATACTTTAGTCGTCATCTATACTATAGATGTCATCTATACTATAGACGTCATCTATACTATTGACGTCATCTATACTATAGACGTCATCTATACTATTGACGTCATCTAGACTATAGACCTCATCTATACTATAGACCTCATCTATACTATAGACGTCATCTATACTATAGACTTCATCTATACTATAGACGTCATCTATACTATAGAGGCAAGCTATACTATAGACGTCATCTATACTATAGACGTCATCTATAATATAGACGTCATCTATACTATAGACGTCATCTATACTATAGACGTCATCTATACTATAGACGTCATCTATACTATAGACGTCATCTATACTATAGACGTCATCTATACTATAGACGTCATCTATACAATAGACGTCATCTATACTATAGACGTCATCTATACTATAGACGTCATCTATACTATAGACGTCATCTATACTATTGATGTCGTCTATACTATAGACGTAATCTATACTTTAGTCGTCATCTATACTATAGATGTCGTCTATACTATAGACGTCATCTATACTATAGACGTCATCAATACTATAGACATCATCAATACTATAGACATCATCAATACTATAGACATCATCAATACTATAGACATCATCAATACTATCGACGTCATCAATACTATCAACGTCATCTATACTATAGACGTCATCTATGCTATAGACGTCAGCTATACTATAGACGTCATCTATACTATAGACGTCATCTATACTATTGATGTCGTCTATACTATAGACGTAATCTATACTTAAGTCGTCATCTATACTATAGATGTCGTCTATACTATAGACGTCATCTATACTATAGACGTCATCAATACTATAGACATCATCAATACTATAGACATCATCAATACTATAGACATCATCAATACTATAGACTTCATCAATACTATCGACGTCATCAATACTATCAACGTCATCTATACTATAGACGTCATCTATGCTATAGAAGTCAGCTATACTATAGACGTCATCTATACTATAGATGTCGTCTATACTATAGACGTCTATCTATGCTATATACTATAGACGTCGTCTATACTACAGACGTCATCTATACTATAGATGTCGTCTATACTATAGACGTCATCTATACTATAGACGTCATCAATACTATAGACATCATCAATACTATAGACATCATCAATACTATAGACGTCATCAATACTATAGACATCATCAATACTATCGACGTCATCAATACTATCAACGTCATCTATACTATAGACGTCATCTATGCTATAGACGTCATCAATACTATAGACATCATCAACACTATAGACATCATCAATACTATAGACATCATCAATACTATAGACATCATCAATACTATCGACGTCATCAATACTATCAACGTCATCTATACTATAGACGTCATCTATGCTATAGACGTCAGCTATACTATAGACGTCATCTATGCTATAGACGTCATCTATACTATTGATGTCGTCTATACTATAGACGTAATCTATACTTTAGTCGTCATCTATACTATAGATGTCGTCTATACTATAGACGTCATCTATAGACGTCATCTATACTATAGACGTCATCAATACTATAGACATCATCAATACTATAGACATCATCAATACTATAGACGTCATCAATACTATAGACATCATCAATACTATAGACATCATCAATACTATAGACGTCATCAATACTATAGACATCATCAATACTATAGACGTCATCAATACTATAGACATCATCAATACTATCGACGTCATCAATACTATCAACGTCATCTATACTATAGACGTCATCTATGCTATAGACGTCATCAATACTATAGACATCATCAACACTATAGACATCATCTATGCTATAGACGTCATCAATACTATAGACGTCATCTATGCTATAGACGTCATCTATGCTATAGACGTCAGCTATACTATAGACGTCATCTATACTATAGACGTCATCTATACTATAGACGTCATCTATAATATAGACGTCATCTATACTATAGACGTCATCTATACTATAGACGTCATCTATACTATAGACGTCATCTATACTATAGACGTCATCTATATTATAGACGTCATCTATACTATAGACGTCATCTATATTATAGACGTCATCTATACTATAGACGTCATCTATACTATAGACGTCATCTATACTATAGACGTCATCTATACTATAGACGTCATCTATACTATAGACGTCATCTATACTATAGACGTCATCTATACTATAGACGTCATCTATACTATAGATCTCATCTTTACTATAGACCTCATCTAGAAGTCACCTATACTATAGACCTCATCTATACTATAGACCTCATCTATACTATAGACCTCATCTATACTATAGACGTCATCTATACTATAGACTTCATCTATACTATAGACGTCATCTATACTATAGACGTCAGCTATACTATAGACGTCAGCTATACTATAGACGTCATCTATACTATAGACGTCATCTATACTATAGACGTCATCTATAATATAGACGTCATCTATACTATAGACGTCATCTATACTATAGACGTCATCTATAATATAGACGTCATCTATACTATAGAGGTCATCTATACTATAGACGTCATCTATACTATAGACGTCATCTATACTATAGACGTCATCTATACTATAGACGTCATCTATACTATAGACGTCATCTATACTATAGACGTCATCTATACTATAGACGTCATCTATACTATAGACGTCATCTATACTATAGACGTCATCTATACTATAGACGTCATCTATACTATAGACGTCATCTATACTATAGACCTCATCTATACTATAGACGTCATCTATAATATAGACGTCATCTATACTATAGACGTCATCTATACTATAGACGTCATCTATACTATAGACGTCATCTATACTGTAGACGTCACCTATACTATAGACGTCACCTATACTATAGACGTCACCTATACTATAGACGTCATCTATACTATAGACGTCATCTATACTATAGACGTCATCTATACTATAGACGTCATCTATACTATAGACGTCATCTATACTATAGACGTCATCTATACTATAGACGTCATCTATACTATAGACGTTATCTATACTATAGACGTTATCTATACTATAGACGTTATCTATACTATAGACGTCATCTATACTATAGACGTCATCTATACTATAGACGTCATCTATGCTATAGACGTCAGCTATACTATAGACGTCAACTATACTTTAGTCGTCATCTATACCATAGACGTCATCTATACAATAGACGTCATCTATACTATAGACGTCATCTATTCTATAGACGTCATCTATACTATTGATGTCGTCTATACTATAGACGTAATCTATACTTTAGTCGTCATCTATACTATAGATGTCGTCTATACTATAGACGTCATCTATACTATAGACGTCATCAATACTATAGACATCATCAATACTATAGACATCATCAATACTATAGACGTCATCAATACTATAGACATCATCAATACTATCGACGTCATCAATACTATCAACGTCATCTATACTATAGACGTCAGCTATACTATAGACGTCAGCTATACTATAGACGTCATCTATACTATAGACGTCATCTATGCTATAGACGTCAGCTATACTATAGACGTCAGCTATACTATAGACGTCACTATAGACGTCATCTATGCTATAGACGTCATCAATACTATAGACGTCATCTATGCTATAGACGTCATCTAGTCATCTATACTATAGACGTCATCTATACTATAGACGTCATCTATACTATAGACGTCAGCTATACTATAGACGTCATCTATACTATAGACGTCATCTATACTATAGACGTCATCTATAATATAGACGTCATCTATACTATAGACGTCATCTATAATATAGACGTCATCTATACTATAGACGTCATCTATACTATAGACGTCATCTATACTATAGACGTCATCTATACTATAGACGTCATCTATACTATAGACGTCATCTATACTATAGACGTCATCTATACTATAGACGTCATCTATGCTATAGACGTCATCTATACTATAGACGTCATCTATACTATAGACGTCATCTATACTATAGACGTCATCTATACTATAGACGTCATCTATACTATAGACGTCATCTATACTATAGACGTCATCTATACTATAGACGTCATCTATACTATAGACGTCATCTATACTATAGACGTCATCTATACTATAGACGTCATCAATACTATAGACTTCATCTATACTATAGACGTCATCTATACTATAGACGTCATCTATACTATAGACGTCATCTATACTATAGACGTCATCTATACTATAGACGTCATCTATACTATAAACGTCATCTATACTATAGACGTCATCTTTACTATAGACGTCATCTATACTATAGACGTCATCTATACTATAGACGTCATCTATACTATAGACGTCATCTATACTATAGACCTCATCTATACTATAGACGTCATCTATACTATAGACGTCATCTATATTATAGACGTCACCTATACTATAGACGTCACCTATACTATAGGCGTCATCTATACTATAGACGTCATCTATACTAGAGACTTCATCTATACTATAGACGTCATCTATACTATAGACTTCATCTATACTACAGACGTCACCTATACTATAGACGTCATCTATACTATAGACGTCATCTATACTATAGACGTCATCTATACTATAGACGTCATCTATGCTTTAGACGTCATCTACACTATAGACGTTATCTATACTATAGACATCATCTGTACTATAGACGTCATCTATACTATAGACGTCATCTGTACTATAGACGTCATCTATACTATGGACGTCATCTATGCAATAGACGTCATCTATACTATAGACGTCATCTATACTATAGACGTCATCTATACTATAGACGTCATCTATGCTTTAGACGTCATCTACACTATAGACGTTATCTATACTATAGACATCATCTGTACTATAGACGTCATCTATACTATAGACGTCATCTGTACTATAGACGTCATCTATACTATAGACGTCATCTATACTATAGACGTCATCTATACTATAGACGTCATCTATACTATAGACGTTATCTATACTATAGACGTCATCTATACTATAGACGTCATCTATACTATAGACGTCATCTATACTATAGACGTCATCTATATTATAGACGTCATCTATATTATAGACGTCATCTATACTATAGACGTCATCTATACTATAGACGTCATCTATACTATAGACGTCATCTATACTATAGACGTCATCTATACTATAGACGTCATCTATACTATAGACGTCATCAATACTATAGACTTCATCTATACTATAGACGTCATCTATACTATAGACGTCATCTATACTATAGACGTCATCTATACTATAGACGTCATCTATACTATAGACGTCATCTATACTATAGACGTCATCTATACTATGGACGTCATCTATGCAATAGACGTCATCTATACTATAGACGTCATCTATACTATAGACGTCATCTATGCTTTAGACGTCATCTACACTATAGACGTTATCTATACTATAGACATCATCTGTACTATAGACGTCATCTATACTATAGACGTCATCTGTACTATAGACGTCATCTATACTATAGACGTCATCTATACTATAGACGTCATCTATACTATAGACGTCATCTATACTATAGACGTCATCTATACTATAGACGTCATCTATACTATAGACGTCATCTATATTATAGACGTCATCTATACTATAGACGTCATCTATGCTATAGACGTCATCAATACTATAGACATCATCAACACTATAGACATCATCAATACTATAGACATCATCAATACTATAGACATCATCAATACTATCGACGTCATCAATACTATCAACGTCATCTATACTATAGACGTCATCTATGCTATAGACGTCAGCTATACTATAGACGTCATCTATGCTATAGACGTCATCTATACTATTGATGTCGTCTATACTATAGACGTAATCTATACTTTAGTCGTCATCTATACTATAGATGTCGTCTATACTATAGACGTCATCTATACTATAGACGTCATCTATACTATAGACGTCATCAATACTATAGACATCATCAATACTATAGACATCATCAATACTATAGACGTCATCAATACTATAGACATCATCAATACTATCGACGTCATCAATACTATCAACGTCATCTATACTATAGACGTCATCTATGCTATAGACGTCATCAATACTATAGACATCATCAACACTATAGACATCATCAATACTATAGACATCATCAATACTATAGACATCATCAATACTATCGACGTCATCAATACTATCAACGTCATCTATACTATAGACGTCATCTATGCTATAGACGTCAGCTATACTATAGACGTCATCTATGCTATAGACGTCATCTATACTATTGATGTCGTCTATACTATAGACGTAATCTATACTTTAGTCGTCATCTATACTATAGATGTCGTCTATACTATAGACGTCATCTATAGACGTCATCTATACTATAGACGTCATCAATACTATAGACATCATCAATACTATAGACATCATCAATACTATAGACGTCATCAATACTATAGACATCATCAATACTATAGACATCATCAATACTATAGACGTCATCAATACTATAGACATCATCAATACTATAGACGTCATCAATACTATAGACATCATCAATACTATCGACGTCATCAATACTATCAACGTCATCTATACTATAGACGTCATCTATGCTATAGACGTCATCAATACTATAGACATCATCAACACTATAGACATCATCTATGCTATAGACGTCATCAATACTATAGACGTCATCTATGCTATAGACGTCATCTATGCTATAGACGTCAGCTATACTATAGACGTCATCTATACTATAGACGTCATCTATACTATAGACGTCATCTATAATATAGACGTCATCTATACTATAGACGTCATCTATACTATAGACGTCATCTATACTATAGACGTCATCTATACTATAGACGTCATCTATATTATAGACGTCATCTATACTATAGACGTCATCTATATTATAGACGTCATCTATACTATAGACGTCATCTATACTATAGACGTCATCTATACTATAGACGTCATCTATACTATAGACGTCATCTATACTATAGACGTCATCTATACTATAGACGTCATCTATACTATAGACGTCATCTATACTATAGATCTCATCTTTACTATAGACCTCATCTAGAAGTCACCTATACTATAGACCTCATCTATACTATAGACCTCATCTATACTATAGACCTCATCTATACTATAGACGTCATCTATACTATAGACTTCATCTATACTATAGACGTCATCTATACTATAGACGTCAGCTATACTATAGACGTCAGCTATACTATAGACGTCATCTATACTATAGACGTCATCTATACTATAGACGTCATCTATAATATAGACGTCATCTATACTATAGACGTCATCTATACTATAGACGTCATCTATAATATAGACGTCATCTATACTATAGAGGTCATCTATACTATAGACGTCATCTATACTATAGACGTCATCTATACTATAGACGTCATCTATACTATAGACGTCATCTATACTATAGACGTCATCTATACTATAGACGTCATCTATACTATAGACGTCATCTATACTATAGACGTCATCTATACTATAGACGTCATCTATACTATAGACGTCATCTATACTATAGACGTCATCTATACTATAGACCTCATCTATACTATAGACGTCATCTATAATATAGACGTCATCTATACTATAGACGTCATCTATACTATAGACGTCATCTATACTATAGACGTCATCTATACTGTAGACGTCACCTATACTATAGACGTCACCTATACTATAGACGTCACCTATACTATAGACGTCATCTATACTATAGACGTCATCTATACTATAGACGTCATCTATACTATAGACGTCATCTATACTATAGACGTCATCTATACTATAGACGTCATCTATACTATAGACGTCATCTATACTATAGACGTTATCTATACTATAGACGTTATCTATACTATAGACGTTATCTATACTATAGACGTCATCTATACTATAGACGTCATCTATACTATAGACGTCATCTATGCTATAGACGTCAGCTATACTATAGACGTCAACTATACTTTAGTCGTCATCTATACCATAGACGTCATCTATACAATAGACGTCATCTATACTATAGACGTCATCTATTCTATAGACGTCATCTATACTATTGATGTCGTCTATACTATAGACGTAATCTATACTTTAGTCGTCATCTATACTATAGATGTCGTCTATACTATAGACGTCATCTATACTATAGACGTCATCAATACTATAGACATCATCAATACTATAGACATCATCAATACTATAGACGTCATCAATACTATAGACATCATCAATACTATCGACGTCATCAATACTATCAACGTCATCTATACTATAGACGTCAGCTATACTATAGACGTCAGCTATACTATAGACGTCATCTATACTATAGACGTCATCTATGCTATAGACGTCAGCTATACTATAGACGTCAGCTATACTATAGACGTCACTATAGACGTCATCTATGCTATAGACGTCATCAATACTATAGACGTCATCTATGCTATAGACGTCATCTAGTCATCTATACTATAGACGTCATCTATACTATAGACGTCATCTATACTATAGACGTCAGCTATACTATAGACGTCATCTATACTATAGACGTCATCTATACTATAGACGTCATCTATAATATAGACGTCATCTATACTATAGACGTCATCTATAATATAGACGTCATCTATACTATAGACGTCATCTATACTATAGACGTCATCTATACTATAGACGTCATCTATACTATAGACGTCATCTATACTATAGACGTCATCTATACTATAGACGTCATCTATACTATAGACGTCATCTATGCTATAGACGTCATCTATACTATAGACGTCATCTATACTATAGACGTCATCTATACTATAGACGTCATCTATACTATAGACGTCATCTATACTATAGACGTCATCTATACTATAGACGTCATCTATACTATAGACGTCATCTATACTATAGACGTCATCTATACTATAGACGTCATCTATACTATAGACGTCATCAATACTATAGACTTCATCTATACTATAGACGTCATCTATACTATAGACGTCATCTATACTATAGACGTCATCTATACTATAGACGTCATCTATACTATAGACGTCATCTATACTATAAACGTCATCTATACTATAGACGTCATCTTTACTATAGACGTCACCTGTACTATAGACGTCATCTATACTATAGACGTCATCTATACTATAGACCTCATCTATACTATAGACGTCATCTATACTATAGACGTCATCTATATTATAGACGTCACCTATACTATAGACGTCACCTATACTATAGGCGTCATCTATACTATAGACGTCATCTATACTAGAGACTTCATCTATACTATAGACGTCATCTATACTATAGACTTCATCTATACTACAGACGTCACCTATACTATAGACGTCATCTATACTATAGACGTCATCTATACTATAGACGTCATCTATACTATAGACGTCATCTATGCTTTAGACGTCATCTACACTATAGACGTTATCTATACTATAGACATCATCTGTACTATAGACGTCATCTATACTATAGACGTCATCTGTACTATAGACGTCATCTATACTATGGACGTCATCTATGCAATAGACGTCATCTATACTATAGACGTCATCTATACTATAGACGTCATCTATACTATAGACGTCATCTATGCTTTAGACGTCATCTACACTATAGACGTTATCTATACTATAGACATCATCTGTACTATAGACGTCATCTATACTATAGACGTCATCTGTACTATAGACGTCATCTATACTATAGACGTCATCTATACTATAGACGTCATCTATACTATAGACGTCATCTATACTATAGACGTTATCTATACTATAGACGTCATCTATACTATAGACGTCATCTATACTATAGACGTCATCTATACTATAGACGTCATCTATATTATAGACGTCATCTATATTATAGACGTCATCTATACTATAGACGTCATCTATACTATAGACGTCATCTATACTATAGACGTCATCTATACTATAGACGTCATCTATACTATAGACGTCATCTATACTATAGACGTCATCAATACTATAGACTTCATCTATACTATAGACGTCATCTATACTATAGACGTCATCTATACTATAGACGTCATCTATACTATAGACGTCATCTATACTATAGACGTCATCTATACTATAGACGTCATCTATACTATGGACGTCATCTATGCAATAGACGTCATCTATACTATAGACGTCATCTATACTATAGACGTCATCTATGCTTTAGACGTCATCTACACTATAGACGTTATCTATACTATAGACATCATCTGTACTATAGACGTCATCTATACTATAGACGTCATCTGTACTATAGACGTCATCTATACTATAGACGTCATCTATACTATAGACGTCATCTATACTATAGACGTCATCTATACTATAGACGTCATCTATACTATAGACGTCATCTATACTATAGACGTCATCTATATTATAGACGTCATCTATACTATAGACGTCATCTATATTATAGACGTCATCTATACTATAGACGTCATCTATACTATAGACGTCATCTATACTATAGACGTCATCTATACTATAGACGTCATCTATACTATAGACGTCATCTATACTATAGACGTCATCTATACTATAGACGTCATCTATACTATAGACGTCATCTATACTATAGACGTCATCTATACTATAGACGTCATCTATACTATAGACGTCATCAATACTATAGACTTCATCTATACTATAGACATCATCTATACTATAGACGTCATCTATACTATAGACGTCATCTATACTGTAGACGTCATCTATACTATAGACGTCATCTATACTATAAACGTCATCTATACTATAGACGTCATCTTTACTATAGACGTCACCTGTACTATAGACGTCATCTATACTATAGACGTCATCTATACTATAGACCTCATCTATACTATAGACGTCATCTATACTATAGACGTCATCTATATTATAGACGTCACCTATACTATAGACGTCACCTATACTATAGGCGTCATCTATACTATAGACGTCATCTATACTAGAGACTTCATCTATACTATAGACGTCATCTATACTATAGACTTCATCTATACTACAGACGTCACCTATACTATAGACGTCATCTATACTATAGACGTCATCTATACTATAGACCTCATCTATACTATAGACGTCATCTATACTATAGACGTCATCTATACTAGACGTCATCTATACTATAGACGTCATCTATACTATAGACGTCATCTATACTATAGACGTCATCTATACTATGGACGTCATCTATGCAATAGACGTCATCTATACTATAGACGTCATCTATACTATAGACGTCATCTATACTATAGACGTCATCAATACTATAGACGTCATCAATACTATAGACATCATCAATACTATAGACGTCATCTATGCTTTAGACGTCATCTACACTATAGACGTCATCTATACTATAGACATCATCTGTACTATAGACGTCATCTATACTATAGACGTCATCTGTACTATAGACGTCATCTATACTATAGACGTCATCTATACTATAGACGTCATCTATACTATAGACGTCATCTATACTATAGACGTCATCTATACTATAGACGTCATCTATACTATAGACGTCATCTATACTATAGACGTCATCTATACTATAGACGTCATCTATAATATAGACGTCATCTGTACTATAGACGTCATCTATACAATATACGTCATCTATACAATAGACGTCATCTATACTATAGACGTCATCTATACTATAGACGTCATCTATACTATAGACGTCATCTATTCTATAGACGTCATCTATACTATAGACGTCATCTATTCTATAGACGTCATCTATACTATAGACGTCATCTATACTATAGACGTCATCTATACCATAGACGTCATCTATACTATAGACGTCATCTATACTATAGACGTCATCCATACTATAGACGTCATCTATACTATAGACGTCATCAATACTATAGACTTCATCTATACTATAGACGTCATTTATACTATAGACGTCATCTATACTATAGACGTCATCTATACTATAGACGTCATCTATACTATAGACGTCATCTATACTATAAACGTCATCTATACTATAGACGTCATCTTTACTATAGACGTCACCTGTACTATAGACGTCATCTATACTATAGACGTCATCTATACTATAGACCTCATCTATACTATAGACGTCATCTATACTATAGACGTCATCTATATTATAGACGTCACCTATACTATAGACGTCACCTATACTATAGGCATCATCTATACTATAGACGTCATCTATACTAGAGACTTCATCTATACTATAGACGTCATCTATACTATAGACTTCATCTATACTACAGACGTCACCTATACTATAGACGTCATCTATACTATAGACGTCATCTATACTATAGACCTCATCTATACTATAGACGTCATCTATACTATAGACGTCATCTATACTAGACGTCATCTATACTATAGACGTCATCTATACTATAGACGTCATCTATACTATAGACGTCATCTATACTATGGACGTCATCTATGCAATAGACGTCATCTATACTATAGACGTCATCTATACTATAGACGTCATCTATACTATAGACGTCATCAATACTATAGACGTCATCAATACTATAGACATCATCAATACTATAGACGTCATCTATGCTTTAGACGTCATCTACACTATAGACGTCATCTATACTATAGACATCATCTGTACTATAGACGTCATCTATACTATAGACGTCATCTGTACTATAGACGTCATCTATACTATAGACGTCATCTATACTATAGACGTCATCTATACTATAGACGTCATCTATACTATAGACGTCATCTATACTATAGACGTCATCTATACTATAGACGTCATCTATACTATAGACGTCATCTATACTATAGACGTCATCTATACTATAGACGTCATCTATACTATAGACGTCATCTATACTATAGACGTCATCTATAATATAGACGTCATCTGTACTATAGACGTCATCTATACAATATACGTCATCTATACAATAGACGTCATCTATACTATAGACGTCATCTATACTATAGACGTCATCTATACTATAGACGTCATCTATTCTATAGACGTCATCTATACTATAGACGTCATCTATTCTATAGACGTCATCTATACTATAGACGTCATCTATACTATAGACGTCATCTATACTATAGACATCATCTATACTATAGACGTCATCTATACCATAGACGTCATCTATACTATAGACGTCATCTATACTATAGACGTCATCCATACTATAGACGTCATCTATACTATAGACGTCATCAATACTATAGACGTCATCTATACTATAGACGTCATCTATACTATAGACGTCATCTATACTATAGACGTCATCTTTACTATAGACGTCATCTATACTATGGACGTTATCTTTACTATGGACGTCATCTATACTATGGACGTTATCTTTACTATGGACGTCATCAATACTATAGACGTCATCTATACTATAGACGTCATCTATACTATAGAAGTCATCTATACTATAGACGTCATCTATACTATAGAAGTCATCTATACTATAGAAGTCATCTATACTATAGACGTCATCTATACTATAGACGTCATCTATACTATAGACGTCATCTATACTATAGACGTCATCTATACTATAGACGTCATACTATAGACGTCTATACTATAGACGTCATCTATACTATAGACGTCATCTATACTATAGACGTCATCTATACTATAGACGTCATCTATACTATAGACGTCATCTATACTAAAGACGTCATCTATAGACGTCATCAATACTATAGACATCATCTATACTATGGACGTCATCTATGCAATAGACGTCATCTATACTATATACATCATCAATACTATAGACATCATCAATTCTATAGACGTCATCAATACTATAGACGACATCAATACTATAGACGTCATCAATACTATAGACGTCATCTATACTATAGACGTCATCTATACTTTAGACGTCATCTATACTACAGACGTCATCTATACTATAGACGTCATCTATACTATAGACTTCATCTATACTATAGACGTCATCTACACTATAGACGTCATCTATACTATAGACGTCATCTATACTATAGACGTCATCTATACTATAGACGTCATCTATACTAAAGACGTCATCTATACTATACACCTCATCTATACTATAGACGTCATCTATACTATAGACGTCATCTATACTATAGACTTCATCTATACTATAGACTTCATCTATACTATAGACGTCATCTATACTATAGACGTCATCTATACTATAGACGTCATCTATACTATAGACGTCATCTATACTATAGACGTCACCTATACTATAGACGTCATCTATACTATAGACGTCACCTATACTATAGACGTCACCTATACTATAGACGTCACCTATACTATAGACGTCATCTATACTATAGACGTTATCTATACTATAGACGTCACCTATACTATAGACGTCATCTATACTATAGACGTCATCTATACTATAGACGTCATCTATACTATAGACGTCATCTATACTATAGACGTCATCTATACTGTAGACGTCATCTATAATATAGACGTCATCTATACTATAGACGTCATCTATACTATAGACGTCATCTATACTATAGACGTCATCTATACTATAGACGTCATCTATACTATAGACGTCATCTACACTATAGACGTCATCTATACTATAGACGTCATCTACACTATAGACGTCATCTATACTATAGACGTCATCTATACTATAGACGTCATCTATACTATAGACGTCATCTATACTATAGACGTCATCTATACTATAGACGTCATCTATACTATAGACGTCATCTATACTATAGACGTCATCTATACTATAGACGTCATCTATACTATAGACTTCATCTATACTATAGACGTCATCAATACTATATACATCATCAATACTATAGACATCATCAATGCTATAGACGTCATCAATACTAAAGACGACATCAATACTATAGACGACATCAATACTATAGACGACATCAATACTATAGACGTCATCAATACTATAGACGTCATCAATACTATAGACTTCATCTATACTATAGACGTCATCTATACTATAGACGTCATCTATACTATAGACGTCATCTATACTATAGACGTCATCTATACTATAGACGTCATCTATACTATAAACGTCATCTATACTATAGACGTCATCTAGTCATCTATACTATAGACGTCATCTATACTATAGACGTCATCTATACTATAGACGTCAGCTATACTATAGACGTCATCTATACTATAGACGTCATCTATACTATAGACGTCATCTATACTATAGACGTCATCTATACTATAGACGTCATCTATAATATAGACGTCATCTATACTATAGACGTCATATATACTATAGACGTCATCTATAATATAGACGTCATCTATACTATAGACGTCATCTATACTATAGACGTCATCTATACTATAGACGTCATCTATATTATAGACGTCATCTATACTATAGACGTCATCTATATTATAGACGTCATCTATACTATAGACGTCATCTATACTATAGACGTCATCTATACTATAGACGTCATCTATACTATAGACGTCATCTATACTATAGACGTCATCTATACTATAGACGTCATCTATACTATAGACGTCATCTATACTATAGACGTCATCAATACTATAGACTTCATCTATACTATAGACGTCATCTATACTATAGACGTCATCTATACTATAGAAGTCATCTATACTATAGACGTCATCTATACTATAGACGTCATCTATACTATAAACGTCATCTATACTATAGACGTCATCTTTACTATAGACGTCACCTGTACTATAGACGTCATCTATACTATAGACGTCATCTATACTATAGACGTCATCAATACTATAGACTTCATCTATACTATAGACGTCATCTATACTATAGACGTCATCTATACTATAGACCTCATCTATACTATAGACGTCATCTATACTATAGACCTCATCTATACTATAGACGTCATCTATACTATAGACGTCATCTATACTAGAGACTTCATCTATACTATAGACGTCATCTATACTATAGACTTCATCTATACTACAGACGTCACCTATACTATAGACGTCATCTATACTATAGACGTCATCTATACTATAGACCTCATCTATACTATAGACGTCATCTATACTATAGACGTCATCTATACTAGACGTCATCTATACTATAGACGTCATCTATACTATAGACGTCATCTATACTATAGACGTCATCTATACTATGGACGTCATCTATGCAATAGACGTCATCTATACTATAGACGTCATCTATACTATAGACGTCATCTATACTATAGACGTCATCAATACTATAGACGTCATCAATACTATAGACATCATCAATACTATAGACGTCATCTATGCTTTAGACGTCATCTACACTATAGACGTCATCTATACTATAGACATCATCTGTACTATAGACGTCATCTATACTATAGACGTCATCTGTACTATAGACGTCATCTATACTATAGACGTCATCTATACTATAGACGTCATCTATACTATAGACGTCATCTATACTATAGACGTCATCTATACTATAGACGTCATCTATACTATAGACGTCATCTATACTATAGACGTCATGTATACTATAGACGTCATCTATACTATAGACGTCATCTATACTATAGACGTCATCTATACTATAGACGTCATCTATAATATAGACGTCATCTGTACTATAGACGTCATCTATACAATAGACGTCATCTATACAATAGACGTCATCTATACTATAGACGTCATCTATACTATAGACGTCATCTATTCTATAGACGTCATCTATACTATAGACGTCATCTATTCTATAGACGTCATCTATACTATAGACGTCATCTATACTATAGACGTCATCTATACTATAGACATCATCTATACTATAGACGTCATCTATACCATAGACGTCATCTATACCATAGACGTCATCTATACTATAGACGTCATCTATACTATAGACGTCATCCATACTATCGACGTCATCTATACTATAGACGTCATCAATACTATAGACGTCATCTATACTATAGACGTCATCTATACTATAGACGTCATCTTTACTATAGACGTCATCTATACTATGGACGTTATCTTTACTATGGACGTCATCTATACTATGGACGTTATCTTTACTATGGACGTCATCAATACTATAGACGTCATCTATACTATAGACGTCATCTATACTATAGAAGTCATCTATACTATAGACGTCATCTATACTATAGAAGTCATCTATACTATAGAAGCCATCTATACTATAGACGTCATCTATACTATAGACGTCATCTATACTATAGACGTCATCTATACTATAGACGTCATCTATACTATAGACGTCATCTATACTATAGACGTCATCTATACTATAGACGTCATCTATACTATAGACGTCATCTATACTATAGACGTCATACTATAGACGTCTATACTATAGACGTCATCTATACTATAGACGTCATCTATACTATAGACGTCATCTATACTATAGACGTCATCTATACTATAGACGTCATCTATACTATAGACGTCATCTATACTAAAGACGTCATCTATACTATAGATGTCGTCTATACTATAGACGTCATCTATACTTTAGTCGTCATCTATACTATATAGTATAGACGACATCTATACTATAGACGTCATTTATACTATAGACGTCATCTATACTATAGACGTCATCTATACTATAGACGTCATCTATACTACGGACGTTATCTTTACTATGGACGTCATCAATACTATAGACGTCATCAATACTATAGACATCATCTATACTATGGACGTCATCTATGCAATAGACGTCATCTATACTATATACATCATCAATACTATAGACATCATCAATTCTATAGACGTCATCAATACTATAGACGACATCAATACTATAGACGTCATCAATACTATAGACGTCATCTATACTATAGACGTCATCTATACTTTAGACGTCATCTATACTACAGACGTCATCTATACTATAGACGTCATCTATACTATAGACTTCATCTATACTATAGACGTCATCTACACTATAGACGTCATCTATACTATAGACGTCATCTATACTATAGACGTCATCTATACTATAGACGTCATCTATACTAAAGACGTCATCTATACTATACACCTCATCTATACTATAGACGTCATCTATACTATAGACGTCATCTATACTATAGACTTCATCTATACTATAGACTTCATCTATACTATAGACGGCATCTATACTATAGACGTCATCTATACTATAGACGTCATCTATACTATAGACGTCATCTATACTATAGACGTCACCTATACTATAGACGTCATCTATACTATAGACGTCACCTATACTATAGACGTCACCTGTACTATAGACGTCACCTATACTATAGACGTCATCTATACTATAGACGTTATCTATACTATAGACGTCCCCTATACTATAGACGTCATCTATACTATAGACGTCATCTATACTATAGACGTCATCTATACTATAGACGTCATCTATTATATAGACGTCATCTATACTGTAGACGTCATCTATAATATAGACGTCATCTATACTATAGACGTCATCTATACTATAGACGTCATCTATACCATAGACGTCATCTATACTATAGACGTCATCTACACTATAGACGTCATCTACACTATAGACGTCATCTATACTATAGACGTCATCTACACTATAGACGTCATCTATACTATAGACGTCATCTATACTATAGACGTCATCTATACTATAGACGTCATCTATACTATAGACGTCATCTATACTATAGACGTCATCTATACTATAGACGTCATCTATACTATAGACGTCATCTATACTATAGACGTCATCTATACTATAGACGTCATCTATACTATAGACGTCATCTATACTATAGACGTCATCTATACTATAGACGTCATCTATACTATAGACTTCATCTATACTATAGACGTCATCAATACTATATACATCATATATACTATAGACATCATCAATGCTATAGACGTCATCAATACTATAGACGACATCAATACTATAGACGACATCAATACTATAGACGACATCAATACTATAGACGTCATCAATACTATAGACGTCATCAATACTATAGATGACGTCTATAGTATAGATGACGTCTATAGTATAGATGACGTCTATAGTATAGATGACGTCTATAGTATTGATGACGTCTATAGTATTGATGACATCATCTATACTATAGACGTCATCTATACTATAGACGTCATCTATACTATAAACGTCATCTATACTATAGACGTCATCTATACTATAGACGTCATCTATACTATAGCCGTCATCTATACTATAGACTTCATCTATACTATAGACGTCATCTATACTATAGACTTCATCTATACTATAGACGTCATCTATACTATAGACTTCATCTATACTATAGACGTCATCTATACTATAGACTTCATCTATACTATAGACGTCATCTATACTATAGACGTCATCTATACTATATACGTCATCTTTACTATAGACGTCATCTATACTATAGACGTCATCTATACTATAGACGTCATCTATACTATAGACGTCATCTATACTATAGACGTCATCTATACTATAGACGTCATCTATACTATAGACGTCATCTATACTATAGACGTCATCTATACTATAGACGTCATCTATACTATAGACGTCATCTATACTACAGACGTCATCTATACTATAGACGTCATCTATACTATGGACGTCATCTATGCAATAGACGTCATCTATACTATAGACGTCATCTATACTATAGACGTCATCTATACTATAGACGTCATCAATACTATAGACGTCATCAATACTATAGACGTCATCAATACTATAGACATCATCAATACTATAGACATCATCAATACTATAGACATCATCAATACTATGGACGTCATCAATACTATAGACGTCATCTATACTTTAGACGTCATCTATGCTTTAGACGTCATCTATACTATAGACGTCATCTGTACTATAGACGTCATTCTATACTATAGACGTCATCTATACTATAGACGTCATCTATACTATAGACGTCATCTATACTATAGACGTCATCTATACTATAGACGTCATCTATACTATAGACGTCATCTATACTATAGACGTCATCTACACTATAGACGTCATCTATACTATAGACGTCATCTACACTATAGACGTCATCTATACTATAGACGTCATCTATACTATAGACGTCATCTATACAATATACGTCATCTATACAATAGACGTCATCTATACTATAGACGTCATCTATACTATAGACGTCATCTATACTATAGACGTCATCTATACTATAGACGTCATCTATACTATAGACGTCATCTATACTATAGACGTCATCTATACTATAGACGTCATCTATACTATAGACGTCATCTATACTATAGACGTCATCTATACTATAGACGTCATCTATACTATAGACGTCATCTACACTATAGACGTCATCTATACTATAGACGTCATCTATACTATAGACGTCATCTATACTATAGACGTCATCTACACTATAGACGTCATCTATACTATAGACGTCATCTATACTATAGACGTCATCTATACTATAGACTTCATCTATACTATAGACGTCATCTATACTATAGACGTCATCTATACTATAGACGTCATCTATACTATAGACGTCATCTATACTTTAGACGTCATCTATACTATAGACGTCATCTATACTATAGACATCATCTACACTATAGACGTCATCTATACTATAGACGTCATCTATACTATAGACGTCATCTATACTATAGACGTCATCTACACTATAGACGTCATCTATACTATAGACGTCATCTATACAATATACGTCATCTTTACAATAGACGTCATCTATACTATAGACGTCATCTATACTATAGACGTCATCTATACTATAGACGTCATCTATACTATAGACGTCATCTATACTATAGACGTCATCTTTACTATAGACGTCATCTATAATATAGACGTTATCTATACTATAGACGTCATCTATACTATAGACGTCATCTACACAATAGACGTCATCTATACTACAGACGTCATCTATACTATAGACGTCATCTATACTTTAGATGTCGTCTATACTATAGACGTCTATCTATGCTATATACTATAGACGTCGTCTATACTATAGGCGTCATCTATACTTTAGTCGTCATCTATACTATAGACGTCATCTATACTATAGACGTCATCTATACTATAGACGTTATCTATACTATAGACGTCATCTATACTATAGACGTTATCTATACTATAGACGTCATCTATACTATAGACGTTATCTATACTATAGACGTCATCTATACTATAGACGTCATCTATACTATAGACGTCATCTATACTATAGACGTCATCTATACTATAGACGTCATCTATGCTATAGACGTCATCTATGCTATAGACGTCACCTATAACATAGACGTCATCTATACTATAGACGTCATCTATACTATAGACGTCATCTATGCTATAGACGTCATCTATACTATAGACGTCATCTATGCTATAGACGTCATCTATACTATAGACGTCATCTATACTATAGACGTCATCTATACTATAGACGTCATCTATACTATAGACGTCATCTATAATATAGACGTCATCTATACTATAGACGTCATCTATACTATAGACGTCATCTACACAATAGACGTCATCTATACTATAGACGTCATCTATACTATAGACGTCATCTATACTATAGACGTCATCTATGCTGTAGACGTCATCTATACTATAGACGTCATCTATGCTATAGACGTCATCTATACTATAGACTTCATCTATGCTATAGACGTCATTTATACTATAGACGTCATCTATGCTATAGACGTCATCTATACTATAGACGTCATCTATGCTATAGACGTCATCTATACTATAGACGTCATCTATACTATAGACGTCATCTATACTATAGACGTCATCTATACTATAGACGTCATCTATAATATAGACGTCATCTATACTATAGACGTCATCTATACTATAGACGTCATCTACACAATAGACGTCATCTATACTATAGACGTCATCTATACTATAGACGTCATCTATACTATAGATGTCGTCTATACTATAGACGTCTATCTATGCTATATACTTTAGACGTCGTCTATACTACAGACGTCATCTATACTATAGATGTCGTCTATACTATAGACGTCATCTATACTATAGACGTCATCTATACTATAGACCTCATCTATACTATAGACGGCATCTTTAATATAGACGTCATCTATACTATAGACGTCATCTATACTATAGACGTCATCTATAATATAGACGCCATCTATAATATAGACGCCATCTATACTAAAGACGTCAACTATACTCTAGACGTCATCTATACTACAGACGTCATCTATACTATAGACGTCATCTATACTATAGACGTCGTCTATACTATAGACGTCATCTATAGACGTCATCTATACTTTAGTCGTCATCTATACCATAGACGTCATCTATACTATAGACGTCATCTATACTATAGACGTCATCTATACTGTAGACGTCATCTATACTATTGATGTCGTCTATACTATAGACGTAATCTAAACTTTAGTCGTCATCTATACTATAGATGTCGTCTATACTATAGACGTCATCTATACTATAGACGTCATCAATACTATAGACATCATCAATACTATAGACAGCATCAATACTATAGACGTCATCAATACTATAGACATCATCAATACTATCGACGTCATCAATACTATCAACGTCATCTACACTATAGACGTCATCTATGCTATAGACGTCAGCTATACTATAGACGTCATCTATACTATAGACCTCATCTATACTATAGACGTCATCTATACTATAGACGTCATCTATACTATAGACGTCACCTATACTATAGACGTCATCTATACTATAGACGTCATCTATACTATAGACCTCATCTATACTATAGACGTCATCTAGACTATAGACGTCATCTATACTATAGACCTCATCTATACTATAGACGTCATCTATACTATAGACTTCATCTATACTATAGACGTCATCTATACTATAGACGTCATCTATACTATAGACGTCATCTATACTATAGACGTCATCTATACTATAGACGTCATCTATACTATAGACGTCATCTATACTATAGACGTCATCTATACTATAGACTTCATCTATACTATAGACGTCATCTATACTATAGACGTCATCTATACTATAGACGTCATCTATACTATAGACGTCATCTATACTATAGACGTCATCTATACTATAGACGTCATCTATACTATAGACGTCATCTATACTATAGACGTCATCTATACTATAGACGTCATCTATACTATAGACGTCATCTATACTATAGACGTCATCTATACTATAGACGTCATCTATACTATAGACGTCATCTATACTATAGACGTCATCTATACTATAGACGTCATCTATACTATAGACGTCATCTATACTATAGACGTCATCTATACTATAGACGTCATCTATACTATAGATGTCATCTATACTATAGACGTCATCTATACTATAGACGTCATCTATACTATAGACGTCATCTATACTATAGACGTCATCTATACTATAGATGTCATCTATACTATAGACGTCATCTATACTATAGACGTCATCTATACTATAGACGTCATCTATACTATAGACGTCACCTGTACTATAGAAGTCATCTATACTATAGACGTCATCTATACTATAGACCTCATCTATACTATAGACGTCATCTATACTATAGACGTCATCTATACTATAGACGTCACCTATACTATAGACGTCACCTATACTATAGGCGTCATCTATACTATAGACGTCATCTATACTATAGACTTCATCTATACTATAGACGTCATCTATACTATAGACTTCATCTATACTATAGATGTCATCTATACTATAGACGTCATCTATACTATAGACGTCATCTATACTATAGACGTCATCTATACTATAGACGTCACCTTTACTATAGACGTCATCTATACTATACACGTCATCTATACTATAGACCTTATCTATACTATAGACGTCATCTATACTATAGACGTCATCTATTCTAGACGTCATCTATACTATAGACGTCATCTATACTATAGACGTCATCTATACTATAGACGTCATCTTTACTATAGACGTCATCTATACTATACACGTCATCTATACTATAGACGTCATCTATACTATAGACGTCATCTATACTATGGACGTCATCTATACTATAGACGTCATCTATACTATAGATGTCGTCTATACTATAGACGTCTATCTATGCTATATACTTTAGACGTCGTCTATACTACAGACGTCATCTATACTATAGATGTCGTCTATACTATAGACGTCATCTATACTATAGACGTCATCTATACTATAGACCTCATCTATACTATAGACGGCATCTTTAATATAGACGTCATCTATACTATAGACGTCATCTATACTATAGACGTCATCTATAATATAGACGCCATCTATAATATAGACGCCATCTATACTAAAGACGTCAACTATACTCTAGACGTCATCTATACTACAGACGTCATCTATACTATAGACGTCATCTATACTATAGACGTCGTCTATACTATAGACGTCGTCTATACTATAGACGTCATCTATAGACGTCATCTATACTTTAGTCGTCATCTATACCATAGACGTCATCTATACTATAGACGTCATCTATACTATAGACGTCATCTATACTGTAGACGTCATCTATACTATTGATGTCGTCTATACTATAGACGTAATCTAAACTTTAGTCGTCATCTATACTATAGATGTCGTCTATACTATAGACGTCATCTATACTATAGACGTCATCAATACTATAGACATCATCAATACTATAGACATCATCAATACTATAGACGTCATCAATACTATAGACATCATCAATACTATCGACGTCATCAATACTATCAACGTCATCTACACTATAGACGTCATCTATGCTATAGACGTCAGCTATACTATAGACGTCATCTATACTATAGACCTCATCTATACTATAGACGTCATCTATACTATAGACCTCATCTATACTATAGACGTCATCTATACTATAGACTTCATCTATACTATAGACGTCATCTATACTATAGACGTCATCTATACTATAGACGTCATCTATACTATAGACGTCATCTATACTATAGACGTCATCTATACTATAGACGTCATCTATACTATAGACTTCATCTATACTATAGACGTCATCTATACTATAGACTTCATCTATACTATAGACGTCATCTATACTATAGACGTCATCTATACTATAGACGTCATCTATACTATAGACGTCATCTATACTATAGACGTCATCTATACTATAGACGTCATCTATACTATAGACTTCATCTATACTATAGACGTCATCTATACTATAGACGTCATCTATACTATAGACGTCATCTATACTATAGACGTCATCTATACTATAGACGTCATCTATACTATAGACGTCATCTATACTATAGACGTCATCTATACTATAGACGTCATCTATACTATAGACGTCATCTATACTATAGACGTCATCTATACTATAGACGTCATCTATACTATAGACCTCATCTATACTATAGACGTCATCTATACTATAGACCTCATCTATACTATAGACGTCATCTATACTATAGACTTCATCTATACTATAGACGTCATCTATACTATAGACGTCATCTATACTATAGACGTCATCTATACTATAGACGTCATCTATACTATAGAAGTCATCTATACTATAGACGTCATCTATACTATAGACGTCATCTATAATATAGACTTCATCTATACTATAGACGTCATCTATACTATAGACGTCATCTATACTATAGACGTCATCTATACTATAGACGTCATCTATACTATAGACGTCATCTATACTATAGACGTCATCTATACTATAGACGTCATCTATTCTAGACGTCATCTATACTATAGACGTCATCTATACTATAGACGTCATCTATACTATAGACGTCATCTATACTATAGACGTCATCTTTACTATAGACGTCATCTATACTATACACGTCATCTATACTATAGACGTCATCTATACTATAGACGTCATCTATACTATGGACGTCATCTATACTATAGACGTCATCTATACTATAGATGTCGTCTATACTATAGACGTCTATCTATGCTATATACTTTAGACGTCGTCTATACTACAGACGTCATCTATACTATAGATGTCGTCTATACTATAGACGTCATCTATACTATAGACGTCATCTATACTATAGACGTCATCTATACTATAGACGTCATCTATACTATAGACGTCATCTATACTATAGACCTCATCTATACTATAGACGTCATCTATACTATAGACGTCATCTATACTATAGACGTCATCTGTACTATAGACTTCATCTATACTATAGACGTCATCTATACTATAGACGTCATCTATACTATAGACGTCATCTATACTATAGACGTCATCTATACTATAGACGTCATCTATACTATAGACGTCATCTATACTATAGACGTCATCTATACTATAGACGTCATCTATACTATAGACGTCATCTATACTATAGACGTCATCTATACTATAGACGTCATCTATACTATAGACGTCATCTATACTATAGACATCATCTATACTATAGACGTCATCTATACTATAGACGTCATCTATACTATAGACGTCATCTATACTATAGACCTCATCTCTACTATAGACGTCATCTATACTATAGACGTCATCTATACTATAGACGTCATCTATACTATAGACTTCATCTATACTATAGACGTCATCTATACTATAGACGTCATCTATACTATAGACGTCATCTATACTATAGACGTCATCTATACTATAGACATCATCAATACTATAGACATCATCAATACTATAGACGTCATCAATACTATAGACATCATCAATACTATCGACGTCATCAATACTATCAACGTCATCTACACTATAGACGTCATCTATACTATAGACGTCATCTATACTATAGACTTCATCTATACTATAGACGTCATCTATACTATAGACGTCATCTATACTATAGACGTCATCTATACTATAGACGTCATCTATACTATAGACGTCATCTATACTATAGACGTCATCTATACTATAGACGTCATCTATACTATAGACTTCATCTATACTATAGACTTCATCTATACTATAGACGTCATCTATACTATAGACGTCATCTATACTATAGACGTCATCTATACTATAGACGTCATCTATACTATAGACGTCATCTATACTATAGACGTCATCTATACTATAGACGTCATCTATACTATAGACGTCATCTATACTATAGACGTCATCTATACTATAGACGTCATCTATACTATAGACGTCATCTATACTATAGACGTCATCTATACTATAGACGTCATCTATACTATAGACGTCATCTATACTATAGACGTCATCTATACTATAGACGTCATCTATACTATAGACGTCATCTATACTATAGACGTCATCTATACTATAGACGTCATCTATACTATAGACGTCATCTATACTATAGACGTCATCTATACTATAGACCTCATCTATACTATAGATGTCATCTATACTATAGACGTCATCTATACTATAGACGTCATCTATACTATAGACGTCATCTATACTATAGACGTCACCTGTACTATAGAAGTCATCTATACTATAGACGTCATCTATACTATAGACCTCATCTATACTATAGACGTCATCTATACTATAGACGTCACCTATACTATAGACGTCACCTATACTATAGGCGTCATCTATACTATAGACGTCATCTATACTATAGACTTCATCTATACTATAGACGTCATCTATACTATAGACGTCATCTATACTATAGACTTCATCTATACTATAGACGTCATCTATACTATAGACGTCATCTATACTATAGACGTCATCTATACTATAGACGTCATCTATTCTAGACGTCATCTATACTATAGACGTCATCTATACTATAGACGTCATCTATACTATAGACGTCATCTTTACTATAGACGTCATCTATACTATACACGTCATCTATACTATAGACGTCATCTATACTATAGACGTCATCTATACTATGGACGTCATCTATACTATAGACGTCATCTATACTATGGACGTCATCTATGCAATAGACGTCATCTATACTATAGACGTCATCTATACTATAGACGTCATCTATACTATAGACGTCATCAATACTATAGACGTCATCAATACTATAGACATCATCAATACTATAGACGTCATCTACACTATAGACGTCATCTATACTATAGACGTCATCTGTACTATAGACGTCATCTTTACTATAGACGTCATCTGTACTATAGACGTCATCTATACTATAGACGTCATCTGTACTATAGACGTCATCTATACTATAGACGTCATCTATACTATAGACGTCATCTATACTATAGACGTCATCTATACTATAGACTTCATCTATACTATAGACGTCATCTATAATATAGACGTCATCTATACTATAGACGTCATCTATACTATAGACGTCATCTATACTATAGACGTCATCTATACTATAGACGCCATCTATTCTATAGACGTCATCTATACTATAGACGTCATCTATTCTAAAGACGTCATCTATATTATAGACGTCATCTATACTATAGACATCATCTATACTATAGACGTCTTCTATACTATAGACGTCATCTATACTATAGACGTCATCTATACTATAGACGTCATCCATACTATAGACGTCATCTATACTATAGACGTCATCAATACTATAGACGTCATCTACACTATAGACGTCATCTATACTATAGACGTCATCTATACTATAGACGTCATCTATACTATAGACGTCATCTATACTATAGACGTCATCTATACTATAGACGTCATCTATACTATAGACCTCATCTATACTATAGACGTCATCTATACTATAGACGTCATCTATACTATAGACGTCATCTATACTATAGACGTCATCTATACTATAGATGTCATCTATACTATAGACGTCATCTATACTATAGACGTCATCTATACTATAGACGTCATCTATACTATAGACGTCATCTATACTATAGACGTCACCTATACTATAGACGTCACCTATACTATAGGCGTCATCTATACTATAGACGTCATCTATACAATAGACTTCATCTATACTATAGACGTCATCTATACTATAGACGTCATCTATACTATAGACGTCATCTATACTATAGATGTCATCTATACTATAGACGTCATCTATACTATAGACGTCATCTATACTATAGACGTCACCTTTACTATAGACGTCATCTATACTATAGACGTCATCTATACTATAGACCTCATCTATACTATAGACGTCATCTATACTATAGACGTCATCTATTCTAGACGTCATCTATACTATAGACGTCATCTATACTATAGACGTCATCTATACTATAGACGTCATCTATACTATAGACGTCATCTTTACTATAGACGTCATCTATACTATACACGTCATCTATACTATAGACGTCATCTATACTATAGACGTCATCTATACTATGGACGTCATCTATGCAATAGACGTCATCTATACTATAGACGTCACCTATACTATAGACGTCATCTATACTATAGACGTCATCAATACTATAGACGTCATCAATACTATAGACATCATCAATACTATAGACGTCATCTACACTATAGACGTCATCTATACTATAGACGTCATCTGTACTATAGACGTCATCTATACTATAGACGTCATCTGTACTATAGACGTCATCTATACTATAGACGTCATCTGTACTATAGACGTCATCTATACTATAGACGTCATCTATACTATAGACGTCATCTATACTATAGACGTCATCTATACTATCGACGTCATCTATACTATAGACGTCATCTATACTATAGACTTCATCTATACTATAGACGTCATCTATAATATAGACGTCATCTATACTATAGACGTCATCTATAATATAGACGTCATCTATACTATAGACGTCATCTATACTATAGACGTCATCTATACTATAGACGTCATCTATACTATAGACGTCATCTATACTATAGACGTCATCTATACTATAGACGCCATCTATTCTATAGACGTCATCTATACTATAGACGCCATCCATTCTATAGACGTCATCTATACTATAGACGTCATCTATTCTATAGACGTCATCTATATTATAGACGTCATCTATACTATAGACATCATCTATACTATAGACGTCATCTATACTATAGACGTCATCTATACTATAGACGTCATCTATACTATAGACGTCATCTATACTATAGACGTCATCCATACTATAGACGTCATCTATACTATAGACGTCATCAATACTATAGACGTCATCTACACTATAGACGTCATCTATACTATAGACGTCATCTTTACTATAGACGTCATCTATACTATGGACGTTATCTTTACTATGGACGTCATCAATACTATAGACGTTATCTATACTATAGACGTCATCTATACTATAGACGTCATCTATACTATAGACGTCATCTATACTATAGACGTCATCTATACTATAGACGTCATCTATACTATAGACGTCATCTATACTATAGACGTCATCTATACCATAGAAGTCATCTATACTATAGACGTCATCTATACTATGGACGTCATCTATACTATAGACGTCATCTATACTATAGAAGTCATCTATACTATAGACGTCATCTATACTAAAGACGTCATCTATACTATAGATGTCGTCTATACTATAGACGTCATCTATACTTTAGTCGTCATCTATACTATATAGTATAGACGACATCTATACTATAGACGTCATCTATACTATAGACGTCATCTATACTATAGACGTCATCTATACTATAGACGTCATCTATACTATAGACGTCATCTATACTATGGACGTCATCTATACTATAGACGTCATCTATACTATAGACGTCATCTATACTACGGACGTTATCTTTACTATGGACGTCATCTATACTATAGACGTCACCTATACTATAGACGTCATCTATACTATAGACGTCATCTATACTATAGACCTCATCTATACTATAGACGTCATCTATACTATAGACGTCATCTATTCTAGACGTCATCTATACTATAGACGTCATCTATACTATAGACGTCATCTATACTATAGACGTCATCTATACTATAGACGTCATCTATACTATAGACGTCATCTATACTATAGACGTCATCTTTACTATAGACGTCATCTATACTATACACGTCATCTATACTATAGACGTCATCTATACTATAGACGTCATCTATACTATGGACGTCATCTATGCAATAGACGTCATCTATACTATAGACGTCATCTATACTATAGACATCATCTATACTATAGACGTCATCAATACTATAGACGTCATCAATACTATAGACATCATGAATACTATAGACGTCATATATGCTTTAGACGTCATCTACACTATAGACGTCATCTATACTATAGACGTCATCTGTACTATAGACGTCATCTATACTATAGACGTCATCTGTACTATAGACGTCATCTATACTATAGACGTCATCTGTACTATAGACGTCATCTATACTATGGACGTCATCTATACTATAGACGTCATCTATACTATAGACGTCATCTATACTATAGACGTCATCTATACTATAGACGTCATCTATACTATAGACGTCATCTATACTATAGACTTCATCTATACTATAGACGTCATCTATAATATAGACGTCATCTATACTATAGACGTCATCTATACTATAGACGTCATCTATACTATAGACGTCATCTATACTATAGACGTCATCTATTCTATAGACGTCATCTATACTATAGACGTCATCTATTCTATAGACGTCATCTATATTATAGACGTCATCTATACTATAGACATCATCTATACTATAGACGTCATCTATACTATAGACGTCATCTATACTATAGACGTCATCTATACTATAGACGTCATCTATACTATAGACGTCATCCATACTATAGACGTCATCTATACTATAGACGTCATCAATACTATAGACGTCATCTATACTATAGACGTCATCTATACTATAGACGTCATCTTTACTATAGACGTCATCTATACTACGGACGTTATCTTTACTATGGACGTCATCTATACTATAAACGTCACCTATACTATAGACGTCATCTATACTATAGACGTCATCTATACTATAGACCTCATCTATACTATAGACGTCATCTATACTATAGACGTCATCTATTCTAGACGTCATCTATACTATAGACGTCATCTATACTATAGACGTCCTCTATACTATAGACGTCATCTTTACTATTGACGTCATCTATACTATACACGTCATCTATACTATAGACGTCATCTATACTATAGACGTCATCTATACTATGGACGTCATCTATGCAATAGACCTCATCTATACTATAGACGTCATCTATACTATAGACGTCATCTATACTATAGACGTCATCAATACTATAGACGTCATCAATACTATAGACATCATCAATACTATAGACGTCATCTATGCTTTAGACGTCATCTACACTATAGACGTCATCTATACTATAGACGTCATCTGTACTATAGACGTCATCTATACTATAGACGTCATCTGTACTATAGACGTCATCTATACTGTAGACTTCATCTATACTATAGACGTCATCTATAATATAGACGTCATCTTTACTATAGACGTCATCTATACTATAGACGTCATCTATACTATAGACGTCATCTATACTATAGACGTCATCTATACTATAGACGTCATCTATTCTATAGACGTCATCTATACTATAGACGTCATCTATTCTATAGACGTCATCTATATTATAGACGTCATCTATATTATAGACGTCATCTATACTATAGACATCATCTATACTATAGACGTCATCTATACTATAGACGTCATCTATACTATAGACGTCATCTATACTATAGACGTCATCCATACTATAGACGTCATCTATACTATAGACGTCATCAATACTATAGACGTCATCTATACTATAGACGTCATCTATACTATAGACGTCATCTTTACTATAGACGTCATCTATACTATGGACGTTATCTTTACTATGGACGTCATCAATACTATAGACGTTATCTATACTATTGACGTCATCTATACTATAGACGTCATCTATACTATAGACGTCATCTATACCATAGAAGTCATCTATACTATAGACGTCATCTATACTATGGACGTCATCTATACTATAGACGTCATCTATACTATAGAAGTCATCTATACTATAGACGTCATCTATTCTATAGACGTCATCTATACTATAGACGTCATCTATTCTATTGACGTCATCTATACTATAGACGTCATCTATTCTATAGACGTCATCTATATTATAGACGTCATCTATACTATAGACATCATCTATACTATAGACGTCATCTATACTATAGACGTCATCTATACTATAGACGTCATCTATACTATAGACGTCATCTATACTATAGACGTCATCCATACTATAGACGTCATCTATACTATAGACGTCATCAATACTATAGACGTCATCTATACTATAGACGTCATCTATACTATAGACGTCATCTTTACTATAGACGTCATCTATACTATGGACGTTATCTTTACTATGGACGTCATCAATACTATAGACGTTATCTATACTATAGACGTCATCTATACTATAGACGTCATCTATACTATAGACGTCATCTATACCATAGAAGTCATCTATACTATAGACGTCATCTATACTATGGACGTCATCTATACTATAGACGTCATCTATACTATAGAAGTCATCTATACTATAGACGTCATCTATACTATAGACGTCATCTTTACTATAGACGTCATCTATACTAAAGACGTCATCTATACTATAGATGTCGTCTATACTATAGACGTCATCTATACTTTAGTCGTCATCTATACTATATAGTATAGACGACATCTATACTATAGACGTCATCTATACTATAGACGTCATCTATACTATAGACGTCATCTATACTATAGACGTCATCTATACTACGGACGTTATCTTTACTATGGACGTCATCAATACTATAGACGTCATCAATACTATAGACATCATCTATACTATGGACGTCATCTATGCAATAGACGTCATCTATACTATAAAAGTCATGTATACTATAGACGTCATCAATACTATATACATCATCAATACTATAGATATCATCAATTCTATAGACGTCATCAATACGATAGACGACATCAATACTATAGACGTCATCAATACTATAGACGTCATCTATACTATAGACGTCATCTATACTTTAGACGTCATCTATACTACAGACGTCATCTATACTATAGACGTCATCTATACTATAGACGTCATCTATACTATAGACGTCATCTATACTATAGACGTCATCTACACTATAGACGTCATCTATACTATAGACGTCATCTATACTATAGACGTCATCTATACTATAGACGTCATCTATACTAAAGACCTCATCTATACTATAGACCTCATCTTTACTATAGACGTCATCTATACTATAGACGTCATCTATACTACAGACTTCATCTATACTATAGACTTCATCTATACTATAGACTTCATCTATACTATAGACGTCATCTATACTATAGACGTCATCTATACTATAGACGTCATCTATACTATAGACGTCATCTATACTATAGACGTCATCTATACTATAGACGTCATCTATACTATAGACGTCACCTATACTATAGACGTCACCTATACTATAGACGTCATCTATACTATAGACGTCATCTATACTATAGACGTCATCTATACTATAGACGTCATCTATACTATAGACGTCATCTATACTGTAGACGTCATCTATAATATAGACGTCATCTATACTATAGACGTCATCTATACTATAGACGTCATCTATACTATAGACGTCATCTATACTATAGACGTCATCTACACTATAGACGTCATCTATACTATAGACGTCATCTACACTATAGACGTCATCTATACTATAGACGTCATCTATACTAAAGACGTCATCTATACTATAGACGTCATCTATACTATAGACGTCATCTATACTATAGACGTCATCTATACTATAAAAGTCATCTATACTATAGACGTCATCTATAATATAGACGTCATCTATACTATAGACGTCATCTATACTATAGACGTCATCTATACTATAGACGTCATCTATACTATAGACGTCATCTATACTATAGACTTCATCTATACTATAGACGTCATCAATACTATATACAATAGACATCATCAATGCTATAGACGTCATCAATACTATAGACGACATCAATACTATAGACGTCATCAATACTATAGACGTCATCAATACTATAGACGTCATCTTTACTATAGACGTCATCTATACTATAGACGTCATCTATACTATAGACGTCATCTGTACTATACACGTCATCTATATTATAGACGTCATCTATACTATAAACGTCATCTATACTATAGACGTCATCTATACTATAGACGTCATCTATACTATAGACTTCATCTATACTATAGACGTCATCTATACTATAGACTTCATCTATACTATAGACGTCATCTATACTATAGACTTCATCTATACTATAGACGTCATCTATACTATAGACGTCATCTATACTATAGACTTCATCTATACTATAGACGTCATCTATACTATAGACGTCATCTATACTATAGACGTCATCTATACTATAGACGTCATCTATACTATAGACGTCATCTATACTATAGACGTCATCTATACTATAGACGTCTTCTATACTATAGACGTCATCTATACTATAGACGTCTTCTATACTATAGACGTCATCTATACTATAGACGTCATCTATACTATAGACGTCATCTATACTATGGACGTCATCTATGCAATAGACGTCATCTATACTATAGACGTCATCTATACTATAGACGTCATCAATACTATAGACGTCATCAATACTATAGACATCATCAATATTATAGACATCATCAATACTATGGACGTCATCAATACTATGGACGTCATCAATACTATAGACGTCATCTATACTTTAGACGTCATCTATGCTTTAGACGTCATCTACACTATAGTCGTCATCTATACTATAGACGTCATCTATACTATAGACGTCATCTATACTATAGACGTCATCTATACTATAGACGTCATCTATACTATAGACGTCATCTATACTATAGACGTTATCTATACTATAGACGTCATCTATACTATAGACGTCATCTATACTCTAGACGTCATTTATACTATAGACGTCATCTATACTATAGACGTCATCTATACTATAGACGTCATCTATACTATAGACGTCATCTATACTATAGACGTCATCTATACTATAGACGTCATCTATACTATAGACGTCATCTATACTATAGACGTCATCTATACTATAGACGTCATCTATACTATAGACGTCATCTATACTATAGACGTCATCTATACTATAGACGTCATCTATACTATAGACGTCATCTACACTATAGACGTCATCTATACTATAGACATCATCTATACTATGGACGTCATCTATGCAATAGACGTCATCTATACTATAAAAGTCATGTATACTATAGACGTCATCAATACTATATACATCATCAATACTATAGACATCATCAATTCTATAGACGTCATCAATACGATAGACGACATCAATACTATAGACGTCATCAATACTATAGACGTCATCAATACTATAGACATCATGAATACTATAGACGTCATCTATGCTTTAGACGTCATCTACACTATAGACGTCATCTATACTATAGACGTCATCTGTACTATAGACGTCATCTATACTATAGACGTCATCTGTACTATAGACGTCATCTATACTATAGACGTCATCTGTACTATAGACGTCATCTATACTATAGACGTCATCTATACTATAGACGTCATCTATACTATAGACGTCATCTATACTATAGACGTCATCTATACTATAGACGTCATCTATACTATAGACTTCATCTATACTATAGACGTCATCTATAATATAGACGTCATCTATACTATAGACGTCATCTATACTATAGACGTCATCTATACTATAGACGTCATCTATACTATAGACGTCATCTATTCTATAGACGTCATCTATACTATAGACGTCATCTATTCTATAGACGTCATCTATATTATAGACGTCATCTATACTATAGACATCATCTATACTATAGACGTCATCTATACTATAGACGTCATCTATACTATAGACGTCATCTATACTATAGAGGTCATCCATACTATAGACGTCATCTATACTATAGACGTCATCAATACTATAGACGTCATCTATACTATAGACGTCATCTATACTATAGACGTCATCTTTACTATAGACGTCATCTATACTACGGACGTTATCTTTACTATGGACGTCATCTATACTATAGACGTCACCTATACTATAGACGTCATCTATACTATAGACGTCATCTATACTATAGACCTCATCTATACTATAGACGTCATCTATACTATAGACGTCATCTATTCTAGACGTCATCTATACTATAGACGTCATCTATACTATAGACGTCATCTATACTATAGACGTCATCTATACTATAGACGTCATCTTTACTATAGACGTCATCTATACTATACACGTCATCTATACTATAGACGTCATCTATACTATAGACGTCATCTATACTATGGACGTCATCTATGCAATAGACGTCATCTATACTATAGACGTCATCTATACTATAGACGTCATCTATACTATAGACGTCATCAATACTATAGACGTCATCAATACTATAGACATCATCAATACTATAGACGTCATCTATGCTTTAGACGTCATCTACACTATAGACGTCATCTATACTATAGACGTCATCTGTACTATAGACGTCATCTATACTATAGACGTCATCTGTACTATAGACGTCATCTATACTATAGACTTCATCTATACTATAGACGTCATCTATAATATAGACGTCATCTATACTATAGACGTCATCTATACTATAGACGTCATCTATACTATAGACGTCATCTATACTATAGACGTCATCTATACTATAGACGTCATCTATACTATAGACGTCATCTATTCTATAGACGTCATCTATACTATAGACGTCATCTATTCTATAGACGTCATCTATATTATAGACGTCATCTATACTATAGACATCATCTATACTATAGACTTCATCTATACTATAGACGTCATCTATACTATAGACGTCATCTATACTATAGACGTCATCCATACTATAGACGTCATCTATACTATAGACGTCATCAATACTATAGACGTCATCTATACTATAGACGTCATCTATACTATAGACGTCATCTTTACTATAGACGTCATCTATACTATGGACGTTATCTTTACTATGGACGTCATCAATACTATAGACGTTATCTATACTATAGACGTCATCTATACTATAGACGTCATCTATACTATAGACGTCATCTATACCATAGAAGTCATCTATACTATAGACGTCATCTATACTATGGACGTCATCTATACTATAGACGTCATCTATACTATAGAAGTCATCTATACTATAGACGTCATCTATACTATAGACGTCATCTTTACTATAGACGTCATCTATACTAAAGACGTCATCTATACTATAGATGTCGTCTATACTATAGACGTCATCTATACTTTAGTCGTCATCTATACTATATAGTATAGACGACATCTATACTATAGACGTCATCTATACTATAGACGTCATCTATACTATAGACGTCATCTATACTATAGACGTCATCTATACTATAGACGTCATCTATACTACGGACGTTATCTTTACTATGGACGTCATCAATACTATAGACGTCATCAATACTATAGACATCATCTATACTATGGACGTCATCTATGCAATAGACGTCATCTATACTATAAAAGTCATGTATACTATAGACGTCATCAATACTATATACATTATCAATACTATAGACATCATCAATTCTATAGACGTCATCAATACGATAGACGACATCAATACTATAGACGTCATCAATACTATAGACGTCATCTATACTATAGACGTCATCTATACTTTAGACGTCATCTATACTACAGACGTCATCTATACTATAGACGTCATCTATACTATAGACGTCATCTATACTATAGACGTCATCTATACTATAGACGTCATCTATACTAAAGACCTCATCTAAACTATAGACCTCATCTTTACTATAGACGTCATCTATACTATAGACGTCATCTATACTACAGACTTCATCTATACTATAGACTTCATCTATACTATAGACTTCATCTATACTATAGACGTCATCTATACTATAGACGTCATCTATACTATAGACGTCATCTATACTATAGACGTCATCTATACTATAGACGTCATCTATACTATAGACGTCATCTATACTATAGACGTCACCTATACTATAGACGTCACCTATACTATAGACGTCATCTATACTATAGACGTCATCTATACTATAGACGTCATCTATACTATAGACGTCATCTATACTATAGACGTCATCTATACTATAGACGTCATCTATACTGTAGACGTCATCTATAATATAGACGTCATCTATACTATAGACGTCATCTATAATATAGACGTCATCTATACTATAGACGTCATCTATACTATAGACGTCATCTATACTATAGACGTCATCTATACTATAGACGTCATCTACACTATAGACGTTATCTATACTATAGACGTCATCTACACTATAGACGTCATCTATACTATAGACGTCATCTATACTATAGACGTCATCTATACTATAGACGTCATCTATACTATAGACGTCATCTATACTATAAAAGTCATCTATACTATAGACGTCATCTATAATATAGACGTCATCTATACTATAGACGTCATCTATACTATAGACGTCATCTATACTATAGACGTCATCTATACTATAGACGTCATCTATACTATAGACTTCATCTATACTATAGACGTCATCAATACCATATACAATAGACATCATCAATGCTATAGACGTCATCAATACTATAGACGACATCAATACTATAGACGTCATCAATACTATAGACGTCATCAATACTATAGACGTCATCTATACTATAGACGTCATCTATACTATAGACGTCATCTATACTATAGACGTCATCTGTACTATAGACGTCATCTATACTATAGACGTCATCTATACTATAAACGTCATCTATACTATAGACGTCATCTATACTATAGACGTCATCTATACTATAGACGTCATCTATACTATAGACTTCATCTATACTATAGACGTCATCTATACTATAGACTTCATCTATACTATAGACGTCATCTATACTATAGACTTCATCTATACTATAGACGTCATCTATACTATAGACGTCATCTATACTATAGACGTCATCTATACTATAGACGTCATCTATACTATAGACGTCATCTATACTATAGACGTCATCTATACTATAGACGTCATCTATACTATAGACGTCATCTATACTATAGACGTCATCTATACTATAGACGTCTTCTATACTATAGACGTCATCTATACTATAGACGTCATCTATACTATAGACGTCTTCTATACTATAGACGTCATCTATACTATAGACGTCATCTATACTATAGACGTCATCTATACTATAGACGTCATCTATACTATAGACGTCATCTAAACTATAGACGTCATCTATACTATAGACGTCATCTATACTATGGACGTCATCTATGCAATAGACGTCATCTATACTATAGACGTCATCTATTCTAGACGTCATCTATACTATAGACGTCATCTATACTATAGACGTCATCTATACTATAGAAGTCATCTATACTATAGACGTCATCTTTACTATAGACGTCATCTATACTATACACGTCATCTATACTATAGACGTCATCTATACTATAGACGTCATCTATACTATGGACGTCATCTATGCAATAGACGTCATCTATACTATAGACGTCATCTATACTATAGACGTCATCTATAATATAGACGTCATCAATACTATAGACGTCATCAATACTATAGACATCATCAATACTATAGACGTCATCTATGCTTTAGACGTCATCTACACTATAGACGTCATCTATACTATAGACGTCATCTGTACTATAGACGTCATCTATACTATAGACGTCATCTGTACTATAGACGTCATCTATACTATAGACTTCATCTATACTATAGACGTCATCTATAATATAGACGTCATCTATACTATAGACGTCATCTATACTATAGACGTCATCTATACTATAGACGTCATCTATACTATAGACGTCATCTATTCTATAGACGTCATCTATACTATAGACGTCATCTATTCTATAGACGTCATCTATATTATAGACGTCATCTATACTATAGACATCATCTATACTATAGACGTCATCTATACTATAGACGTCATCTATACTATAGACGTCATCTATACTATAGACGTCATCCATACTATAGACGTCATCTATACTATAGACGTCATCAATACTATAGACGTCATCTATACTATAGACGTCATCTATACTATAGACGTCATCTTTACTATAGACGTCATCTATACTATGAACGTTATCTTTACTATGGACGTCATCAATACTATAGACGTTATCTATACTATAGACGTCATCTATACTATAGACGTCATCTATACTATAGACGTCATCTATACCATAGAAGTCATCTATACTATAGACGTCATCTATACTATGGACGTCATCTATACTATAGACGTCATCTATACTATAGAAGTCATCTATACTTTAGTCGTCATCTATACTATATAGTATAGACGACATCTATACTATAGACGTCATCTATACTATAGACGTCATCTATACTATAGACGTCATCTATACTTTAGTCGTCATCTATACTATATAGTATAGACGACATCTATACTATAGACGTCATCTATACTATAGACGTCATCTATACTATAGACGTCATCTATACTATAGACGTCATCTATACTACGGACGTTATCTTTACTATGGACGTCATCAATACTATAGACGTCATCAATACTATAGACATCATCTATACTATGGACGTCATCTATGCAATAGACGTCATCTATACTATAAAAGTCATGTATACTATAGACGTCATCAATACTATATACATCATCAATACTATAGACATCATCAATTCTATAGACGTCATCAATACGATAGACGACATCAATACTATAGACGTCATCAATACTATAGACGTCATCTATACTATAGACGTCATCTATACTATAGACGTCATCTATACTTTAGACGTCATCTATACTACAGACGTCATCTATACTATAGACGTCATCTATACTATAGACGTCATCTATACTATAGACTTCATCTATACTATAGACGTCATCTACACTATAGACGTCATCTATACTATAGACGTCATCTATACTATAGACGTCATCTATACTAAAGACCTCATCTATACTATAGACCTCATCTTTACTATAGACGTCATCTATACTATAGACGTCATCTATACTACAGACTTCATCTATACTATAGACTTCATCTATACTATAGACTTCATCTATACTATAGACGTCATCTATACTATAGACGTCATCTATACTATAGACGTCATCTATACTATAGACGTCATTTATACTATAGACGTCATCTATACTATAGACGTCACCTATACCATAGACGTCACCTATACTATAGACGTCATCTATACTATAGACGTCATCTATACTATAGACGTCATCTATACTATAGACGTCATCTATACTATAGACGTCATCTATACTGTAGACGTCATCTATAATATAGACGTCATCTATACTATAGACGTCATCTATAATATAGACGTCATCTATACTATAGACGTCATCTATACAATAGACGTCATCTATACTATAGACGTCATCTATACTATAGACGTCATCTACACTATAGACGTCATCTATACTATAGACGTCATCTACACTATAGACGTCATCTATACTATAGACGTCATCTACACTATAGACGTCATCTATACTATAGACGTCATCTATACTATAGACGTCATCTATACTATAAAAGTCATCTATACTATAGACGTCATCTATAATATAGACGTCATCTATACTATAGACGTCATCTATACTATAGACGTCATCTATACTATAGACGTCATCTATACTATAGACGTCATCTATACTATAGGCTTCATCTATACTATAGACGTCATCAATACTATATACAATAGACATCATCAATGCTATAGACGTCATCAATACTATAGACGACATCAATACTATAGACGTCATCAATACTATAGACGTCATCAATACTATAGACGTCATCTATACTATAGACGTCATCTATACTATAGACGTCATCTATACTATAGACGTCATCTGTACTATAGACGTCATCTATACTATAGACGTCATCTATACTATAAACGTCATCTATACTATAGACGTCATCTATACTATAGACGTCATCTATACTATAGACGTCATCTATACTATAGACTTCATCTATACTATAGACGTCATCTATACTATAGACTTCATCTATACTATAGACGTCATCTATACTATAGACTTCATCTATACTATAGACGTCATCTATACTATAGACGTCATCTATACTATAGACTTCATCTATACTATAGACGTCATCTATACTATAGACGTCATCTATACTATAGACGTCATCTATACTATAGACGTCATCTATACTATAGACGTCATCTATACTATAGACGTCTTCTATACTATAGACGTCATCTATACTACAGACGTCTTCTATACTATAGACGTCATCTATACTATAGACGTCATCTATACTATAGACGTCATCTATACTATGGACGTCATCTATACTATAGACGTCATCTGTACTATAGACGTCATCTATACTATAGACGTCATCTGTACTATAGACGTCATCTATACTATAGACGTCATCTATACTATAGACGTCATCTATACTATAGACGTCATCTATACTATAGACGTCTTCTATACTATAGACGTCATCTATACTACAGACGTCTTCTATACTATAGACGTCATCTATACTATAGACGTCATCTATACTATAGACGTCATCTATACTATAGACGTCATCTATACTATAGACGTCATCTATACTATAGACGTCATCTATACTATAGACGTCATCTGTACTATAGACGTCATCTATACTATAGACGTCATCTATACTATAGACGTCATCTATACTATAAACGTCATCTATACTATAGACGTCATCTATACTATAGACGTCATCTATACTATAGACGTCATCTATACTATAGACGTCATCTATACTATAGACTTCATCTATACTATAGACGTCATCTATACTATAGACTTCATCTATACTATAGACGTCATCTATACTATAGACTTCATCTATACTATAGACGTCATCTATACTATAGACGTCATCTATACTATAGACTTCATCTATACTATAGACGTCATCTATACTATAGACGTCATCTATACTATAGACGTCATCTATACTATAGACGTCTTCTATACTATAGACGTCATCTATACTACAGACGTCTTCTATACTATAGACGTCATCTATACTATAGACGTCATCTATACTATAGACGTCATCTATACTATAGACGTCATCTATACTATAGACGTCATCTATACTATGGACGTCATCTATGCAATAGACGTCATCTATACTATAGACGTCATCAATACTATAGACATCATCAATGCTATAAACATCATCAATACTATGGACGTCATCAATACTATGGACGTCATCAATACTATAGACGTCATCTATACTTTAGACGTCATCTATGCTTTAGACGTCATCAACACTATAGTCGTCATCTATACTATAGACGTCATCTATACTATAGACGTCATCTATACTATAGACGTCATCTATACTATAGACGTCATCTATACTATAGACGTCATCTATACTATAGACGTCATCTATACTATAGACGTCATCTATACAATAGACGTCATCTATACTATAGACGTCATCTATACTATAGACGTCATCTATACTATAGACGTCATCTATACTATAGACGTCATCTATACTATAGACGTCATCTACACTATAGACGTCATCTATACTATAGACGTCATCTATACTATAGACGTCATCTATACAATATACGTCATCTATACAATAGACGTCATCTATACTATAGACGTCATCTATACTATAGACGTCATCTATTCTATAGACGTCATCTATACTATAGACGTCATCTATACTATAGACGTCATCTATACTAAAGACGTCATCTATACTATAGACGTCATCTATACTATAGACGTCATCTATACTATAGACGTCATCTATACTATAGACGTCATCTATACTATAGACGTCATCTATACTATAGACGTCATCTATAATATAGACGTTATCTATACTATAGACGTCATCTATACTATAGACGTCATCTACACAATAGACGTCATCTATACTACAGACGTCATCTATACTATAGACGTCATCTATACTATAGATGTCGTCTATACTATAGACGTCTATCTATGCTATATACTATAGACGTCGTCTATACTATAGACGTCATCTATACTTTAGTCGTCATCTATACTATAGACGTCATCTATACTATAGACGTCATCTATACTAAAGACGTTATCTATACTATAGACGTCATCTATACTATAGACGTCATCTATACTATAGACGTCATCTATACTATACACGTCATCTATACTATAGACGTCATCTATACTATAGACGTCATCTATACTATAGACGTCATCTATACTATAGACGTCATCTATACTATAGACGTCATCTATACTATAGACGTCATCTATACTATAGACGTCATCTATACTATAGACGTCATCTATGCTATAGACGTCATCTATAATATAGACGTCATCTATACTATAGACGTCATCTATACTATAGACGTCATCTATGCTATAGACGTCATCTATACTATAGACGTTATCTATGCTATAGATGTCATCTATACTATAGACGTCATCTATGCTGTAGACGTCATCTATACTATAGACGTCATCTATGCTATAGACGTCATCTATACTAAAGACGTCATCTATGCTATAGACGTCATTTATACTATAGACGTCATCTATGCTATAGACGTCATCTATACTATAGACGTCATCTAAACTATAGACGTCATCTATACTATAGACGTCATCTATACTATAGATGTCGTCTATACTATAGACGTCTATCTATGCTATATACTATAGACGTCGTCTATACTACAGACGTCATCTATACTATAGATGTCGTCTATACTACAGACGTCATCTATACTATAGACGTCATCTATACTATAGACCTCATCTTTACTATAGACGGCATCTATAATATAGACGTCATCTATACTATAGACGTCATCTATACTATAGACGTCATCTATAATAAAGACGTCAACTATACTCTAGACGTCATCTATAATATAGACGCCATCTATAATATAGACGCCATCTATACTATAGACGTCATCTATACTACAGACGTCATCTATACTATAGACGTCATCTATACTATAGACGTCGTCTATACTATAGACGTCATCTATAGACGTCATCTATACTTTAGTCGTCATCTATACCATAGACGTCATCTATACCATAGACGTCATCTATACTATAGACGTCATCTATACTATAGGCGTCATCTATACTATAGACGTCATCTATACTATTGATGTCGTCTATACTATAGACGTAATCTATACTTTAGTCGTCATCTATACTATAGATGTCGTCTATACTATAGACGTCATTAATACTATAGACATCATCAATACTATAGACATCATCAATACTATAGACGTCATCAATACTATAGACATCATCAATACTATCGACGTCATCAATACTATCAACGTCATCAATACTATAGACGTCATCTATGCTATAGACATCAGCTATACTATAGACGTCAGCTATACTATAGACGTCATCTATACTATAGACGTCATCTATGCTATAGACGTCAGCTATACTATAGACGTCAGCTATACTATAGACGTCATCTATACTATAGACGTCATCTATGCTATAGACGTCATCAATACTATAGACGTCATCTATGCTATAGACGTCATCTACACTAAAGACGTCATCTATACTATAGACGTCATCTATACTATAGACGTCATCTATACTATAGACGTCATCTATACTATAGACGTCATCTATGCTATAGACGTCATCTATAATATAGACGTCATCTATACTATAGACGTCATCTATACTATAGACGTCATCTATACTATAGACGTCATCTATGCTGTAGACGTCATCTATACTATAGACGTCATCTATGCTATAGACGTCATCTATACTAAAGACGTCATCTATGCTATAGACGTCATTAATACTATAGACGTCATCTATGCTATAGACGTCATCTATACTATAGACGTCATCTATGCTATAGACGTCATCTATACTATAGACGTCATCTATACTATAGACGTCATCTATTCTATAGACGTCATCTATAATATAGACGTCATCTATACTATAGACGTCATCTATACTATAGACGTCATCTACACAATAGACGTCATCTATACTATAGACGTCATCTATACTATAGACGTCATCTATACTATAGACGTCATCTATACTATAGACGTCATCTATACTATAGATGTCGTTTATACTATAGACGTCTATCTATGCTTTATACTATAGACGTCGTCTATACTATAGACGTCATCTATACTTTAGTCGTCATCTATACTATAGACGTCATCTATACTATAGACGTTATCTATACTATAGACGTCATCTATACTATAGACGTCATCTATACTATAGACGTCATCTATACTATACATGTCATCTATACTATAGACGTCATCTATACTATAGACGTCATCTATACTATAGACGTCATCTATACTATAGACGTCATCTATACTATAGACGTCATCTATACTATAGACGTCATCTATACTATAGACGTCATCTATACTATAGACGTCATCTATGCTATAGACGTCATCTATAATATAGACGTCATCTATACTATAGACGTCATTTATACTATAGACGTCATCTATGCTATAGACGTCATCTATACTATAGACGTCATCTATGCTATAGACGTCATCTATACTATAGACGTCATCTATGCTGTAGACGTCATGTATACTATAGACGTCATCTATGCTATAGACGTCATCTATACTAAAGACGTCATCTATGCTATAGACGTCATTTATACTATAGACGTCATCTATGCTATAGACGTCATCCATACTATAGACGTCATCTATGCTATAGACCTCATCTATACTATAGACGTCATCTATAATATAGACGTCATCTATACTATAGACGTCATCTATAATATAGACGTCATCTATACTATAGACGTCATCTATACTATAGACGTCATCTACACAATAGACGTCATCTATACTATAGACGTCATCTATACTATAGACGTCATCTATACTATAGACGTCATCTATACTATAGATGTCGTCTATACTATAGACGTCTATCTATGCTATATACTATAGACGTCGTCTATACTACGTCGTCTATACTATAGACGTCATCTATACTATAGACCCCATCTTTACTATAGACGGCATCTATAATATAGACGTCATCTATACTATAGACGTCATCTATAATATAGACGTCATCTATACTAAAGACGTCAACTATACTCTAGACGTCATCTATAATATAGACGCCATCTATAATATAGACGCCATCTATACTATAGACGTCATCTATACTACAGACGTCATCTATACTATAGACGTCATCTATACTATAGACGTCGTCTATACTATAGACGTCATCTATAGACGTCATCTATACTTTAGTCGTCATCTATACCATAGACGTCATCTATACCATAGACGTCATCTATACTATAGACGTCATCTATACTATAGCCGTCATCTATACTATAGACGTCATCTATACTATTGATGTCGTCTATACTATAGACGTAATCTATACTTTAGTCGTCATCTATATTATAGATGTCGTCTATACTATAGACGTCATCTATACTATAGACGTCATCAATACTAGAGACATCATCAATACTATAGACATCATCAATACTATAGACGTCATCAATACTATAGACATCATCAATACTATCGACGTAATCAATACTATCAACGTCATCTATACTATAGACGTCATCTATGCTACAGACGTCAGCTATACTATAGACGTCAGCTATACTATAGACGTCATCTATACTATAGACGTCATCTATGCTATAGACGTCAGCTATACTATAGACGTCAGCTATACTATAGACGTCATCTATACTATAGACGTCATCTATGCTATAGACGTCATCAATACTATAGACGTCATCTATGCTATAGACGTCATCTATACTAAAGACGTCATCTATACTATAGACGTCATCTATACTATAGACGTCATCTATACTATAGACGTCATCTATACTATAGACGTCATCTATACTATAGACGTCATCTATACTATAGACGTCATCTATGCTATAGACGTCAGCTATACTATAGACGTCAGCTATACTATAGACGTCATCTATACTATAGACGTCATCTATACTATAGACGTCATCTATAATATAGACGTCATCTATACTATAGACGTCATCTATACTATAGACGTCATCTATAATATAGACGTCATCTATACTATAGACGTCATCTATACTATAGACGTCATCTATACTATTGACGTCATCTATATTATAGACGTCATCTATACTATAGACGTCATCTATACTATAGACGTCATCTACATTATAGACGTCATCTATACTATAGACGTCATCTATACTATAGACGTCATCTATACTATAGACGTCATCTATACTATAGACGTCATCTATACTATAGACGTCATCTATACTATAGACGTCATCTATACTATAGACGTCATCTATACTATAGACGTCATCTATACTATAGACGTCATCTATACTATAGACGTCATCTATACTATAGATCTCATCTTTACTATAGACCTCATCTAGACGTCACCTATACTATAGACCTCATCTATACTATAGACCTCATCTATACTATAGACGTCATCTATACTATAGACTTCATCTATACTATAGACGTCATCTATACTATAGAGGCAAGCTATACTATAGACGTCATCTATACTATAGACGTCATCTATAATATAGACGTCATCTATACTATAGACGTCATCTATACTATAGACGTCATCTATACTATAGACGTCATCTATACTATAGACGTCATCTATACTATAGACGTCATCTATACTAAAGACGTCATCTATACTATAGACGTCAGCTATACTATAGACGTCATCTATAGTATAGACGTCATCTATACTATTGATGTCGTCTATACTATAGACGTAATCTATACTTTAGTCGTCATCTATACTATAGATGTCGTCTATACTATAGACGTCATCTATACTATAGACGTCATCAATACTATAGACATCATCAATACTATAGACATCATCAATACTATAGACATCATCAATACTATAGACATCATCAATACTATCGACGTCATCAATACTATCAACGTCATCTATACTATAGACGTCATCTATGCTATAGACGTCAGCTATACTATAGACGTCATCTATACTATAGATGTCGTCTATACTATAGACGTCTATCTATGCTATATACTATAGACGTCGTCTATACTACAGACGTCATCTATACTATAGATGTCGTCTATACTACAGACGTCATCTATACTATAGATGTCATCTATACTATAGACGTCATCTATACTATAGACGTCATCTATACTATAGACGTCATCTATACTATAGACGTCATCTATACTATAGACGTCATCTATACTATAGACGTCATCTATACTATAGACGTCATCTATACTATAGACTTCATCAATACTATAGACATCATCAATACTATAGACATCATCAATACTATAGACATCATCAATACTATAGACATCATCAATACTATCGACGTCATCAATACTATCAACGTCATCTATACTATAGACGTCATCTATGCTATAGACGTCAGCTATACTATAGACGTCATCTATACTATAGACGTCATCTATACTATTGATGTCGTCTATACTATAGACGTAATCTATACTTTAGTCGTCATCTATACTATAGATGTCGTCTATACTATAGACGTCATCTATACTATAGACGTCATCAATACTATAGACATCATCAAAACTATAGACATCATCAATACTATAGACGTCATCAATACTATAGACATCATCAATACTATCGACGTCATCAATACTATCAACGTCATCTATACTATAGACGTCATCTATGCTATAGACGTCATCAATACTATAGACATCATCAACACTATAGACATCATCAATACTATAGACATCATCAATACTATAGACATCATCAATACTATCGACGTCATCAATACTATCAACGTCATCTATACTATAGACGTCATCTATGCTATAGACGTCATCTATACTATAGACGTCATCTATACTATAGACGTCATCTATACTATAGACGTCATCTATACTATAGACCTCATCTATACTATAGACGTCAGCTATACTATAGACGTCATCTATACTATAGACGTCATCTATACTATAGACGTCATCTATAATATAGACGTCATCTATACTATAGACGTCATCTATACTATAGACGTCATCTATACTATAGACGTCATCTATAATATAGACGTCATCTATAATATAGACGTCATCTATACTATAGACGTCATCTATACTATAGACGTCAGCTATACTATAGACGTCAGCTATACTATAGACGTCATCTATACTATAGACGTCATCTATGCTATAGACGTCAGCTATACTATAGACGTCAGCTATACTATAGACGTCATCTATACTATAGACGTCATCTATGCTATAGACGTCATCAATACTATAGACGTCATCTATGCTATAGACGTCATCTATACTAAAGACGTCATCTATGCTATAGACGTCATCAATACTATAGACGTCATCTATACTATAGACGTCAGCTATACTATAGACGTCATCTATACTATAGACGTCATCTATGCTATAGACGTCATCAATACTATAGACGTCATCTATACTATAGACGTCAGCTATACTATAGACGTCATCTATACTATAGACGTCATCTATGCTATAGACGTCATCAATACTATAGACGTCATCTATACTATAGACGTCAGCTATACTATAGACGTCATCTATACTTTAGTCGTCATCTATACCATAGACGTCATCTATACTATAGACGTCATCTATACTATAGACGTCATCTATACTATAGACGTCATCTATACAATTGATGTCGTCTATACTATAGACGTAATCTATACTTTAGTCGTCATCTATACTATAGATGTCGTCTATACTATAGACGTCATCTATACTATAGACGTCATCAATACTATAGACATCATCAATACTATAGACATCATCAATACTATAGACGTCATCAATACTATAGACATCATCAATACTATCGACGTCATCAATACTATCAACGTCATCTATACTATAGACGTCATTTATGCTATAGACGTCAGCTATACTATAGACGTCAGCTATACTATAGACGTCATCTATACTATAGACGTCATCTATGCTATAGACGTCAGCTATACTATAGACGTCAGCTATACTATAGACGTCATCTATACTATAGACGTCATCTATGCTATAGACGTCATCAATACTATAGACGTCATCTATGCTATAGACGTCATCTATACTAAAGACGTCATCTATACTATAGACGTCATCTATACTATAGACGTCATCTATACTATAGACGTCATCTATGCTATAGACGTCAGCTATACTATAGACGTCATCTATACTATAGACGTCATCTCTAATATAGACGTCATCTATACTATAGACGTCATCTATACTATAGACGTCATCTATAATATAGACGTCATCTATAATATAGACGTCATCTATACTATAGACGTCATCTATACTATAGACGTCATCTATACTATAGACGTCATCTATACTATAGACGTCATCTATACTATAGACGTCATCTATATTATAGACGTCATCTATACTATAGACGTCATCTATATTATAGACGTCATCTATACTATAGACGTCATCTATACTATAGACGTCATCTATACTATAGACGTCATCTATACTATAGACGTCATCTATACTATAGACGTCATCTATACTATAGACGTCATCTATACTATAGACGTCATCTATACTATAGACGTCATCTATACTATAGATCTCATCTTTACTATAGACCTCATCTAGACGTCACCTATACTATAGACCTCATCTATACTGTAGACGTCACCTATACTATAGACGTCATCTATAATAAAGACGTCATCTATACTATAGACGTCATCTATACTATAGACGTCATCTATACTATAGACGTCATCTATACTATAGACGTCATCTATACTATAGACGTCATCTATACTATAGACGTCATCTATACTATAGACGTCATCTATACTATAGACGTCATCTATACTATAGACGTCATCTATACTATAGACGTCATCTATACTATAGACCTCATCTATACTATAGACGTCATCTATACTATAGACGTCATCTATACTATAGACGTCATCTATACTATAGACGTCATCTATACTGTAGACGTCACCTATACTATAGACGTCATCTGTACTATAGACGTCATCTATACTATAGACGTCATCTGTACTATAGACGTCATCTATACTATGGACGTCATCTATACTATAGACGTCATCTATACTATAGACGTCATCTATACTATAGACGTCATCTATACTATAGACGTCATCTATACTATAGACGTCATCTATACTATAGACGTCATCTATACTATAGACTTCATCTATACTATAGACGTCATCTATAATATAGACGTCATCTATACTATAGACGTCATCTATACTATAGACGTCATCTATACTATAGACGTCATCTATACTATAGACGTCATCTATTCTATAGACGTCATCTATACTATAGACGTCATCTATTCTATAGACGTCATCTATATTATAGACGTCATCTATACTATAGACATCATCTATACTATAGACGTCATCTATACTATAGACGTCATCTATACTATAGACGTCATCTATACTATAGACGTCATCTATACTATAGACGTCATCCATACTATAGACGTCATCTATACTATAGACGTCATCAATACTATAGACGTCATCTATACTACGGACGTTATCTTTACTATGGACGTCATCTATACTATAAACGTCACCTATACTATAGACGTCATCTATACTATAGACGTCATCTATACTATAGACCTCATCTATACTATAGACGTCATCTATACTATAGACGTCATCTATTCTAGACGTCATCTATACTATAGACGTCATCTATACTATAGACGTCCTCTATACTATAGACGTCATCTTTACTATTGACGTCATCTATACTATACACGTCATCTATACTATAGACGTCATCTATACTATAGACGTCATCTATACTATGGACGTCATCTATGCAATAGACCTCATCTATACTATAGACGTCATCTATACTATAGACGTCATCTATACTATAGACGTCATCAATACTATAGACGTCATCAATACTATAGACATCATCAATACTATAGACGTCATCTATGCTTTAGACGTCATCTACACTATAGACGTCATCTATACTATAGACGTCATCTGTACTATAGACGTCATCTATACTATAGACGTCATCTGTACTATAGACGTCATCTATACTGTAGACTTCATCTATACTATAGACGTCATCTATAATATAGACGTCATCTTTACTATAGACGTCATCTATACTATAGACGTCATCTATACTATAGACGTCATCTATACTATAGACGTCATCTATACTATAGACGTCATCTATTCTATAGACGTCATCTATACTATAGACGTCATCTATTCTATAGACGTCATCTATATTATAGACGTCATCTATACTATAGACATCATCTATACTATAGACGTCATCTATACTATAGACGTCATCTATACTATAGACGTCATCTATACTATAGACGTCATCCATACTATAGACGTCATCTATACTATAGACGTCATCAATACTATAGACGTCATCTATACTATAGACGTCATCTATACTATAGACGTCATCTTTACTATAGACGTCATCTATACTATGGACGTTATCTTTACTATGGACGTCATCAATACTATAGACGTTATCTATACTATTGACGTCATCTATACTATAGACGTCATCTATACTATAGACGTCATCTATACCATAGAAGTCATCTATACTATAGACGTCATCTATACTATGGACGTCATCTATACTATAGACGTCATCTATACTATAGAAGTCATCTATACTATAGACGTCATCTATTCTATAGACGTCATCTATACTATAGACGTCATCTATTCTATTGACGTCATCTATACTATAGACGTCATCTATTCTATAGACGTCATCTATATTATAGACGTCATCTATACTATAGACATCATCTATACTATAGACGTCATCTATACTATAGACGTCATCTATACTATAGACGTCATCTATACTATAGACGTCATCTATACTATAGACGTCATCCATACTATAGACGTCATCTATACTATAGACGTCATCAATACTATAGACGTCATCTATACTATAGACGTCATCTATACTATAGACGTCATCTTTACTATAGACGTCATCTATACTATGGACGTTATCTTTACTATGGACGTCATCAATACTATAGACGTTATCTATACTATAGACGTCATCTATACTATAGACGTCATCTATACTATAGACGTCATCTATACCATAGAAGTCATCTATACTATAGACGTCATCTATACTATGGACGTCATCTATACTATAGACGTCATCTATACTATAGAAGTCATCTATACTATAGACGTCATCTATACTATAGACGTCATCTTTACTATAGACGTCATCTATACTAAAGACGTCATCTATACTATAGATGTCGTCTATACTATAGACGTCATCTATACTTTAGTCGTCATCTATACTATATAGTATAGACGACATCTATACTATAGACGTCATCTATACTATAGACGTCATCTATACTATAGACGTCATCTATACTATAGACGTCATCTATACTACGGACGTTATCTTTACTATGGACGTCATCAATACTATAGACGTCATAAATACTATAGACATCATCTATACTATGGACGTCATCTATGCAATAGACGTCATCTATACTATAAAAGTCATGTATACTATAGACGTCATCAATACTATATACATCATCAATACTATAGATATCATCAATTCTATAGACGTCATCAATACGATAGACGACATCAATACTATAGACGTCATCAATACTATAGACGTCATCTATACTATAGACGTCATCTATACTTTAGACGTCATCTATACTACAGACGTCATCTATACTATAGACGTCATCTATACTATAGACGTCATCTATACTATAGACGTCATCTATACTATAGACGTCATCTACACTATAGACGTCATCTATACTATAGACGTCATCTATACTATAGACGTCATCTATACTATAGACGTCATCTATACTAAAGACCTCATCTATACTATAGACCTCATCTTTACTATAGACGTCATCTATACTATAGACGTCATCTATACTACAGACTTCATCTATACTATAGACTTCATCTATACTATAGACTTCATCTATACTATAGACGTCATCTATACTATAGACGTCATCTATACTATAGACGTCATCTATACTATAGACGTCATCTATACTATAGACGTCATCTATACTATAGACGTCATCTATACTATAGACGTCACCTATACTATAGACGTCACCTATACTATAGACGTCATCTATACTATAGACGTCATCTATACTATAGACGTCATCTATACTATAGACGTCATCTATACTATAGACGTCATCTATACTGTAGACGTCATCTATAATATAGACGTCATCTATACTATAGACGTCATCTATACTATAGACGTCATCTATACTATAGACGTCATCTATACTATAGACGTCATCTACACTATAGACGTCATCTATACTATAGACGTCATCTACACTATAGACGTCATCTATACTATAGACGTCATCTATACTATAGACGTCATCTATACTAAAGACGTCATCTATACTATAGACGTCATCTATACTATAGACGTCATCTATACTATAGACGTCATCTATACTATAAAAGTCATCTATACTATAGACGTCATCTATAATATAGACGTCATCTATACTATAGACGTCATCTATACTATAGACGTCATCTATACTATAGACGTCATCTATACTATAGACGTCATCTATACTATAGACTTCATCTATACTATAGACGTCATCAATACTATATACAATAGACATCATCAATGCTATAGACGTCATCAATACTATAGACGACATCAATACTATAGACGTCATCAATACTATAGACGTCATCAATACTATAGACGTCATCTTTACTATAGACGTCATCTATACTATAGACGTCATCTATACTATAGACGTCATCTGTACTATACACGTCATCTATATTATAGACGTCATCTATACTATAAACGTCATCTATACTATAGACGTCATCTATACTATAGACGTCATCTATACTATAGACTTCATCTATACTATAGACGTCATCTATACTATAGACTTCATCTATACTATAGACTTCATCTATACTATAGACGTCATCTATACTATAGACTTCATCTATACTATAGACGTCATCTATACTATAGACGTCATCTATACTATAGACTTCATCTATACTATAGACGTCATCTATACTATAGACGTCATCTATACTATAGACGTCATCTATACTATAGACGTCATCTATACTATAGACGTCATCTATACTATAGACGTCATCTATACTATAGACGTCTTCTATACTATAGACGTCATCTATACTATAGACGTCTTCTATACTATAGACGTCATCTATACTATAGACGTCATCTATACTATAGACGTCATCTATACTATGGACGTCATCTATGCAATAGACGTCATCTATACTATAGACGTCATCTATACTATAGACGTCATCAATACTATAGACGTCATCAATACTATAGACATCATCAATATTATAGACATCATCAATACTATGGACGTCATCAATACTATGGACGTCATCAATACTATAGACGTCATCTATACTTTAGACGTCATCTATGCTTTAGACGTCATCTACACTATAGTCGTCATCTATACTATAGACGTCATCTATACTATAGACGTCATCTATACTATAGACGTCATCTATACTATAGACGTCATCTATACTATAGACGTCATCTATACTATAGACGTCATCTATACTATAGACGTTATCTATACTATAGACGTCATCTATACTATAGACGTCATCTATACTCTAGACGTCATTTATACTATAGACGTCATCTATACTATAGACGTCATCTATACTATAGACGTCATCTATACTATAGACGTCATCTATACTATAGACGTCATCTATACTATAGACGTCATCTATACTATAGACGTCATCTATACTATAGACGTCATCTATACTATAGACGTCATCTATACTATAGACGTCATCTATACTATAGACGTCATCTATACTATAGACGTCATCTATACTATAGACGTCATCTATACTATAGACGTCATCTATACTATAGACGTCATCTACACTATAGACGTCATCTATACTATAGACATCATCTATACTATGGACGTCATCTATGCAATAGACGTCATCTATACTATAAAAGTCATGTATACTATAGACGTCATCAATACTATATACATCATCAATACTATAGACATCATCAATTCTATAGACGTCATCAATACGATAGACGACATCAATACTATAGACGTCATCAATACTATAGACGTCATCAATACTATAGACATCATGAATACTATAGACGTCATCTATGCTTTAGACGTCATCTACACTATAGACGTCATCTATACTATAGACGTCATCTGTACTATAGACGTCATCTATACTATAGACGTCATCTGTACTATAGACGTCATCTATACTATAGACGTCATCTGTACTATAGACGTCATCTATACTATAGACGTCATCTATACTATAGACGTCATCTATACTATAGACGTCATCTATACTATAGACGTCATCTATACTATAGACGTCATCTATACTATAGACTTCATCTATACTATAGACGTCATCTATAATATAGACGTCATCTATACTATAGACGTCATCTATACTATAGACGTCATCTATACTATAGACGTCATCTATACTATAGACGTCATCTATTCTATAGACGTCATCTATACTATAGACGTCATCTATTCTATAGACGTCATCTATATTATAGACGTCATCTATACTATAGACATCATCTATACTATAGACGTCATCTATACTATAGACGTCATCTATACTATAGACGTCATCTATACTATAGAGGTCATCCATACTATAGACGTCATCTATACTATAGACGTCATCAATACTATAGACGTCATCTATACTATAGACGTCATCTATACTATAGACGTCATCTTTACTATAGACGTCATCTATACTACGGACGTTATCTTTACTATGGACGTCATCTATACTATAGACGTCACCTATACTATAGACGTCATCTATACTATAGACGTCATCTATACTATAGACCTCATCTATACTATAGACGTCATCTATACTATAGACGTCATCTATTCTAGACGTCATCTATACTATAGACGTCATCTATACTATAGACGTCATCTATACTATAGACGTCATCTATACTATAGACGTCATCTTTACTATAGACGTCATCTATACTATACACGTCATCTATACTATAGACGTCATCTATACTATAGACGTCATCTATACTATGGACGTCATCTATGCAATAGACGTCATCTATACTATAGACGTCATCTATACTATAGACGTCATCTATACTATAGACGTCATCAATACTATAGACGTCATCAATACTATAGACATCATCAATACTATAGACGTCATCTATGCTTTAGACGTCATCTACACTATAGACGTCATCTATACTATAGACGTCATCTGTACTATAGACGTCATCTATACTATAGACGTCATCTGTACTATAGACGTCATCTATACTATAGACTTCATCTATACTATAGACGTCATCTATAATATAGACGTCATCTATACTATAGACGTCATCTATACTATAGACGTCATCTATACTATAGACGTCATCTATACTATAGACGTCATCTATACTATAGACGTCATCTATTCTATAGACGTCATCTATACTATAGACGTCATCTATTCTATAGACGTCATCTATATTATAGACGTCATCTATACTATAGACATCATCTATACTATAGACTTCATCTATACTATAGACGTCATCTATACTATAGACGTCATCTATACTATAGACGTCATCCATACTATAGACGTCATCTATACTATAGACGTCATCAATACTATAGACGTCATCTATACTATAGACGTCATCTATACTATAGACGTCATCTTTACTATAGACGTCATCTATACTATGGACGTTATCTTTACTATGGACGTCATCAATACTATAGACGTTATCTATACTATAGACGTCATCTATACTATAGACGTCATCTATACTATAGACGTCATCTATACCATAGAAGTCATCTATACTATAGACGTCATCTATACTATGGACGTCATCTATACTATAGACGTCATCTATACTATAGAAGTCATCTATACTATAGACGTCATCTATACTATAGACGTCATCTTTACTATAGACGTCATCTATACTAAAGACGTCATCTATACTATAGATGTCGTCTATACTATAGACGTCATCTATACTTTAGTCGTCATCTATACTATATAGTATAGACGACATCTATACTATAGACGTCATCTATACTATAGACGTCATCTATACTATAGACGTCATCTATACTATAGACGTCATCTATACTATAGACGTCATCTATACTACGGACGTTATCTTTACTATGGACGTCATCAATACTATAGACGTCATCAATACTATAGACATCATCTATACTATGGACGTCATCTATGCAATAGACGTCATCTATACTATAAAAGTCATGTATACTATAGACGTCATCAATACTATATACATCATCAATACTATAGACATCATCAATTCTATAGACGTCATCAATACGATAGACGACATCAATACTATAGACGTCATCAATACTATAGACGTCATCTATACTATAGACGTCATCTATACTTTAGACGTCATCTATACTACAGACGTCATCTATACTATAGACGTCATCTATACTATAGACGTCATCTATACTATAGACGTCATCTATACTAAAGACCTCATCTAAACTATAGACCTCATCTTTACTATAGACGTCATCTATACTATAGACGTCATCTATACTACAGACTTCATCTATACTATAGACTTCATCTATACTATAGACTTCATCTATACTATAGACGTCATCTATACTATAGACGTCATCTATACTATAGACGTCATCTATACTATAGACGTCATCTATACTATAGACGTCATCTATACTATAGACGTCACCTATACTATAGACGTCACCTATACTATAGACGTCATCTATACTATAGACGTCATCTATACTATAGACGTCATCTATACTATAGACGTCATCTATACTATAGACGTCATCTATACTATAGACGTCATCTATACTGTAGACGTCATCTATAATATAGACGTCATCTATACTATAGACGTCATCTATAATATAGACGTCATCTATACTATAGACGTCATCTATACTATAGACGTCATCTATACTATAGACGTCATCTATACTATAGACGTCATCTACACTATAGACGTTATCTATACTATAGACGTCATCTACACTATAGACGTCATCTATACTATAGACGTCATCTATACTATAGACGTCATCTATACTATAGACGTCATCTATACTATAGACGTCATCTATACTATAAAAGTCATCTATACTATAGACGTCATCTATAATATAGACGTCATCTATACTATAGACGTCATCTATACTATAGACGTCATCTATACTATAGACGTCATCTATACTATAGACGTCATCTATACTATAGACTTCATCTATACTATAGACGTCATCAATACCATATACAATAGACATCATCAATGCTATAGACGTCATCAATACTATAGACGACATCAATACTATAGACGTCATCAATACTATAGACGTCATCAATACTATAGACGTCATCTATACTATAGACGTCATCTATACTATAGACGTCATCTATACTATAGACGTCATCTGTACTATAGACGTCATCTATACTATAGACGTCATCTATACTATAAACGTCATCTATACTATAGACGTCATCTATACTATAGACGTCATCTATACTATAGACGTCATCTATACTATAGACTTCATCTATACTATAGACGTCATCTATACTATAGACTTCATCTATACTATAGACGTCATCTATACTATAGACTTCATCTATACTATAGACGTCATCTATACTATAGACGTCATCTATACTATAGACGTCATCTATACTATAGACGTCATCTATACTATAGACGTCATCTATACTATAGACGTCATCTATACTATAGACGTCATCTATACTATAGACGTCATCTATACTATAGACGTCTTCTATACTATAGACGTCATCTATACTATAGACGTCATCTATACTATAGACGTCTTCTATACTATAGACGTCATCTATACTATAGACGTCATCTATACTATAGACGTCATCTATACTATAGACGTCATCTATACTATAGACGTCATCTAAACTATAGACGTCATCTATACTATAGACGTCATCTATACTATGGACGTCATCTATGCAATAGACGTCATCTATACTATAGACGTCATCTATTCTAGACGTCATCTATACTATAGACGTCATCTATACTATAGACGTCATCTATACTATAGAAGTCATCTATACTATAGACGTCATCTTTACTATAGACGTCATCTATACTATACACGTCATCTATACTATAGACGTCATCTATACTATAGACGTCATCTATACTATGGACGTCATCTATGCAATAGACGTCATCTATACTATAGACGTCATCTATACTATAGACGTCATCTATAATATAGACGTCATCAATACTATAGACGTCATCAATACTATAGACATCATCAATACTATAGACGTCATCTATGCTTTAGACGTCATCTACACTATAGACGTCATCTATACTATAGACGTCATCTGTACTATAGACGTCATCTATACTATAGACGTCATCTGTACTATAGACGTCATCTATACTATAGACTTCATCTATACTATAGACGTCATCTATAATATAGACGTCATCTATACTATAGACGTCATCTATACTATAGACGTCATCTATACTATAGACGTCATCTATACTATAGACGTCATCTATTCTATAGACGTCATCTATACTATAGACGTCATCTATTCTATAGACGTCATCTATATTATAGACGTCATCTATACTATAGACATCATCTATACTATAGACGTCATCTATACTATAGACGTCATCTATACTATAGACGTCATCTATACTATAGACGTCATCCATACTATAGACGTCATCTATACTATAGACGTCATCAATACTATAGACGTCATCTATACTATAGACGTCATCTATACTATAGACGTCATCTTTACTATAGACGTCATCTATACTATGAACGTTATCTTTACTATGGACGTCATCAATACTATAGACGTTATCTATACTATAGACGTCATCTATACTATAGACGTCATCTATACTATAGACGTCATCTATACCATAGAAGTCATCTATACTATAGACGTCATCTATACTATGGACGTCATCTATACTATAGACGTCATCTATACTATAGAAGTCATCTATACTTTAGTCGTCATCTATACTATATAGTATAGACGACATCTATACTATAGACGTCATCTATACTATAGACGTCATCTATACTATAGACGTCATCTATACTTTAGTCGTCATCTATACTATATAGTATAGACGACATCTATACTATAGACGTCATCTATACTATAGACGTCATCTATACTATAGACGTCATCTATACTATAGACGTCATCTATACTACGGACGTTATCTTTACTATGGACGTCATCAATACTATAGACGTCATCAATACTATAGACATCATCTATACTATGGACGTCATCTATGCAATAGACGTCATCTATACTATAAAAGTCATGTATACTATAGACGTCATCAATACTATATACATCATCAATACTATAGACATCATCAATTCTATAGACGTCATCAATACGATAGACGACATCAATACTATAGACGTCATCAATACTATAGACGTCATCTATACTATAGACGTCATCTATACTATAGACGTCATCTATACTTTAGACGTCATCTATACTACAGACGTCATCTATACTATAGACGTCATCTATACTATAGACGTCATCTATACTATAGACTTCATCTATACTATAGACGTCATCTACACTATAGACGTCATCTATACTATAGACGTCATCTATACTATAGACGTCATCTATACTAAAGACCTCATCTATACTATAGACCTCATCTTTACTATAGACGTCATCTATACTATAGACGTCATCTATACTACAGACTTCATCTATACTATAGACTTCATCTATACTATAGACTTCATCTATACTATAGACGTCATCTATACTATAGACGTCATCTATACTATAGACGTCATCTATACTATAGACGTCATTTATACTATAGACGTCATCTATACTATAGACGTCACCTATACCATAGACGTCACCTATACTATAGACGTCATCTATACTATAGACGTCATCTATACTATAGACGTCATCTATACTATAGACGTCATCTATACTATAGACGTCATCTATACTGTAGACGTCATCTATAATATAGACGTCATCTATACTATAGACGTCATCTATAATATAGACGTCATCTATACTATAGACGTCATCTATACAATAGACGTCATCTATACTATAGACGTCATCTATACTATAGACGTCATCTACACTATAGACGTCATCTATACTATAGACGTCATCTACACTATAGACGTCATCTATACTATAGACGTCATCTACACTATAGACGTCATCTATACTATAGACGTCATCTATACTATAGACGTCATCTATACTATAAAAGTCATCTATACTATAGACGTCATCTATAATATAGACGTCATCTATACTATAGACGTCATCTATACTATAGACGTCATCTATACTATAGACGTCATCTATACTATAGACGTCATCTATACTATAGGCTTCATCTATACTATAGACGTCATCAATACTATATACAATAGACATCATCAATGCTATAGACGTCATCAATACTATAGACGACATCAATACTATAGACGTCATCAATACTATAGACGTCATCAATACTATAGACGTCATCTATACTATAGACGTCATCTATACTATAGACGTCATCTATACTATAGACGTCATCTGTACTATAGACGTCATCTATACTATAGACGTCATCTATACTATAAACGTCATCTATACTATAGACGTCATCTATACTATAGACGTCATCTATACTATAGACTTCATCTATACTATAGACGTCATCTATACTATAGACTTCATCTATACTATAGACGTCATCTATACTATAGACGTCATCTATACTATAGACTTCATCTATACTATAGACGTCATCTATACTATAGACGTCATCTATACTATAGACGTCATCTATACTATAGACGTCATCTATACTATAGACGTCATCTATACTATAGACGTCATCTATACTATAGACGTCATCTATACTATAGACGTCTTCTATACTATAGACGTCATCTATACTACAGACGTCTTCTATACTATAGACGTCATCTATACTATAGACGTCATCTATACTATAGACGTCATCTATACTATGGACGTCATCTATACTATAGACGTCATCTGTACTATAGACGTCATCTATACTATAGACGTCATCTGTACTATAGACGTCATCTATACTATAGACGTCATCTATACTATAGACGTCATCTATACTATAGACGTCATCTATACTATAGACGTCTTCTATACTATAGACGTCATCTATACTACAGACGTCTTCTATACTATAGACGTCATCTATACTATAGACGTCATCTATACTATAGACGTCATCTATACTATAGACGTCATCTATACTATAGACGTCATCTATACTATAGACGTCATCTATACTATAGACGTCATCTGTACTATAGACGTCATCTATACTATAGACGTCATCTATACTATAGACGTCATCTATACTATAAACGTCATCTATACTATAGACGTCATCTATACTATAGACGTCATCTATACTATAGACGTCATCTATACTATAGACGTCATCTATACTATAGACTTCATCTATACTATAGACGTCATCTATACTATAGACTTCATCTATACTATAGACGTCATCTATACTATAGACTTCATCTATACTATAGACGTCATCTATACTATAGACGTCATCTATACTATAGACTTCATCTATACTATAGACGTCATCTATACTATAGACGTCATCTATACTATAGACGTCATCTATACTATAGACGTCTTCTATACTATAGACGTCATCTATACTACAGACGTCTTCTATACTATAGACGTCATCTATACTATAGACGTCATCTATACTATAGACGTCATCTATACTATAGACGTCATCTATACTATAGACGTCATCTATACTATGGACGTCATCTATGCAATAGACGTCATCTATACTATAGACGTCATCAATACTATAGACATCATCAATGCTATAAACATCATCAATACTATGGACGTCATCAATACTATGGACGTCATCAATACTATAGACGTCATCTATACTTTAGACGTCATCTATGCTTTAGACGTCATCAACACTATAGTCGTCATCTATACTATAGACGTCATCTATACTATAGACGTCATCTATACTATAGACGTCATCTATACTATAGACGTCATCTATACTATAGACGTCATCTATACTATAGACGTCATCTATACAATAGACGTCATCTATACTATAGACGTCATCTATACTATAGACGTCATCTATACTATAGACGTCATCTATACTATAGACGTCATCTATACTATAGACGTCATCTACACTATAGACGTCATCTATACTATAGACGTCATCTATACTATAGACGTCATCTATACAATATACGTCATCTATACAATAGACGTCATCTATACTATAGACGTCATCTATACTATAGACGTCATCTATTCTATAGACGTCATCTATACTATAGACGTCATCTATACTATAGACGTCATCTATACTATAGACGTCATCTATACTATAGACGTCATCTATACTATAGACGTCATCTATACTATAGACGTCATCTATACTATAGACGTCATCTATACTATAGACGTCATCTATACTATAGACGTCATCTATAATATAGACGTTATCTATACTATAGACGTCATCTATACTATAGACGTCATCTACACAATAGACGTCATCTATACTACAGACGTCATCTATACTATAGACGTCATCTATACTATAGATGTCGTCTATACTATAGACGTCTATCTATGCTATATACTATAGACGTCGTCTATACTATAGACGTCATCTATACTTTAGTCGTCATCTATAATATAGACGTCATCTATACTATAGACGTCATCTATACTAAAGACGTTATCTATACTATAGACGTCATCTATACTATAGACGTCATCTATACTATAGACGTCATCTATACTATACACGTCATCTATACTATAGACGTCATCTATACTATAGACGTCATCTATACTATAGACGTCATCTATACTATAGACGTCATCTATACTATAGACGTCATCTATACTATAGACGTCATCTATACTATAGACGTCATCTATACTATAGACGTCATCTATACTATAGACGTCATCTATGCTATAGACGTCATCTATAATATAGACGTCATCTATACTATAGACGTCATCTATACTATAGACGTCATCTATGCTATAGACGTCATCTATACTATAGACGTTATCTATGCTATAGATGTCATCTATACTATAGACGTCATCTATGCTGTAGACGTCATCTATACTATAGACGTCATCTATGCTATAGACGTCATCTATACTAAAGACGTCATCTATGCTATAGACGTCATTTATACTATAGACGTCATCTATGCTATAGACGTCATCTATACTATAGACGTCATCTAAACTATAGACGTCATCTATACTATAGACGTCATCTATACTATAGATGTCGTCTATACTATAGACGTCTATCTATGCTATATACTATAGACGTCGTCTATACTACAGACGTCATCTATACTATAGATGTCGTCTATACTACAGACGTCATCTATACTATAGACGTCATCTATACTATAGACCTCATCTTTACTATAGACGGCATCTATAATATAGACGTCATCTATACTATAGACGTCATCTATACTATAGACGTCATCTATAATAAAGACGTCAACTATACTCTAGACGTCATCTATAATATAGACGCCATCTATAATATAGACGCCATCTATACTATAGACGTCATCTATACTACAGACGTCATCTATACTATAGACGTCATCTATACTATAGACATCGTCTATACTATAGACGTCATCTATAGACGTCATCTATACTTTAGTCGTCATCTATACCATAGACGTCATCTATACCATAGACGTCATCTATACTATAGACGTCATCTATACTATAGGCGTCATCTATACTATAGACGTCATCTATACTATTGATGTCGTCTATACTATAGACGTAATCTATACTTTAGTCGTCATCTATACTATAGATGTCGTCTATACTATAGACGTCATTAATACTATAGACATCATCAATACTATAGACATCATCAATACTATAGACGTCATCAATACTATAGACATCATCAATACTATCGACGTCATCAATACTATCAACGTCATCAATACTATAGACGTCATCTATGCTATAGACATCAGCTATACTATAGACGTCAGCTATACTATAGACGTCATCTATACTATAGACGTCATCTATGCTATAGACGTCAGCTATACTATAGACGTCAGCTATACTATAGACGTCATCTATACTATAGACGTCATCTATGCTATAGACGTCATCAATACTATAGACGTCATCTATGCTATAGACGTCATCTACACTAAAGACGTCATCTATACTATAGACGTCATCTATACTATAGACGTCATCTATACTATAGACGTCATCTATACTATAGACGTCATCTATGCTATAGACGTCATCTATAATATAGACGTCATCTATACTATAGACGTCATCTATACTATAGACGTCATCTATGCTGTAGACGTCATCTATACTATAGACGTCATCTATGCTATAGACGTCATCTATACTAAAGACGTCATCTATGCTATAGACGTCATTAATACTATAGACGTCATCTATGCTATAGACGTCATCTATACTATAGACGTCATCTATGCTATAGACGTCATCTATACTATAGACGTCATCTATACTATAGACGTCATCTATTCTATAGACGTCATCTATAATATAGACGTCATCTATACTATAGACGTCATCTATACTATAGACGTCATCTACACAATAGACGTCATCTATACTATAGACGTCATCTATACTATAGACGTCATCTATACTATAGACGTCATCTATACTATAGACGTCATCTATACTATAGATGTCGTTTATACTATAGACGTCTATCTATGCTTTATACTATAGACGTCGTCTATACTATAGACGTCATCTATACTTTAGTCGTCATCTATACTATAGACGTCATCTATACTATAGACGTTATCTATACTATAGACGTCATCTATACTATAGACGTCATCTATACTATAGACGTCATCTATACTATACATGTCATCTATACTATAGACGTCATCTATACTATAGACGTCATCTATACTATAGACGTCATCTATACTATAGACGTCATCTATACTATAGACGTCATCTATACTATAGACGTCATCTATACTATAGACGTCATCTATACTATAGACGTCATCTATGCTATAGACGTCATCTATAATATAGACGTCATCTATACTATAGACGTCATTTATACTATAGACGTCATCTATGCTATAGACGTCATCTATACTATAGACGTCATCTATGCTATAGACGTCATCTATACTATAGACGTCATCTATGCTGTAGACGTCATCTATACTATAGACGTCATCTATGCTATAGACGTCATCTATACTAAAGACGTCATCTATGCTATAGACGTCATTTATACTATAGACGTCATCTATGCTATAGACGTCATCCATACTATAGACGTCATCTATGCTATAGACCTCATCTATACTATAGACGTCATCTATAATATAGACGTCATCTATACTATAGACGTCATCTATAATATAGACGTCATCTATACTATAGACGTCATCTATACTATAGACGTCATCTACACAATAGACGTCATCTATACTATAGACGTCATCTATACTATAGACGTCATCTATACTATAGACGTCATCTATACTATAGATGTCGTCTATACTATAGACGTCTATCTATGCCATATACTATAGACGTCGTCTATACTACGTCGTCTATACTATAGACGTCATCTATACTATAGACCCCATCTTTACTATAGACGGCATCTATAATATAGACGTCATCTATACTATAGACGTCATCTATAATATAGACGTCATCTATACTAAAGACGTCAACTATACTCTAGACGTCATCTATAATATAGACGCCATCTATAATATAGACGCCATCTATACTATAGACGTCATCTATACTACAGACGTCATCTATACTATAGACGTCATCTATACTATAGACGTCGTCTATACTATAGACGTCATCTATAGACGTCATCTATACTTTAGTCGTCATCTATACCATAGACGTCATCTATACCATAGACGTCATCTATACTATAGACGTCATCTATACTATAGCCGTCATCTATACTATAGACGTCATCTATACTATTGATGTCGTCTATACTATAGACGTAATCTATACTTTAGTCGTCATCTATATTATAGATGTCGTCTATACTATAGACGTCATCTATACTATAGACGTCATCAATACTAGAGACATCATCAATACTATAGACATCATCAATACTATAGACGTCATCAATACTATAGACATCATCAATACTATCGACGTAATCAATACTATCAACGTCATCTATACTATAGACGTCATCTATGCTACAGACGTCAGCTATACTATAGACGTCAGCTATACTATAGACGTCATCTATACTATAGACGTCATCTATGCTATAGACGTCAGCTATACTATAGTCGTCAGCTATACTATAGACGTCATCTATACTATAGACGTCATCTATGCTATAGACGTCATCAATACTATAGACGTCATCTATGCTATAGACGTCATCTATACTAAAGACGTCATCTATACTATAGACGTCATCTATACTATAGACGTCATCTATACTATAGACGTCATCTATACTATAGACGTCATCTATACTATAGACGTCATCTATGCTATAGACGTCAGCTATACTATAGACGTCAGCTATACTATAGACGTCATCTATACTATAGACGTCATCTATACTATAGACGTCATCTATAATATAGACGTCATCTATACTATAGACGTCATCTATACTATAGACGTCATCTATAATATAGACGTCATCTATACTATAGACGTCATCTATACTATAGACGTCATCTATACTATTGACGTCATCTATATTATAGACGTCATCTATACTATAGACGTCATCTATACTATAGACGTCATCTACATTATAGACGTCATCTATACTATAGACGTCATCTATACTATAGACGTCATCTATACTATAGACGTCATCTATACTATAGACGTCATCTATACTATAGACGTCATCTATACTATAGACGTCATCTATACTATAGACGTCATCTATACTATAGACGTCATCTATACTATAGACGTCATCTATACTATAGACGTCATCTATACTATAGACGTCATCTATACTATAGATCTCATCTTTACTATAGACCTCATCTAGACGTCACCTATACTATAGACCTCATCTATACTATAGACCTCATCTATACTATAGACGTCATCTATACTATAGACTTCATCTATACTATAGACGTCATCTATACTATAGAGGCAAGCTATACTATAGACGTCATCTATACTATAGACGTCATCTATAATATAGACGTCATCTATACTATAGACGTCATCTATACTATAGACGTCATCTATACTATAGACGTCATCTATACTATAGACGTCATCTATACTATAGACGTCATCTATACTAAAGACGTCATCTATACTATAGACGTCAGCTATACTATAGACGTCATCTATAGTATAGACGTCATCTATACTATTGATGTCGTCTATACTATAGACGTAATCTATACTTTAGTCGTCATCTATACTATAGATGTCGTCTATACTATAGACGTCATCTATACTATAGACGTCATCAATACTATAGACATCATCAAAACTATAGACATCATCAATACTATAGACGTCATCAATACTATAGACATCATCAATACTATCGACGTCATCAATACTATCAACGTCATCTATACTATAGACATCATCAATACTATAGACATCATCAATACTATAGACATCATCAATACTATAGACATCATCAATACTATCGACGTCATCAATACTATCAACGTCATCTATACTATAGACGTCATCTATGCTATAGACGTCAGCTATACTATAGACGTCATCTATACTATAGATGTCGTCTATACTATAGACGTCTATCTATGCTATATACTATAGACGTCGTCTATACTACAGACGTCATCTATACTATAGATGTCGTCTATACTACAGACGTCATCTATACTATAGACGTCATCTATACTATAGACGTCATCTATACTATAGACGTCATCTATACTATAGACGTCATCTATACTATAGACGTCATCTATACTATAGACGTCATCTATACTATAGACGTCATCTATACTATAGACTTCATCAATACTATAGACATCATCAATACTATAGACATCATCAATACTATAGACATCATCAATACTATAGACATCATCAATACTATCGACGTCATCAATACTATCAACGTCATCTATACTATAGACGTCATCTATGCTATAGACGTCAGCTATACTATAGACGTCATCTATACTATAGACGTCATCTATACTATTGATGTCGTCTATACTATAGACGTAATCTATACTTTAGTCGTCATCTATACTATAGATGTCGTCTATACTATAGACGTCATCTATACTATAGACGTCATCAATACTATAGACATCATCAAAACTATAGACATCATCAATACTATAGACGTCATCAATACTATAGACATCATCAATACTATCGACGTCATCAATACTATCAACGTCATCTATACTATAGACGTCATCTATGCTATAGACGTCATCAATACTATAGACATCATCAACACTATAGACATCATCAATACTATAGACATCATCAATACTATAGACATCATCAATACTATCGACGTCATCAATACTATCAACGTCATCTATACTATAGACGTCATCTATGCTATAGACGTCATCTATACTATAGACGTCATCTATACTATAGACGTCATCTATACTATAGACGTCATCTATACTATAGACCTCATCTATACTATAGACGTCAGCTATACTATAGACGTCATCTATACTATAGACGTCATCTATAGTATAGATGACGTCTATATTATAGATGACGTCTATAGTATAGATGACGTCTATAGTATAGATGACGTCTATAGTGTCATCTATACTATAGACGTCATCTATACTATAGACGTCATCTATAATATAGACGTCATCTATAATATAGACGTCATCTATACTATAGACGTCATCTATACTATAGACGTCAGCTATACTATAGACGTCAGCTATACTATAGACGTCATCTATACTATAGACGTCATCTATGCTATAGACGTCAGCTATACTATAGACGTCAGCTATACTATAGACGTCATCTATACTATAGACGTCATCTATGCTATAGACGTCATCAATACTATAGACGTCATCTATGCTATAGACGTCATCTATACTAAAGACGTCATCTATGCTATAGACGTCATCAATACTATAGACGTCATCTATACTATAGACGTCAGCTATACTATAGACGTCATCTATACTATAGACGTCATCTATGCTATAGACGTCATCAATACTATAGACGTCATCTATACTATAGACGTCAGCTATACTATAGACGTCATCTATACTATAGACGTCATCTATGCTATAGACGTCATCAATACTATAGACGTCATCTATACTATAGACGTCAGCTATACTATAGACGTCATCTATACTTTAGTCGTCATCTATACCATAGACGTCATCTATACTATAGACGTCATCTATACTATAGACGTCATCTATACTATAGACGTCATCTATACAATTGATGTCGTCTATACTATAGACGTAATCTATACTTTAGTCGTCATCTATACTATAGATGTCGTCTATACTATAGACGTCATCTATACTATAGACGTCATCAATACTATAGACATCATCAATACTATAGACATCATCAATACTATAGACGTCATCAATACTATAGACATCATCAATACTATCGACGTCATCAATACTATCAACGTCATCTATACTATAGACGTCATTTATGCTATAGACGTCAGCTATACTATAGACGTCAGCTATACTATAGACGTCATCTATACTATAGACGTCATCTATGCTATAGACGTCAGCTATACTATAGACGTCAGCTATACTATAGACGTCATCTATACTATAGACGTCATCTATGCTATAGACGTCATCAATACTATAGACGTCATCTATGCTATAGACGTCATCTATACTAAAGACGTCATCTATACTATAGACGTCATCTATACTATAGACGTCATCTATACTATAGACGTCATCTATGCTATAGACGTCAGCTATACTATAGACGTCATCTATACTATAGACGTCATCTCTAATATAGACGTCATCTATACTATAGACGTCATCTATACTATAGACGTCATCTATAATATAGACGTCATCTATAATATAGACGTCATCTATACTATAGACGTCATCTATACTATAGACGTCATCTATACTATAGACGTCATCTATACTATAGACGTCATATATACTATAGACGTCATCTATATTATAGACGTCATCTATACTATAGACGTCATCTATATTATAGACGTCATCTATACTATAGACGTCATCAATACTATCGACGTCATCAATACTATCAACGTCATCTATACTATAGACGTCATTTATGCTATAGACGTCAGCTATACTATAGACGTCAGCTATACTATAGACGTCATCTATACTATAGACGTCATCTATGCTATAGACGTCAGCTATACTATAGACGTCAGCTATACTATAGACGTCATCTATACTATAGACGTCATCTATGCTATAGACGTCATCAATACTATAGACGTCATCTATGCTATAGACGTCATCTATACTAAAGACGTCATCTATACTATAGACGTCATCTATACTATAGACGTCATCTATACTATAGACGTCATCTATGCTATAGACGTCAGCTATACTATAGACGTCATCTATACTATAGACGTCATCTCTAATATAGACGTCATCTATACTATAGACGTCATCTATACTATAGACGTCATCTATAATATAGACGTCATCTATAATATAGACGTCATCTATACTATAGACGTCATCTATACTATAGACGTCATCTATACTATAGACGTCATCTATACTATAGACGTCATCTATACTATAGACGTCATCTATATTATAGACGTCATCTATACTATAGACGTCATCTATATTATAGACGTCATCTATACTATAGACGTCATCTATACTATAGACGTCATCTATACTATAGACGTCATCTATACTATAGACGTCATCTATACTAAAGACGTCATCTATACTATAGACGTCATCTATACTATAGACGTCATCTATACTATAGACGTCATCTATACTATAGACGTCATCTATACTATAGATCTCATCTTTACTATAGACCTCATCTAGACGTCACCTATACTATAGACCTCATCTATACTGTAGACGTCACCTATACTATAGACGTCATCTATAATAAAGACGTCATCTATACTATAGACGTCATCTATACTATAGACGTCATCTATACTATAGACGTCATCTATACTATAGACGTCATCTATACTATAGACGTCATCTATACTATAGACGTCATCTATACTATAGACGTCATCTATACTATAGACGTCATCTATACTATAGACGTCATCTATACTATAGACGTCATCTATACTATAGACCTCATCTATACTATAGACGTCATCTATACTATAGACGTCATCTATACTATAGACGTCATCTATACTATAGACGTCATCTATACTGTAGACGTCACCTATACTATAGACGTCACCTATACTATAGACGTCACCTATACTATAGACGTCATCTATACTATAGACGTCATCTATACTATAGACGTCATCTATACTATAGACGTCATCTATACTATAGACGTCATCTATACTATAGACGTCATCTATACTATAGACGTTATCTATACTATAGACTTCATCTATACTATAGACGTCATCTATACTATAGACGTCATCTATACTATAGACGTCATCTATGCTATAGACGTCAGCTATACTATAGACGTCATCTATACTTTAGTCGACGTCATCTATACTATAGACGTCATCTATTCTATAGACGTCATCTATACTATTGATGTCGTCTATACTATAGACGTAATCTATACTTTAGTCGTCATCTATATTATAGATGTCGTCTATACTATAGACGTCATCTATACTATAGACGTCATCAATACTATAGACATCATCAATACTATAGACATCATCAATACTATAGACGTCATCAATACTATAGACATCATCAATACTATCGACGTCATCAATACTATCAACGTCATCTATACTATAGACGTCAGCTATACTATAGACGTCAGCTATACTATAGACGTCATCTATACTATAGACGTCATCTATGCTATAGACGTCAGCTATACTATAGACGTCAGCTATACTATAGACGTCATCTATACTATAGACGTCATCTATGCTATAGACGTCATCAATACTATAGACGTCATCTATGCTATAGACGTCATCTAGTCATCTATACTATAGACGTCATCTATACTATAGACGTCATCTATACTATAGACGTCAGCTATACTATAGACGTCATCTATGCTATAGACGTCATCTATACTATAGACGTCATCTATAATATAGACGTCATCTATACTATAGACGTCATCTATACTATAGACGTCATCTATAATATAGACGTCATCTATACTATAGACGTCATCTATACTATAGACGTCATCTAAACTATAGACGTCATCTATACTATAGACGTCATCTATACTATAGACGTCATCTATATTATAGACGTCATCTATACTATAGACGTCATCTATATTATAGACGTCATCTATACTATAGACGTCATCTATACTATAGACGTCATCTATACTATAGACGTCATCTATACTATAGACGTCATCTATACTATAGACGTCATCTATACTATAGACGTCATCTATACTATAGACGTCATCTATACTATAGACGTCATCTATACTATAGACGTCATCTATACTATAGACGTCATCTATACTATAGATCTCATCTTTACTATAGACCTCATCTAGACGTCACCTATACTATAGACCTCATCTATACTATAGACTTCATCTATACTATAGACGTCATCTATACTATAGACTTCATCTATACTATAGACGTCATCTATACTATAGACGTCAGCTATACTATAGACGTCAGCTATACTATAGACGTCATCTATACTATAGACGTCATCTATAATATAGACGTCATCTATAATATAGACGTCATCTATAATATAGACGTCATCTATACTATAGACGTCATCTATACTATAGACGTCATCTATAATATAGACGTCATCTATACTATAGACGTCATCTATACTATAGACGTCATCTATACTATAGACGTCATCTATACTATAGACGTCATCTATACTATAGACGTCATCTATACTATAGACGTCATCTATACTATAGACGTCATCTATACTATAGACGTCATCTATACTATAGACGTCATCTATACTATAGACGTCATCTATACTATAGACCTCATCTATACTATAGACGTCATCTATACTATAGACGTCATCTATACTATAGACGTCATCTATACTGTAGACGTCACCTATACTATAGACGTCACCTATACTATAGACGTCACCTATACTATAGACGTCATCTATACTATAGACGTCACCTATACTATAGACGTCATCTATACTATAGACGTCATCTATACTATAGACGTCATCTATACTATAGACGTCATCTATACTATAGACGTCATCTATACTATAGACGTCATCTATACTATAGACGTCATCTATACTATAGACGTCATCTATACTATAGACGTCATCTATACTATAGACGTCGTCTATACTATAGACGTCATCTATACTATAGACCTCATCTATACTATAGACCTCATCTATACTATAGACCTCATCTATACTATAGACCTCATCTATACTATAGACGTCATCTATACTATAGACGTCATCTATACTATAGACGTCATCTATACTATAGACGTCACCTATACTGTAGACGTCATCTATACTATAGACCTCATCTATACTATAGACCTCATCTATACTATAGACCTCATCTATACTATAGACCTCATCTATACTATAGACGTCATCTATACTATAGACGTCATCTATACTATAGACGTCACCTATACTATAGACGTCATCTATACTATAGACGTCATCTATACTATAGACCTCATCTATACTATAGACGTCATCTAGACTATAGACGTCATCTATACTATAGACGTCATCTATACTATAGACGTCACCTATACTATAGACGTCATCTATACTATAGACGTCATCTATACTATAGACGTCATCTATACTATAGACGTCATCTATACTATAGACGTCATCTATACTATAGATGTCATCTATACTATAGACGTCATCTATACTATAGACGTCATCTATACTATAGACGTCATCTATACTATAGACGTCATCTATACTATAGACGTCATCTATACTATAGACGTCATCTATACTATAGACGTCATCTATACTATAGACGTCATCTATACTATAGACGTCATCTATACTATAGACGTCATCTATACTATAGATGTCATCTATACTATAGACGTCACCTGTACTATAGACGTCACCTGTACTATAGACGTCATCTATACTATAGACGTCATCTATACTATAGACCTCATCTATACTATAGACGTCATCTACACTATAGACCTCATCTATACTATAGACCTCATCTATACTATAGACGTCATCTATACTATAGACGTCATCTATACTATAGACGTCATCTATACTATAGACGTCACCTATACTATAGACCTCATCTATACTATAGACGTCATCTATACTATAGACGTCATCTATACTATAGACGTCATCTATACTAGACGTCGTCTATACTATAGACGTCATCTATACTATAGACTTCATCTATACTATAGACGTCATCTATACTATAGACGTCATCTATACTATAGGCGTCATCTATACTATAGACGTCATCTATACTATAGACGTCATCTATACTATAGACGTCACCTATACTATAGACGTCATCTATACTATAGACGTCATCTATACTATAGACGTCACCTATACTATAGACGTCACCTATACTATAGACGTCATCTATACTATAGACGTCACCTATACTATAGACCTCATCTATACTATAGACCTCATCTATACTATAGACGTCATCTAGACTATAGACGTCATCTATACTATAGACCTCATCTATACTATAGACGTCATCTATACTATAGACGTCATCTATACTATAGACTTCATCTATACTATAGACGTCACCTATACTATAGACGTCATCTATACTATAGACGTCATCTATACTATAGACGTCATCTATACTATAGACGTCATCTATACTATAGACGTCATCTATACTATAGACGTCATCTATACTATAGACGTCATCTATACTATAGACGTCATCTATACTATAGACGTCATCTATACTATAGACGTCATCTATACTATAGACGTCATCTATACTATAGACGTCATCTATACTATAGACGTCATCTATACTATAGACGTCATCTATACTATAGACGTCATCTATACTATAGACGTCATCTATACTATAGACGTCATTTATACTAAAGACGTCATTTATACTAAAGACGTCATCTATCCTATAGACGTCATCTATCCTATAGACGTCATCTATACTATAGACGTCATCTATACTATAGACGTCATCTATACTATAGACGTCATCTATACTATAGACGTCATCTATACTATATACGTCATCTATACTATATACGTCATCTATACTATAGACGTCATCTATACTATAGACGTCATCTATACTATAGACGTCATCTATACTATAGACGTCACCTGTACTATAGACGTCATCTGTACTATAGACGTCATCTATACTATAGACCTCATCTATACTATAGACGTCATCTATACTATAGACCTCATCTATACTATAGACCTCATCTATACTATAGACGTCATCTATACTCTAGACGTCATCTATACTATAGACGTCACCTATACTATAGACGTCACCTATACTATAGACGTCACCTATACTATAGACGTCATCTATACTATAGACTTCATCTATACTATAGACGTCATCTATACTATAGACGTCATCTATACTATAGACGTCATCTATACTATAGACGTCATCTATACTATAGACGTCATCTATACTATAGACGTCATCTATACTATAGACGTCATCTATACTATAGACGTCATCTATACTATAGACGTCATCTATACTATAGACGTCATCTATACTATAGACGTCATCTATACTATAGACGTCATCTATACTATGGACGTCATCTATGCAATAGACGTCATCTATACTATAGACGTCATCAATACTATAGACGTCATCAATACTATAGACATCATCAATACTATAGACATCATCAATACTATAGACGTCATCAATACTATGGACGTCATCAATACTATAGACGTCATCTATACTATAGACGTCATCTATACTATAGACGTCATCTGTACTATAGACGTCATCTATACTATAGACGTCATCTATACTATAGACGTCATCTATACTATAGACGTCATCAATACTATGGACGTCATCAATACTATAGACGTCATCTATACTATAGACGTCATCTGTACTATGGACGTCATCTATGCAATAGACGTCATCTATACTATAGACGTCATCAATACTATAGACGTCATCAATACTATAGACATCATCAATACTATAGACGTCATCAATACTATGGACGTCATCAATACTATAGACGTCATCTATACAATAGACGTCATCTGTACTATAGACGTCATCTATACTATAGACGTCATCTATACTATAGACGTCATCTGTACTATAGACGTCATCTATACTATAGACGTCATCTATACTATAGACGTCATCTATACTATAGACGTCATCTATACTATAGACGTCATCTATACTATAGAAGTCATCTATACTATAGACGTCATCTATACTATAGACGTCATCTATACTATAGACGTCATCTGTACTATGGACGTCATCTATGCAATAGACGTCATCTATACTATAGACGTCATCAATACTATAGACGTCATCAATACTATAGACATCATCAATATTATAGACATCATCAATACTATAGACGTCATCAATACTATGGACGTCATCAATACTATAGACGTCATCTATACTATAGACGTCATCTGTACTATAGACGTCATCTATACTATAGACGTCATCTATACTATAGACGTCATCTATACTATAGACGTCATCTGTACTATAGACGTCATCTATACTATGGACGTCATCTATGCAATAGACGTCATCTATACTATAGACGTCATCAATACTATAGACGTCATCAATACTATAGACATCATCAATACTATAGACATCATCAATACTATAGACGTCATCAATACTATGGACGTCATCAATACTATAGACGTCATCTATACTATAGACGTCATCTGTACTATAGACGTCATCTATACTATAGACGTCATCTATACTATAGACGTCATCTGTACTATAGACGTCATCTATACTATAGACGTCATCTATACTATAGACGTCATCTATACTATAGACGTCATCTATACTATAGACGTCATCTATACTATAGACGTCATCTATACTATAGACGTCATCTATACTATAGACGTCATCTATACTATAGACGTCATCTATACTATAGACGTCATCTATACTATAGACGTCATCTATATTATAGACGTCATCTATACTATAGACGTCATCTATACTATAGACGTCATCTATACTATAGACGTCATCTATACTATAGACGTCATCTATACTATAGACGTCTTCTATACTATAGACGTCATCTATACAATATACGTCATCTATACAATATACGTCATCTATACTATAGACGTCATCTATACTATAGACGTCATCTATACTATAGACGTCATCTATTCTATAGACGTCATCTATACTATAGACGTCATCTATACTATAGACGTCATCTATACTATAGACATCATCTATACTATAGACGTCAACTATACTATAGACGTCATCTATACTATAGACGTCATCTATACTATAGACGTCATCTATACTATAGACGTCATCTATACTATAGACGTCATCTATACTATAGACGTCATCTATACTATAGACGTCATCTATAATATAGACGTCATCTATACTATAGACGTCATCTATACTATAGACGTCATCTATACTTTAGTCGTCATCTATACTTTAGTCGTCATCTATACTATAGACGTCATCTATACTATAGACGTCATCTATACTATAGACGTCATCTATACTATAGACGTCATCTATACTATAGACGTCATCTATACTATAGACGTCATCTATACTATAGACGTCATCTATACTATAGACGTCATCTATACTATAGACGTCATCTATACTATAGACGTCATCTATACTATAGACGTCATCTATACTATAGACGTCATCTATACTATAGACGTCATCTATACTATAGACGTCATCTATACTATAGACGTCATCTATACTATAGACGTCATCTATACTATAGACGTCATCTACACAATAGACGTCATCTATACTCTAGACGTCATCTATACTATAGACGTCATCTATACTATAGATGTCGTCTATACTATAGACGTCTATCTATGCTATATACTATAGACGTCATCTATGCTTTAGTCGTCATCTATACTATAGATGTCGTCTATACTATAGACGTCATCTATACTATAGACGTCATCTATACTATAGACGTCATCTATACTATAGACGTCATCTATACTATAGACGTCATCTATACTATAGACGTTATCTATACTATAGACGTCATCTATACTATAGACGTCATCTATACTATAGACGTCATCTATACTAAAGACGTCAACTATACTCTAGACGTGATCTATAATATAGACGCCATCTATAATATAGACGCCATCTATACTATAGACGTCATCTATACTATAGACGTCATCTATACTATAGACGTCATCTATACTATAGACGTCGTCTATACTATAGACGTCATCTATAGACGTCATCTATACTTTAGTCGTCATCTATACCATAGACGTCATCTATACTATAGACGTCATCTATACTATAGACGTCATCTATACTATAGACGTCATCTATACTATAGACGTCATCTATACTATAGACGTCATCTATACTATTGATGTCGTCTATACTATAGACGTAATCTATACTATTGATGTCGTCTATACTATAGACGTAATCTATACTTTAGTCGTCATCTATACTATAGATGTCGTCTATACTATAGACGTAATCTATACTATAGGCGTCATCAATATTATAGACATCATCAATACTATAGACATCATCAATACTATAGACGTCATCAATACTATAGATATCATCAATACTTTAGACGTCATCAATACTATAAACGTCATCTATACTATAGACGTCATCTATGCTATAGACGTCAGCTATACTATAGACGTCATCTATACTATAGACGTCATCTATACTATAGACGTCATCTATGCTATAGACGTCATCAATACTATAGACGTCATCTATGCTATAGACGTCATCTATACTAAAGACGTCATCTATACTATAGACCTCATCTATACTATAGACGTCATCTATACTATAAACTTCATCTATACTATAGACGTCACCTATACTATAGACGTCATCTATACTATAGACGTCATCTATACTATAGACGTCATCTATACTATAGACGTCATCTATACTATAGACGTCATCTATACTATAGACGTCATCTATACTATAGACGTCATCTATACTATAGACGTCATCTATACTATAGACGTCATCTATACTATAGACGTCATCTATACTATAGACGTCATCTATACTATAGACGTCATCTATACTATAGACGTCATTTATACTAAAGACGTCATCTATACTATAGACCTCATCTATACTATAGACGTCATCTATACTATAGACGTCATCTATACTATAGACGTCATCAATACTATAGACGTCATCTATACTATAGACGTCATCTATACTATAGACGTCATCTATACTATAGACGTCATCTATACTATAGACGTCACCTGTACTATAGACGTCATCTATACTATAGACGTCATCTATACTATAGACCTCATCTATACTATTGACGTCATCTATACTATAGACCTCATCTATACTATAGACCTCATCTATACTATAGACGTCATCTATACTATAGACGTCATCTATACTATAGACGTCACCTATACTATAGACGTCACTTATACTATAGACGTCATCTATACTATAGACTTCATCTATACTATAGACGTCATCTATACTATAGACTTCATCTATACTATAGACGTCATCTATACTATAGACCTCATCTATACTATAGACGTCATCTATACTATAGACGTCATCTATACTAGACGTCATCTATACTATAGACGTCATCTATACTATAGACGTCATCTGTACTATAGACGTCATCTATACTATAGACGTCATCTATACTATAGACGTCATCTATACTATAGACGTCATCTATACTATAGACGTCATCTATACTATAGACGTCATCTATACTATAGACGTCATCTATACTATAGACGTCATCTATACTATAGACGTCATCTATGCAATAGACGTCATCTATACTATAGACGTCATCTATACTATAGACGTCATCAATACTGTAGACGCCATCAATACTATAGACATCATCAATACTATAGACATCATCAATACTATAGACGTCATCAATACTATGGACGTCATCAATACTATAGACGTAATCTATACTATAGACGTCATCTATGCTTTAGACGTCATCTACACTATAGACGTCATCTATACTATAGACATCATCTGCACGATAGACGTCATCTATCGTCATCTATACTATAGACGTCATCTATACTATAGACGTCATCTATACTATAGACGTCATCTATACTATAGACGTCATCTATACTATAGACGTCATCTATACTATAGACGTCATCTATACTATAGACGTCATCTATACTATAGACGTCATCAATACTATAGACATCATCAATACTATAGACATCATCAATACTATAGACGTCATCAATACTATGGACGTCATCAATACTATAGACGTAATCTATACTATAGACGTCATCTATGCTTTAGACGTCATCTACACTATAGACGTCATCTATACTATAGACGTCATCTATACTATAGACGTCATCTGTACTATAGACGTCATCTGTACTATAGACGTCATCTATACTATAGACGTCATCTATACTATAGACGTCATCTATACTATAGACGTCATCCATACTATAGACGTCATCTATACTATAGACGTCATCTATACTATAGACGTCATCTATACTATAGAAGTCATCTATACTATAGACGTCATCTATACTATAGACGTCATCTATACTATCGACGTCATCTATACTATAGACGTCATCTATACTATAGACGTCATCTATACTATCGACGTCATCTATACTATAGACGTCATCTATACTATAGACGTCTTCTATACTATAGACGTCATCTATACAATATACGTCATCTATACAATAGACGTCATCTATACTATAGACGTCATCTATACAATATACGTCATCTATACAATAGACGTCATCTATACTATAGACGTCATCTATACTATAGACGTCATCTATACTATAGACGTCATCTATTCTATAGACGTCATCTATACTATAGACGTCATCTATACTATAGACGTCATCTATACTATAGACGTCATCTATACTATAGACGTCATCTATACTATAGACGTCATCTATACTATAGACGTCATCTATACTATAGACGTCATCTATACTATAGACGTCATCTATACTATAGACGTCATCTATACTGTAGACGTCATCTATACTATAGACGTCATCTATAATATAGACGTTATCTATACTATAGACGTCATCTATACTATAGACGTCATCTACACAATAGACGTCATCTATACTTTAGTCGTCATCTATACTATAGACGTCATCTATACTATAGACGTCATCTATACTATAGACGTCATCTATACTATAGACGTCATCTATACTATAGACGTCATCTATACTATAGACGTCATCTGTACTAAAGACGTCAACTATACTCTAGACCTCATCTATAATATAGACGCCATCTATAATATAGACGCCATCTATACTATAGACGTCATCTATACTATAGACGTCATCTATACTATAGACGTCATCTATACTATAGACGTCGTCTATACTATACACGTCATCTATACTATAGACGTCATCTATACTATAGACGTCATCTATACTATAGACGTCATCTATACTATAGACGTCATCTATACTATAGACGTCATCTATACTATAGACGTCATCTATACTATAGACGTCATCTATACTATAGACGTCATCTATACTTTAGTCGTCATCTATACTATAGACGTCATCTATAATATAGACGCCATCTATAATATAGACGCCATCTATACTATAGACGTCATCTATACTATAGACGTCATCTATACTATAGACGTCATCTATACTATAGACGTCGTCTATACTATACACGTCATCTATAGACGTCATCTATGCTATAGACGTCAGCTATACTATAGACGTCATCTATACTATAGACGTCATCTATACTATAGACGTCATCTATACTATAGACGTCACCTGTACTATAGACGTCATCTATACTATAGACGTCATCTATACTATAGACCTCATCTATACTATTGACGTCATCTATACTATAGACCTCATCTATACTATAGACCTCATCTATACTATAGACGTCATCTATACTATAGACGTCATCTATACTGTAGACGTCACCTATACTATAGACGCCACTTATACTATAGACGTCATCTATACTATAGACTTCATCTATACTATAGACGTCATCTATACTATAGACTTCATCTATACTATAGACGTCATCTATACTATAGACCTCATCTATACTATAGACGTCATCTATACTATAGACGTCATCTATACTAGACGTCATCTATACTATAGACGTCATCTATACTATAGACGTCATCTGTACTATAGACGTCATCTATACTATAGACGTCATCTATACTATAGACGTCATCTATACTATAGACGTCATCTATACTATAGACGTCATCTATACTATAGACGTCATCTATACTATAGACGTCATCTATACTATAGACGTCATCTATGCAATAGACGTCATCTATACTATAGACGTCATCTATACTATAGACGTCATCAATACTGTAGACGCCATCAATACTATAGACATCATCAATACTATAGACATCATCAATACTATAGACGTCATCAATACTATGGACGTCATCAATACTATAGACGTAATCTATACTATAGACGTCATCTATGCTTTAGACGTCATCTACACTATAGACGTCATCTATACTATAGACATCATCTGCACGATAGACGTCATCTATCGTCATCTATACTATAGACGTCATCTATACTATAGACGTCATCTATACTATAGACGTCATCTATACTATAGACGTCATCTATACTATAGACGTCATCTATACTATAGACGTCATCTATACTATAGACGTCATCTATACTATAGACGTCATCTATACTATAGACGTCATCAATACTATAGACATCATCAATACTATAGACATCATCAATACTATAGACGTCATCAATACTATGGACGTCATCAATACTATAGACGTAATCTATACTATAGACGTCATCTATGCTTTAGACGTCATCTACACTATAGACGTCATCTATACTATAGACGTCATCTATACTATAGACGTCATCTGTACTATAGACGTCATCTATACTATAGACGTCATCTGTACTATAGACGTCATCTATACTATAGACGTCATCTATACTATAGACGTCATCCATACTATAGACGTCATCTATACTATAGACGCCATCTATACTATAGACGTCATCTATACTATAGACGTCATCTATACTATAGACGTCATCTATACTATAGAAGTCATCTATACTATAGACGTCATCTATACTATAGACGTCATCTATACTATCGACGTCATCTATACTATAGACGTCATCTATACTATAGACGTCATCTATACTATAGACGTCATCTATACTATAGACGTCATCTATACTATAGACGTCTTCTATACTATAGACGTCATCTATACAATATACGTCATCTATACAATAGACGTCATCTATACTATAGACGTCATCTATACTATAGACGTCATCTATACTATAGACGTCATCTATTCTATAGACGTCATCTATACTATAGACGTCATCTATACTATAGACGTCATCTATACTATAGACGTCATCTATACTATAGACGTCATCTATACTATAGACGTCATCTATACTATAGACGTCATCTATACTATAGACGTCATCTATACTATAGACGTCATCTATACTATAGACGTCATCTATACTATAGACGTCATCTATACTATAGACGTCATCTATACTGTAGACGTCATCTATACTATAGACGTCATCTATAATATAGACGTTATCTATACTATAGACGTCATCTATACTATAGACGTCATCTATACTTTAGTCGTCATCTATACTATAGACGTCATCTATACTATAGACGTCATCTATACTATAGACGTCATCTATACTATAGACGTCATCTATACTATAGACGTCATCTATACTATAGACGTCATCTGTACTAAAGACGTCAACTATACTCTAGACCTCATCTATAATATAGACGCCATCTATAATATAGACGCCATCTATACTATAGACGTCATCTATACTATAGACGTCATCTATACTATAGACGTCATCTATACTATAGACGTCGTCTATACTATACACGTCATCTATACTATAGACGTCATCTATACTATAGACGTCATCTATACTATAGACGTCATCTATACTATAGACGTCATCTATACTATAGACGTCATCTATACTATAGACGTCATCTATACTATAGACGTCATCTATACTTTAGTCGTCATCTATACTATAGACGTCATCTATAATATAGACGCCATCTATAATATAGACGCCATCTATACTATAGACGTCATCTATACTATAGACGTCATCTATACTATAGACGTCATCTATACTATAGACGTCGTCTATACTATACACGTTATCTATAGACGTCATCTATGCTATAGACGTCAGCTATACTATAGACGTCATCTATACTATAGACGTCATCTATACTATAGACGTCATCTATACTATAGACGTCATCTATACTATTGATGTCGTCTATACTATAGACGTAATCTATACTATTGATGTCGTCTATACTATAGACGTAATCTATACTTTAGTCGTCATCTTTACTATAGATGTAGTCTATACTATAGACGTCATCTATACTATAGACGTCATCAATACTATAGACATCATCAATACTATAGACATCATCAATACTATAGACGTCATCAATACTATAGACATCATCAATACTTTAGACGTCATCAATACTATAAACGTCATCTATACTATAGACGTCATCTATGCTATAGACGTCAGCTATACTATAGACGTCATCTATACTATAGACGTCATCTATGCTATAGACGTCAGCTATACTAAAGACGTCATCTATACTATAGACGTCATCTATACTATAGACGTCATCTATACTATAGACGTCATCTATACTATAGACGTCATCTATAATATAGACGTCATCTATAATATAGACGTCATCTATATTATAGACGTCATCTATACTATAGACGTCATTTATACTATAGACGTCATCTATACTATAGACGTCATTTATACTATAGACGTCATTTATACTATAGACGTCATCTATACTATAGACGTCATCTATACTATAGACGTCATCTATACTATAGACGTCATCTATAATATAGACGTCATCTATAATATAGACGTCATCTATACTATAGACGTCATCTATACTATAGACGTCATCTATACTATAGACGTCATCTATACTATAGACGTCATCTATAATATAGACGTCATCTATACTATAGACGTCATCTATACTATAGACGTCATCTATACTATAGACGTCATCTATACAATAGACGTCATCTATACTATAGACGTCATCTATACAATAGACGTCATCTATACAATAGACGTCATCTATACTATAAACGTCATCTATACTATAGACGTCATCTATACTATAGACGTCATCTATACTATAGACGTCATCTATACTATAGACGTCATCTATACTATAGACGTCATCTATACTATAGACGTCATCTATACTATAGACGTCATCTATACTATAGACGTCATCTATACTATAGACCTCATCTATACTATAGACGTCATCTATACTATAGACGTCATCTATACTATAGACGTCATCTATACAATAGACGTCATCTATACAATAGACGTCATCTATACTATAAACGTCATCTATACTATAGACGTCATCTATACTATAGACGTCATCTATACTATAGACGTCATCTATACTATAGACGTCATCTATACTATAGACGTCATCTATACTATAGACGTCATCTATACTATAGACGTCATCTATACTATAGACGTCATCTATACTATAGACCTCATCTATACTATAGACGTCATCTATACTATAGACGTCATCTATACTATAGACGTCATCTATACTATAGACGTCATCTATACTATAGACGTCATCTATACTATAGACGTCATCTATACTATAGACGTCATCTATACTATAGACGTCATCTATAGTATAGACGTCATCTATACTATAGACGTCATCTATAGTATAGACGTCATCTATACTATAGACGTCATCTATAGTATAGACGTCATCTATACTATAGACGTCATCTATAATGTACACGTCATCTATACTATAGACGTCATCTATACTATAGACGTCACCTGTACTATAGACGTCATCTATACTATAGACTTCATCTATACTATAGACGTCATCTATACTATAGACGTCATCTATAGTATAGACGTCATCTATACTATAGACGTCATCTATACTATAGACGTCATCTATACTATAGACGTCATCTATAGTATAGACGTCATCTATACTATAGACGTCATCTATACTATAGACGTCATCTATACTATAGACGTCATCTATACTATAGACGTCATCTATACTATAGACGTCATCTATACTGTAGACGTCATCTATACTATAGACGTCATCTATACTATAGACGTCATCTATACTGTAGACGTCATCTATACTATAGACGTCATCTATACTATAGACGTCATCTATACTATAGACCTCATCTATACTATAGACGTCATCTGTACTATAGACGTCATCTATACTATAGACGTCATCTATACTATAGACGTCATCTATACTGTAGACGTCATCTATACTATAGACGTCATCTATACTATAGACCTCATCTATACTATAGACGTCATCTATACTATAGACGTCATCTATACTATAGACGTCACCTATACTATAGACGTCATCTATACTATAGACGTCACCTATACTATAGACGTCATCTATACTATAGACGTCATCTATATTATAGACGTCATCTATACTATAGACGTCATCTATACTATAGACGTCACTTACACTATAGACGTCATTTATACTATAGACGTCACCTATACTATAGACGTCACCTATACTATAGACGTCACCTATACTATAGACGTCACCTATACTATAGACGTCATCTATACTATAGACGTCATCTATACTATAGACGTCATCTATACTATAGACGTCATCTATACTATAGACCTCATCTATACTATAGACGTCATCTATACTATAGACGTCATCTATACTATAGACGTCATCTATACTATAGACGTCATCTATACTATAGACGTCATTTATACTATAGACGTCATCTATACTATAGACGTCATCTATACTATAGACGTCATCTATACTATAGACGTCATCTATACTATAGACGTCATCTATACTATAGACGTCATCTATACTATAGACGTCATCTGTACTATAGACGTCATCTATACTATAGACGTCATCTGTACTATAGACGTCATCTATACTATAGACGTCATCTATACTATAGACGTCATCTATACTATAGACGTCATCTATACTATAGACGTCATCTATACTATAGACGTCATCTATACTATAGACGTCATCTATACTATAGACGTCATCTATACTATAGACGTCATCTATACTATAGACGTCATCTATACTATAGACGTCATCTATACTATAGACGTCATCTATACTATAGACGTCATCTATACTATAGACGTCATCTATACTATAGACGTCATCTATACTATAGACGTCATCTATACTATAGACGTCATCTATACAATAGACGTCATCTATACTATAGACGTCATCTATACAACAGACGTCATCTATACAATAGACGTCATCTATACTATAGACGTCATCTATACTATAGACGTCATCTATACTATAGACGTCATCTATACTATAGACGTCATCTATACTATAGACGTCATCTATACTATAGACGTCATCTATACTATAGACGTCATCTATACTATAGACGTCATCTATACTATAGACGTCATCTATACTATAGACGTCATCTATACTATAGACGTCATCTATACTATAGACGTCATCTATACTATAGACGTCATCTATACTATAGACGTCATCTATACTATAGACGTCATCTATACTATAGACGTCATCTATACTATAGACCTCATCTATACTATAGACGTCATCTATACTATAGACGTCATCTATACTATAGACGTCATCTATACTATAGACGTCATCTATACTATAGACGTCATCTATACTATAGACGTCATCTATACTATAGACGTCATCTATACTATAGACGTCATCTATACTATAGACGTCATCTATACTATAGAGGTCATCTATACTATAGACGTCATCTATAGTATAGACGTCATCTATACTATACACGTCATCTATAGTATAGACGCCATCTATAGTATAGACGTCATCTATACTATAGACGTCATCTATAGTATAGACGTGATCTATACTATAGACGTCATCTATACTATAGACGTCATCCATACTATAGACGTCATCTATACTGTAGACGTCATCTATACTATACTGTAGACGTCATCTATACTATAGACGTCATCTATACTATAGACGTCATCTATACTATGGACGTCATCTATACTATAGACGTCATCTATACTATAGACGTCACCTACACTATAGACGTCATTTATACTATAGACGTCACCTATACTATAGACGTCACCTATACTATAGACGTCATCTATACTATAGACGTCATCTATACTATAGACGTCATCTATACTATAGACGTCATCTATACTATAGACGTCATCTATACTATAGACGTCACCTATACTATAGACGTCATCTATACTATAGACGTCATCTATACTATAGATCTCATCTATACTATAGACGTCATCTATACTATAGACGTCATCTGTACTAGACGTCATCTATACTATAGACGTCATCTATACTAGACGTCATCTATACTATAGACGTCATCTATACTATAGACGTCATCTATACTATAGACGTCATCTATACTATAGACCTCATCTATACTATAGACGTCACCTATACTATAGACGTCATCTATACTATAGACGTCATCTATACTATAGACTTCATCTATACTATAGACGTCATCTATACTATAGACGTCATCTATACTATAGACGTCATCTATACTATAGACGTCATCTATACTATAAACGTCATCTATACTATAAACGTCATCTATACTATAGACGTCATCTATACTATAGACGTCTTCTATACTATAGACGTCATCTATACTATAGACTATAGATGACGTCTATAGTATAGATGACCTCATCTATACTACAGACGTCATCTATACTATAGACGTCATCTATACTATAGACGTCATCTATACTATAGACGTCATCTATACTATAGACGTCATCTATACTATAGACGTCATCTATACTATAGACGTCATCTATACTATAGACGTCATCTATACTATAGACGTCATCTATACTATAGACTTCATCTATACTATAGACGTCATCTATACTAAAGACTTCATCTATACTATAGACGTCATCTATACTATAGACTTCATCTGTACTATAGACGTCATCAATACTATATACATCATCAATACTATAGACATCATCAATGCTATAGACGTCATCAATACTAAAGACGTCATCTATACTATAGACGTCATCTATACTATAGACGTCATCTATACTATAGACGTCATCTATACTATAGACGTCATCTATACTATAGACGTCATCTACACTATAGACGTCATCTATACTATAGACTTCATCTATACTATAGACGTCATCTATACTATAGACTTCATCTATACTATAGACGTCATCTATACTATAGACTTCATCTATACTATAGACGTCATCTATACTATAGACTTCATCTATACTATAGACGTCATCTATACTATAGACTTCATCTATACTATAGACGTCATCTATACTATAGACGTCATCTATACTATAGACGTCATCTATACTATAGACGTCATCTATACTATAGACGTCATCTAAACTATAGACGTCATCTATACTATAGACGTCATCTAAACTATAGACGTCATCTATACTATAGACGTCATCTTTACTATAGACGTCATCTATGCAATAGACGTCATCTATACTATAGACGTCATCTATACTATAGACGTCATCTATACTATAGACGTCATCTATACTATAGACGTCATCTATACTATAGACTTCATCTATACTATAGACGTCATCTATACTATAGACTTTATCTATACTATAGACGTCATCAATACTATAGACATCATCAATGCTATAGACGTCATCAATACTATAGACGTCATCAATACTATAGACGTCATCTATACTATAGACGTCATCTATACTATAGACGTCATCTATACTATAGACGTCATCTATACTATAGACGTCATCTATACTATAGACGTCATCTATACTATAGACGTCATCTATACTATAGACGTCATCTATACTATAGACGTCATCTATACTATAGACGTCATCTATACTATAGACCTCATCTATACTATAGACGTCATCTATACTATAGACGTCATCTATACTATAGACGTCACCTATACTATAGACGTCATCTATACTATAGACGTCATCTATACTATAGACTTCATCTATACTATAGACGTCATCTATACTATAGACGTCATCTATACTATAGACGTCATCTATACTATAGACGTCATCTATACTATAAACGTCATCTATACTATAAACGTCATCTATACTATAGACGTCATCTATACTATAGACGTCTTCTATACTATAGACGTCATCTATACTATAGACTATAGATGACGTCTATAGTATAGATGACCTCATCTATACTACAGACGTCATCTATACTATAGACGTCATCTATACTATAGACGTCTTCTATACTATAGACGTCATCTATACTATAGACTATAGATGACGTCTATAGTATAGATGACCTCATCTATACTACAGACGTCATCTATACTATAGACGTCATCTATACTATAGACGTCATCTATACTATAGACGTCATCTATACTATAGACGTCATCTATACTATAGACGTCATCTATACTATAGACGTCATCTATACTATAGACGTCATCTATACTATAGACGTCATCTATACTATAGACTTCATCTATACTATAGACGTCATCTATACTAAAGACTTCATCTATACTATAGACGTCATCTATACTATAGACTTCATCTGTACTATAGACGTCATCAATACTATATACATCATCAATACTATAGACATCATCAATGCTATAGACGTCATCAATACTAAAGACGTCATCTATACTATAGACGTCATCTATACTATAGACGTCATCTATACTATAGACGTCATCTATACTATAGACGTCATCTATACTATAGACGTCATCTACACTATAGACGTCATCTATACTATAGACTTCATCTATACTATAGACGTCATCTATACTATAGACTTCATCTATACTATAGACGTCATCTATACTATAGACTTCATCTATACTATAGACGTCATCTATACTATAGACTTCATCTATACTATAGACGTCATCTATACTATAGACTTCATCTATACTATAGACGTCATCTATACTATAGACGTCATCTATACTATAGACGTCATCTATACTATAGACGTCATCTATACTATAGACGTCATCTAAACTATAGACGTCATCTATACTATAGACGTCATCTAAACTATAGACGTCATCTATACTATAGACGTCATCTTTACTATAGACGTCATCTATGCAATAGACGTCATCTATACTATAGACGTCATCTATACTATAGACGTCATCTATACTATAGACGTCATCTATACTATAGACGTCATCTATACTATAGACTTCATCTATACTATAGACGTCATCTATACTATAGACTTTATCTATACTATAGACGTCATCAATACTATAGACATCATCAATGCTATAGACGTCATCAATACTATAGACGTCATCAATACTATAGACGTCATCTATACTATAGACGTCATCTATACTATAGACGTCATCTATACTATAGACGTCATCTATACTATAGACGTCATCTATACTATAGACGTCATCTATACTATAGACGTCATCTATACTATAGACGTCATCTATACTATAGACGTCATCTATACTATAGACCTCATCTATACTATAGACGTCATCTATACTATAGACGTCATCTATACTATAGACGTCATCTATACTATAGACGTCATCTATACTATAGACGTCATCTATACTATAGACGTCTTCTATACTATAGACGTCATCTATACTATAGACTATAGATGACGTCTATAGTATAGATGACGTCATCTATACTATAGACCTCATCTATACTACAGACGTCATCTATACTATAGACGTCATCTATACTATAGACGTCATCTATACTATAGACGTCATCTATACTATAGACGTCGTCTATACTATAGACGTCATCTATACTATAGACTTCATCTATACTATAGACGTCATCTATACTAAAGACTTCATCTATACTATAGACGTCATCTATACTTTAGACTTCATCTGTACTATAGACGTCATCAATACTATATACATCATCAATACTATAGACATCATCAATGCTATAGACGTCATCAATACTAAAGACGTCATCTATACTATAGACGTCATCTATACTATAGACGTCATCTATACTATAGACGTCATCTATACTATAGACGTCATCTATACTATAGACGTCATCTATACTATAGACGTCATCTATACTATAGACGTCATCTATACTATAGACGTCATCTATACTATAGACTTCATCTATACTATAGACGTCATCTATACTATAGACTTCATCTATACTATAGACGTCATCTATACTATAGACTTCATCTATACTATAGACGTCATCTATACTATAGACTTCATCTATACTATAGACGTCATCTATACTATAGACGTCATCTATACTATAGACGTCATCTATACTATAGACGTCATCTATACTATAGACGTCATCTATACTATAGACGTCATCTATACTATAGACGTCATCTAAACTATAGACGTCATCTATACTATAGACGTCATCTATACTATAGACGTCATCTATGCAATAGACGTCATCTATACTATAGACGTCATCTATACTATAGACGTCATCTATACTATAGACGTCATCTATACTATAGACGTCATCTATACTATAGACTTCATCTATACTATAGACGTCATCTATACTATAGACTTTATCTATACTATAGACGTCATCAATACTATAGACATCATCAATGCTATAGACGTCATCAATACTATAGACGTCATCAATACTATAGACGTCATCTATACTATAGACGTCATCTATACTATAGACGTCATCTATACTATAGACGTCATCTATACTATAGACGTCATCTATACTATAGACGTCATCTATACTATAGACCTCATCTATACTATAGACGTCATCTATACTATAGACGTCATCTATACTATAGACGTCATCTATACTATAGACGTCATCTATAGTATAGACGTCATCTATACTATAGACGTCATCTATAGTATAGACGTCATCTATACTATAGACGTCATCTATAGTATAGACGTCATCTATACTATAGACGTCATCTATACTGTAGACGTCATCTATACTATAGACGTCATCTATACTGTAGACGTCATCTATACTATAGACGTCATCTATACTATAGACGTCATCTATACTGTAGACGTCATCTATACTATAGACGTCATCTATACTATAGACGTCACCTGTACTATAGACGTCATCTATACTATAGACGTCATCTATACTATAGACTTCATCTATACTATAGACGTCATCTATACTATAGACGTCATCTATACTATAGACGTCATCTATACTGTAGACGTCATCTATACTATAGACGTCATCTATACTATAGACGTCATCTATACTATAGACCTCATCTATACTATAGACGTCATCTGTACTATAGACGTCATCTATACTATAGACGTCATCTATACTATAGACGTCATCTATACTATAGACGTCATCTATACTATAGACGTCATCTATACTATAGACGTCATCTATACTGTAGACGTCATCTATACTATAGACGTCATCTATACTATAGACCTCATCTATACTATAGACGTCATCTATACTATAGACGTCATCTATACTATAGACGTCATCTATACTATAGACGTCATCTATACTATAGACGTCATCTATACTATAGACGTCATCTATACTATAGACGTCATCTATACTATAGACGTCATCTATACTATAGACGTCATCTATACTATAGACGTCATCTATACTATAGACGTCATCTATACTATAGACGTCATCTATACTATAGACGTCATCTATACTATAGACGTCATCTATACTATAGACGTCATCTATACTATAGACGTCATCTATACTATAGACGTCACTTACACTATAGACGTCATTTATACTATAGACGTCACCTATACTATAGACGTCACCTATACTATAGACGTCACCTATACTATAGACGTCATCTATACTATAGACGTCATCTTTACTATAGACGTCATCTATACTATAGACGTCATCTATACTATAGACGTCACCTATACTATAGACGTCATCTATACTATAGACGTCATCTATACTATAGACCTCATCTATACTATAGACGTCATCTATACTATAGACGTCATCTGTACTAGACGTCATCTATACTATAGACGTCATCTATACTAGACGTCATCTATACCATAGACGTCATCTATACTATAGACGTCATCTATACTAAAGACGTCATCTATACTATAAACGTCATCTATACTATAGACGTCATCTATACTATAGACGTCACCTATACTACAGACGTCATCTATACTATAGACCTCATCTATACTATAGACGTCATCTATACTATAGACGTCATCTATACTATAGACCTCATCTATACTATAGACTATAGATGACGTCTATAGTATAGATGACGTCATCAATACTATAGACGTCATCTATACTATAGACCTCATCTATACTATAGACGTCATCTATACTATAGACGTCATCTATACTATAGACGTCATTTATACTATAGACGTCATCTATACTATAGACGTCATCTATACTATAGACGTCATCTATACTATAGACGTCATCTATACTATAGACGTCATCTATACTATAGACGTCATCTATACTATAGACGTCATCTATACTATAGACGTCATCTATACTATAGACGTCATCTATACTATAGACGTCATCTATACTATAGACGTCATCTATACTATAGACGTCATCTATACTATAGACGTCATCTATACTATAGACGTCATCTATACTATAGACGTCATCTATACTATAGACGTCATCTATACAATAGACGTCATCTATACTATAGACGTCATCTATACAACAGACGTCATCTATACAATAGACGTCATCTATACTATAGACGTCATCTATACTATAGACGTCATCTATACTATAGACGTCATCTATACTATAGACGTCATCTATACTATAGACGTCATCTATACTATAGACGTCATCTATACTATAGACGTCATCTATACTATAGACGTCATCTATACTATAGACGTCATCTATACTATAGACGTCATCTATACTATAGACGTCATCTATACTATAGACGTCATCTATACTATAGACGTCATCTATACTCTAGACGTCACCTATACTATAGACGTCATCTATACTATAGAGGTCATCTATACTATAGACGTCATCTATAGTATAGACGTCATCTATACTATACACGTCATCTATAGTATAGACGTCATCTATAGTATAGACGTCATCTATAGTATAGACGTCATCTATACTATACACGTCATCTATAGTAAAGACGTCATCTATAGTATAGACTTCATCTATACTATAGACGTCATCTATAGTATAGACGTCATCTATAGTATAGACGTCATCTATACTATACACGTCATCTATAGTATAGACGTCATCTATAGTATAGACGTCATCTATAGTATAGACGTCATCTATACTATAGACGTCATCCATACTATAGACGTCATCTATACTGTAGACGTCATCTATACTATAGACGTCATCTATACTATAGACGTCATCTATACTATGGACGTCATCTATACTATAGACGTCATCTATACTATAGACGTCACCTACACTATAGACGTCATTTATACTATAGACGTCACCTATACTATAGACGTCACCTATACTATAGACGTCCTCTATACTATAGACGTCATCTATACTATAGACGTCATCTATACTATAGACGTCATCTATACTATAGACGTCATCTATACTATAGACGTCACCTATACTATAGACGTCATCTATACTATAGACGTCATCTATACTATAGACGTCATCTATACTATAGACGTCATCTGTACTAGACGTCATCTATACTAAAGACGTCATCTATACTAGACGTCATCTATACTATAGACGTCATCTATACTATAGACGTCATCTATACTATAGACGTCATCTATACTATAGACCTCATCTATACTATAGACGTCACCTATACTATAGACGTCATCTATACTATAGACGTCATCTATACTATAGACTTCATCTATACTATAGACGTCATCTATACTATAGACGTCATCTATACTATAGACGTCATCTATACTATAGACGTCATCTATACTATAGACGTCATCTATACTATAAACGTCATCTATACTATAAACGTCATCTATACTATAGACGTCACCTATACTACAGACGTCATCTATACTATAGACGTCATCTATACTATAGACGTCATCTATACTATAGACGTCTTCTTTACTATAGACGTCATCTATACTATAGACTATAGATGACGTCTATAGTATAGATGACGTCATCTATACTATAGACCTCATCTATACTACAGACGTCATCTATACTATAGACGTCATCTATACTGTAGACGTCATCTATACTATAGACGTCATCTATACTATAGACGTCATCTATACTATAGACGTCATCTATACTATAGACTTCATCTATACTATAGACGTCATCTATACTAAAGACTTCATCTATACTATAGACGTCATCTATACTATAGACTTCATCTGTACTATAGACGTCATCAATACTATATACATCATCAATACTATAGACATCATCAATGCTATAGACGTCATCAATACTAAAGACGTCATCTATACTATAGACGTCATCTATACTATAGACGTCATCTATACTATAGACGTCATCTATACTATAGACGTCATCTATACCATAGACGTCATCTATACTATAGACGTCATCTATACTATAGACTTCATCTATACTATAGACGTCATCTATACTATAGACTTCATCTATACTATAGACGTCATCTATACTATAGACTTCATCTATACTATAGACGTCATCTATACTATAGACTTCATCTATACTATAGACGTCATCTATACTATAGACGTCATCTATACTATAGACGTCATCTATACTATAGACGTCATCTATACTATAGACGTCATCTATACTATAGACGTCATCTATACTATAGACGTCATCTATACTATAGACGTCATCTATACTATAGACGTCATCTATACTATAGACGTCATCTATACTATAGACGTCATCTAAACTATAGACGTCATCTAAACTATAGACGTCATCTATACTATAGACGTCATCTATACTATAGACGTCATCTATACTATAGACGTCATCTATACTATAGACGTCATCTATACTATAGACGTCATCTATACTATAGACGTCATCTATACTATAGACTTCATCTATACTATAGACGTCATCTATACTATAGACTTCATCTATACTATATACATCATCAATACTATAGACATCATCAATGCTATAGACGTCATCAATACTATAGACGTCATCTATACTATAGACGTCATCTATACTATAGACGTCATCTATACTATAGACGTCATCTATACTATAGACGTCATCTATACTATAGACGTCATCTATACTATAGACGTCATCTATACTATAGACGTCATCTATACTATAGACGTCATCTATACTATAGACGTCATCTATACTATAGACGTCATCTATACTATAGACGTCATCTATACTATAGACGTCATCTATACTATAGACGTCATCTATACTATAGACGTCATCTATACTATAGACGTCATCTATACTATAGACGTCATCTATACTATAGACGTCATCTATACTATAGACGTCATCTATACTATAGACGTCATCTATACAATAGACGTCATCTATACAATAGACGTCATCTATACTATAGACGTCATCTATACAATAGACGTCATCTATACAATAGACGTCATCTATACTATAGACGTCATCTATACTATAGACGTCATCTATACTATAGACGTCATCTATACTATAGACGTCATCTATACTATAGACGTCATCTATACTATAGACGTCATCTATACTATAGACGTCATCTATACTATAGACGTCATCTATACTATAGACGTCATCTATACTATAGACGTCATCTATACTATAGACGTCATCTATACTATAGACGTCATCTATACTATAGACGTCATCTATACTATAGACGTCATCTATACTATAGACGTCATCTATACTATAGACGTCATCTATACTTTAGACGTCATCTATACTATAGACGTCATCTATGCAATAGACGTCATCTATACTAAAGACGTCATCTATACTATAGACGTCATCTATACTATAGACTTCATCTATACTATAGACGTCATCTATACTATAGACTTCATCTATACTATAGACGTCATCAATACTATATACATCATCAATACTATAGACATCATCAATGCTATAGACGTCATCAATACTATAGACGACATCAATACTATAGACGTCATCTATACTATAGACGTCATCTATACTATAGACGTCATCTATACTATAGACGTCATCTATACTATAGACGTCATCTATACTATAGACGTCATCTATACTATAGACGTCATCTATACTATAGACGTCATCTATACTATAGACGTCATCTATACTATAGACGTCATCTATACTATAGACGTCATCTATACTATAGACGTCATCTATATTATAGACGTCATCTATACTATAGACGTCATCTATACTATAGACGTCATCTATACAATAGACGTCATCTATACTATAGACGTCATCTATACTATAGACGTCATCTATACTATAGACTATAGATGACGTCTATAGTATAAATGACGTCATCTATACTATAGACGTCATCCGTCATCCATACTATAGACGTCATCTATACCATAGACGTCATCTACACTATAGACGTCATCTATACTATAGACGTCATCTATACTATAGACGTCATCTATACTATAGACGTCATCTATACTATAGACGTCATCTATACTATAGACGTCATCTATACTATAGACGTCATCTATACTATAGACGTCATCTATACTATAGACGTCATCTATACAATAGACGTCATCTATACTATAGACGTCATCTATACTATAGACGTCATCTATACAATAGACGTCATCTATACTATAGACGTCATCTATACTATAGACGTCATCTATACTATAGACGTCATCTATACTATAGACGTCATCTATACTATAGACGTCATCTATACTATAGACGTCATCTATACTATAGACGTCATCTATACTATAGACGTCATCTATACTATAGACGTCATCTATACTATAGACGTCATCTATACTATAGACGTCATCTATACTATAGACCTCATCTATACTATAGACGTCATCTATACTATAGACGTCATCTATACTATAGACGTCATCTATACTATAGACGTCATCTATACTATAGACGTCATCTATACTATAGACGTCATCTATACTATAGACGTCATCTATACTATAGACGTCATCTATACTATAGACGTCATCTATACTATAGACGTCAACTATACTATAGACGTCATCTATACTATAGACGTCAACTATACTATAGACGTCATCTATACTATAGACGTCATCTATAGTATAGACGTCATCTATAGTATAGACGTCATCTATACTATAGACGTCATCTATAGTATAGACGTCATCTATACTATAGACGTCATCTATACTATAGACGTCATCTATACTGTAGACGTCATCTATACTATAGACGTCATCTATACTATAGACGTCATCTATACTATAGACGTCATCTATACTATAGACCTCATCTATACTGTAGACGTCATCTATACTATAGACGTCATCTATACTATAGACGTCATCTATACTATAGACGTCTATAGTATAGATGAAGTCTATAGTATAGATGACGTCTATAGTATAGATGAAGTCTATAGTATAGATGACGTCTATAGTATATATGACGTCTATAGTATAGATGACGTCTATAGTATAGATGACGTCTATAGCATAGATGACGTCTATAGTATAGATGTATAGATGACGTCTATAGTATAGATGACGTCTATAGTATAGATGACGTCTATAGTATAGATGACGTCTATAGTATAGATGACGTCTATAGTATAGATGACGTCTATAGTATAGATGACGTCTATAGTATAGATGACGTCTATAGTATAGATGACGTCTATAGTATCGATGACGTCTATAGTATAGATGACGTCTATAGTATAGATGAGGTCTATAGTATAGATGACGTCTGTAGTATAGATGACGTCTGTAGTATAGGTGACGTCTATAGTATAGATGACGTCTATAGTATAGATGACGTTTATAGTATAGATGACGTCTATAGTATAGATGACGTCTATAGTATAGATGACGTCTATAGTATAGATGACGTCTATAGTATAGATGACGTCTATAGTATAGATGACGTCTATAGTATAGATGAAGTCTATAGTATAGATGACGTCTATAGTATAGATGAGGTCTATAGTATAGATGACGTCTATATTATAGATGACGTCTATAGTATAGATGACGTCTATAGTATAGATGAGGTCTATAGTATAGATGACGTCTAGTACAGATGACGTCTATAGTATAGATGACGTCTATAGTATAGATGACGTCTATAGTATAGGTGACGTCTATAGTATAGATGAAGTCTATAGTATAGATGACGTCTATAGTATAGATGAAGTCTATAGTATAGATGACGTCTATAGTATAGATGAAGTCTATAGTATAGATGACGTCTATAGTATAGATGACGTCTATAGTATAGATGACGTCTATAGTATAGATGACGTCTATAGTGTAGATGACGTCTATAGTATAGATGACGTCTATAGTATAGATGACGTCTATAGTATAGATGACGTCTATAGTGTAGATGACGTCTAAAGCATAGATGACGTCTATAGTATAGATGACGTCTATAGTATTGATGACGTCCATAGTATTGATGACGTCTATAGTATTGATGATGTCTATAGTATTGATGATGTCTATAGTATTGATGACGTCTATAGCATATAGTACTAAAGATGGCACAGTCTGTACTATAGATGATGACGTCTATAGTAAAGATGAAGTCTATAGTATAGATGACGTCTATAGTATAGATGACGTCTATAGTATAGATGACGTCTATAGTATAGATGACGTCTATAGTATAGATGAAGTCTATAGTATAGATGACGTCTATAGCATAGATGACGTCTATAGTATAGATGACGTCTATAGTATAGATGACGTCTATAGTATAGATGACGTCTATAGTATAGATGACGTCTATAGTATAGATGACGTCTATAGTATAGATGGCGTCTATAGTATTGAGTACTAAAGATGGCACAGTCTGTACTATAGATGATGACGTCTATAGTAAAGATGAAGTCTATAGTATAGATGACGTCTATAGTATAGATGAAGTCTATAGTATAGATGACGTCTTCTATACTATAGACGTCATCTATACTATAGACTATAGATGACGTCTATAGTATAGATGACGTCATCTATATTATAGACCTCATCTATACTACAGACGTCATCTATACTATAGACGTCATCTATACTATAGACGTCATCTATACTATAGACGTCATCTATACTATAGACGTCATCTATACTATAGACTTCATCTATACTATAGACGTCATCTATACTATAGACTTCATCTATACTATAGACGTCATCTATACTATAGACTTCATCTGTACTATAGACGTCATCAATACTATATACATCATCAATACTATAGACATCATCAATGCTATAGACGTCATCAATACTAAAGACGTCATCTATACTATAGACGTCATCTATACTATAGACGTCATCTATACTATAGACGTCATCTATACTATAGACGTCATCTATACTATAGACGTCATCTATACTATAGACGTCATCTATACTATAGACTTCATCTATACTATAGACGTCATCTATACTATAGACTTCATCTATACTATAGACGTCATCTATACTATAGACTTCATCTATACTATAGACGTCATCTATACTATAGACGTCATCTATACTATAGACGTCATCTATACTATAGACGTCATCTATACTATAGACGTCATCTATACTATAGACGTCATCTATACTATAGACGTCATCTAAACTATAGACGTCATCTATACTATAGACGTCATCTATACTATAGACGTCATCTATGCAATAGACGTCATCTATACTATAGACGTCATCTATACTATAGACGTCATCTATACTATAGACGTCATCTATACTATAGACTTCATCTATACTATAGACTTCATCTATACTATAGACGTCATCTATACTATAGACTTCATCTATACTATAGACGTCATCAATACTATATACATCATCAATACTATAGACATCATCAATGCTATAGACGTCATCAATACTATAGACGTCATCAATACTATAGACGTCATCTATACTATAGACGTCATCTATACTATAGACGTAATCTATACTATAGACGTCATCTATACTATAGACGTCATCTATACTATAGACGTCATCTATACTATAGACGTCATTTATACTATAGACGTCATCTATACTATAGACGTCATCTATACTATAGACGTCATCTATACTATAGACGTCATCTATACTATAGACGTCATCTATACTATAGACGTCATCTATACTATAGACGTCATCTATACTATAGACGTCATCTATACAATAGACGTCATCTATACAATAGACGTCATCTATACAATAGACGTCATCTATACTATAGACGTCATCTATACTATAGACGTCATCTATACAATAGACGTCATCTATACTATAGACGTCATCTATACTATAGACGTCATCTATACTGTAGACGTCATCTATACTATAGACGTCATCTATACTATAGACGTCATCTATACTATAGACGTCATCTATACTATAGACGTCATCTATACTATAGACGTCATCTATACTATAGACGTCATCTATGCTATAGACGTCATCTATACTATAGACGTCATCTATACTATAGACGTCATCTATACTATAGACGTCATCTATGCAATAGACGTCATCTATACTATAGACGTCATCTATGCAATAGACGTCATCTATACTATAGACGTCATCTATACTATAGACGTCATATATACTATAGACGTCATCTATGCAATAGACGTCATCTATACTATAGACGTCATCTATACTATAGACGTCATATATACTATAGACGTCATCTATGCAATAGACGTCATCTATACTATAGACGTCATCTATACTATAGACGTCATCTATACTATAGACTTCATCAATGCTATAGACGTCATCAATACTAAAGACGTCATCTATACTATAGACGTCATCTATACTATAGACGTAATCTATACTATAGACGTCATCTATACTATAGACGTCATCTATACTATAGACGTCATCTATACTATAGACGTCATCTATACTATAGACGTCATCTATACTATAGACGTCATCTATACTATAGACGTCATCTATACTATAGACGTCATCTATACTATAGACGTCATCTATACTATAGACGTCATCTATACTATAGACGTCATATATACTATAGACGTCATATATACTATAGACGTCATCTATACAATAGACGTCATCTATACAATAGACGTCATCTATACTATAGACGTCATCTATACTATAGACGTCATCTATACTATAGACGTCATCTATACTATAGACGAAATCTATACTATAGACGTCATCTATACTATAGACGTCATCTATACTATAGACGTCATCTATACTATAGACGTCATCTATACTATAGACGTCATCTATACTATAGACGTCATCTATACTATAGACGTCATCTATACTATAGACGTCATCTATACTATAGACGTCATCTATACTATAGACGTCATCTATACTATAGACGTCATCTATGCAATAGACGTCATCTATACTATAGACGTCATCTATACTATAGACGTCATCTATACTATAGACTTCATCTATACTATAGACGTCATCTATACTATAGACTTCATCTATACTATAGACGTCATCACTACTATACATCATCAATACTATAGACATCATCAATGCTATAGACGTCATCAATACTATAGACGACATCAATACTATAGACGTCATCTATACTATAGACGTCATCTATACTATAGACGTCATCTATACTATAGACGTCATCTATACTATAGACGTCATCTATACTATAGGCGTCATCTATACTATAGGCGTCATCTATACTATAGACGTCATCTATACTATAGACGTCATCTATACTATAGACGTCATCTATACTATAGACGTCATCAATACTATAGACGTCATCTATACTATAGACGTCATCTATACAATAGACGTCAGCTATACTATAGACGTCATCTATACTATAGACGTCATCTATACTATAGACGTCATCTATACAATAGACGTCAGCTATACTATAGACGTCATCTATACTATAGACGTCATCTATACTATAGACGTCATCTATACTATAGACGTCATCTATACTATAGACGTCATCTATACTATAGACGTCATCTATACTATAGACGTCATCTATACTATAGACGTCATCTATACTATAGACGTCATCTATACTATAGACGTCATCTATACTATAGACGTCAACTATACTATAGACGTCATCTATACTATAGACGTCATCTGTACTATAGACGTCATCTATACTATAGACGTCATCTATACTATAGACGTCATCTATACTATAGACGTCATCTATACTATAGACTTCATCTATACTATAGACTTCATCTATACTATAGACGTCATCTATACTATAGACTTCATCTATACTATAGACGTCATCTATACTATAGACTTCATCTATACTATAGACGTCATCAATACTATATACATCATCAATACTATAGACATCATCAATGCTATAGACGTCATCAATACTATAGACGTCATCAATACTATAGACGTCATCTATACTATAGACGTCATCTATACTATAGACGTCATCAATACTATAGACGTCATCTATACTATAGACGTCATCTATACTATAGACGTCATCTATACTATAGACGTCATCTATACTATAGACGTCATCTATACTATAGACGTCATCTATACTATAGACGTCATCTATACTATAGACGTCATCTATACTATAGACGTCATCTATACTATAGACGTCATCTATACTATAGACGTCATCTAAACTATAGACGTCATCTATACAATAGACGTCATCTATACTATAGACGTCATCTATACTATAGACGTCATCTATACTATAGACGTCATCTATGCAATAGACGTCACCTATACTTTAGACGTCATCTATACTATAGACGTCATCTATACTATAGACTTCATCTATACTATAGACGTCATCAATACTATAGACGTCATCAATACTATAGACATCATCAATACTATAGACATCATCAATGCTATAGACGTCATCAATACTATAGACGACATCTATACTATAGACGTCATCTATACTATAGACGTCATCTATACTATAGACGTCATCTATACTATAGGCGTCATCTATACTATAGACGTCATCTATACTATAGACGTCATCTATACTATAGACGTCATCTATACTATAGACGTCATCTATACTATAGACGTCATCTATACTATAGACGTCATCTATACTATAGACGTCATCTATACTATAGACGTCAACTATACTATAGACGTCATCTATACTATAGACGTCATCTGTACTCTAGACGTCATCTATACTATACTATAGACGTCATCTATACTATAGACGTCATCTATACTATAGACGTCATCTATACTATAGACGTCATCTATACTATAGACGTCATCTATACTATAGACGTCATCTATACTATAGACGTCATCTATACTATAGACGTCATCTATACTATAGACGTCATCTATACTATAGACGTCATCTATACTATAGACGTCATCTATACTATAGACGTCATCTATGCAATAGACGTCATCTATACTATAGACGTCATCTATACTATAGACGTCATCTATACTATAGACTTCATCTATACTATAGACGTCATCTATACTATAGACTTCATCTATACTATAGACGTCATCAATACTATATACATCATCAATACTATAGACATCATCAATGCTATAGACGTCATCAATACTATAGACGACATCAATACTATAGACGTCATCTATACTATAGACGTCATCTATACTATAGACGTCATCTATACTATAGACGTCATCTATACTATAGACGTCATCTATACTATAGGCGTCATCTATACTATAGACGTCATCTATACTATAGACGTCATCTATACTATAGACGTCATCTATACTATAGACGTCATCAATACTATAGACGTCATCTATACTATAGACGTCATCTATACAATAGACGTCAGCTATACTATAGACGTCATCTATACTATAGACGTCATCTATACTATAGACGTCATCTATACTATAGACGTCATCTATACAATAGACGTCAGCTATACTATAGACGTCATCTATACTATAGACGTCATCTATACTATAGACGTCATCTATACTATAGACGTCATCTATACTATAGACGTCATCTATACTATAGACGTCATCTATACTATAGACGTCATCTATACTATAGACGTCATCTATACTATAGACGTCATCTATACTATAGACGTCAACTATACTATAGACGTCATCTATACTATAGACGTCATCTGTACTATAGACGTCATCTATACTATAGACGTCATCTATACTATAGACGTCATCTATACTATAGACGTCATCTATACTATAGACTTCATCTATACTATAGACTTCATCTATACTATAGACGTCATCTATACTATAGACTTCATCTATACTATAGACGTCATCAATACTATATACATCATCAATACTATAGACATCATCAATGCTATAGACGTCATCAATACTATAGACGTCATCAATACTATAGACGTCATCTATACTATAGACGTCATCTATACTATAGACGTCATCTATACTATAGACGTCATCTATACTATAGACGTCATCTATACTATAGACGTCATCTATACTATAGACGTCATCTATACTATAGACGTCATCTATACTATAGACGTCATCTATACTATAGACGTCATCTATACTATAGACGTCATCTATACTATAGACGTCATCTATACTATAGACGTCATCTATACTATAGACGTCATCTATACTATAGACGTCATCTATACTATAGACGTCATCTATACTATAGACGTCATCTATACAATAGACGTCATCTATACTATAGACGTCATCTATACTATAGACGTCATCTATACTATAGACGTCATCTATGCAATAGACGTCACCTATACTTTAGACGTCATCTATACTATAGACGTCATCTATACTATAGACGTCATCTATACTATAGACTTCATCTATACTATAGACGTCATCAATACTATAGACATCATCAATACTATAGACATCATCAATGCTATAGACGTCATCAATACTATAGACGACATCTATACTATAGACGTCATCTATACTATAGACGTCATCTATACTATAGACGTCATCTATACTATAGGCGTCATCTATACTATAGACGTCATCTATACTATAGACGTCATCTATACTATAGACGTCATCTATACTATAGACGTCATCTATACAATAGACGTCATCAATACTATAGACGTCATCTATACTATAGACGTCATCTATACAATAGACGTCATCTATACTATAGACGTCAGCTATACTATAGACGTCATCTATACTATAGACGTCATCTATACTATAGACGTCATCTATACTATAGACGTCATCTATACTATAGACGTCATCTATACTATAGACGTCATCTATACTATAGACGTCATCTATACTATAGACGTCATCTATACTATAGACGTCATCTATACTATAGACGTCATCTATACTATAGACGTCATCTATACTATAGACGTCATCTATACTATAGACGTCATCTATACTATAGACGTCATCTATACTATAGACGTCATCTATACTATAGACGTCATCTATACTATAGACGTCATCTATACTATAGACGTCATCTATACTATAGACATCATCTATACTATAGACGTCATCTGTACTATAGACGTCATCTATACTATAGACGTCATCTGTACTATAGACGTCATCTATACTATAGACGTCATCTATACTATAGACGTCATCTATACTATAGACGTCATCTATACTATAGACGTCATCTTTACTATAGACGTCATCTATACTATAGACGTCATCTATACCATAGACGTCACCTATACTATAGACGTCATCTATACTATAGAGGTCATCTATACTATAGACGTCATCTATAGTATAGACGTCATTTATACTAGACGATTATAATAGACGTCACCTATACTATGGACGTCATCTATACTATAGACGTCATCTATACTATAGACCTCATCTATACTATAGACGTCATCTATACTATAGACGTCACCTATACTATAGACGTCATCTATACTATAGACGTCATCTAAACTATAGACTTCATCTATACTATAGACGTCAACTATACTATAGACGTCATCTATACTATAGACCTCATCTATACTATAGACGTCATCTATACTATAGACGTCATCTATACTATAGACGTCATCTATACTATAGACGTCATCTATACTATAGACGTTACCTACACTATAGACGTCATTTATACTAGACGATTATAATAGACGTCACCTATACTATGGACGTCATCTATACTATAGACGTCATCTATACTATAGACCTCATCTATACTATAGACGTCATCTATACTATAGACGTCATCTGTACTAGACGTCATCTATACTATAGACGTCATCTATACTAGACGTCATCTATACTATAGACGTCATCTATACTATAGACGTCATCTATACTATAGACGTCATCTATACTATAGACGTCATCTATACTATAGACGTCATCTATACTATAGACGTCATCTATACTATAGACGTCATCTATACTATAGACGTCATCTATACTATAGACGTCATCTATACTATAGACGTCATCTATACTATAGACGTCATCTATACTATAGACGTCATCTATACTATAGACGTCATCTATACTATAGACGTCATCTATACTATAGACGTCATCTATACTATAGACGTCATCTATACTATAGACGTCATCTATACAATAGACGTCATCTATACTATAGACGTCATCTATACTATAGACGTCATCTATACTATAGACGTCATCTATGCAATAGACGTCACCTATACTTTAGACGTCATCTATACTATAGACGTCATCTATACTATAGACGTCATCTATACTATAGACTTCATCTATACTATAGACGTCATCAATACTATAGACATCATCAATACTATAGACATCATCAATGCTATAGACGTCATCAATACTATAGACGACATCTATACTATAGACGTCATCTATACTATAGACGTCATCTATACTATAGACGTCATCTATACTATAGGCGTCATCTATACTATAGACGTCATCTATACTATAGACGTCATCTATACTATAGACGTCATCTATACTATAGACGTCAACTATACAATAGACGTCATCAATACTATAGACGTCGTCTATACTATAGACGTCATCTATACAATAGACGTCATCTATACTATAGACGTCAGCTATACTATAGACGTCATCTATACTATAGACGTCATCTATACTATAGACGTCATCTATACTATAGACGTCATCTATACTATAGACGTCATCTATACTATAGACGTCATCTATACTATAGACGTCATCTATACTATAGACGTCATCTATACTATAGACGTCATCTATACTATAGACGTCATCTATACTATAGACGTCATCTATACTATAGACGTCATCTATACTATAGACGTCATCTATACTATAGACGTCATCTATACTATAGACGTCATCTATACTATAGACGTCATCTATACTATAGACGTCATCTATACTATAGACGTCATCTATACTATAGACGTCATCTATACTATAGACGTCATCTATACTATAGACGTCATCTGTACTATAGACGTCATCTATACTATAGACGTCATCTGTACTATAGACGTCATCTATACTATAGACGTCATCTATACTATAGACGTCATCTATACTATAGACGTCATCTTTACTATAGACGTCATCTATACTATAGACGTCATCTATACCATAGACGTCACCTATACTATAGACGTCATCTATACTATAGAGGTCATCTATACTATAGACGTCATCTATAGTATAGACGTCATCTATACTATAGACGTCATCTATACTATAGACGTCATCTATACTATAGACGTCATCTATACTGTAGACGTCATCTATACTATAGACGTCATCTATACTGTAGACGTCATCTATACTATAGACGTCATCTATACTATAGACCTCATCTATACTATAGACGTCATCTATACTATAGACGTCACCTATACTATAGACGTCATCTATACTATAGACGTCATCTAAACTATAGACTTCATCTATACTATAGACGTCATCTATACTATAGACGTCATCTATACTATAGACCTCATCTATACTATAGACGTCATCTATACTATAGACGTCATCTATACTATAGACGTCATCTATACTATAGACGTCACCTACACTATAGACGTCATTTATACTAGACGATTATAATAGACGTCACCTATACTATGGACGTCATCTATACTATAGACGTCATCTATACTATAGACCTCATCTATACTATAGACGTCATCTATACTATAGACGTCATCTGTACTAGACGTCATCTATACTATAGACGTCATCTATACTAGACGTCATCTATACTATAGACGTCATCTATACTATAGACGTCATCTATACTATAGACCTCAACTATACTATAGACGTCATCTATACTATAGACGTCATCTATACTATAGACGTCATCTATACTATAGACGTCATCTATACTATAGACGTCATCTATACTATAGACGTCATCTATACTATAAACGTCATCTATACTATAGACGTCATCTATACTATAGACGTCACCTATACTACAGACGTCATCTATACTATAGACCTCATCTATACTATAGACGTCATCTATACTATAGACGTCATCTATACTATAGACGTCATCTATACTATAGACGTCATCTATACTATAGACGTCATCTATACTATAGACGTCATCTATACTATAGACGTCATCTATACTATAGACGTCATCTATACTATAGACGTCATCTTTACTATAGACGTCATCTATACTATAGACGTCATCTATACTTTAGACGTCATCTATACTATAGACGTCATCTGTACTATAGACTTCATCTATACTATAGACGTCATCTATACTATAGACTTCATCTTTACTATAGACGTCATCATCTATAGTACAGACTGTGCCATCTTTAGTACTATATGCTATAGACGTCATCAGTACTATAGACGTCATCAATACTATAGACGTCATCTATACTATAGACGTCATCTATACTATAGACGTCATCTATACTATAGACGTCATCTATACTAAAGACGTCATCTATACTATAGACGTCATCTATACTATAGACGTCATCTATACTATAGACGTCATCTATACTATAGAGGTCATCTATACTATAGACTTCATCTATACTATAGACGTCATCTATACTATAGACGTCATCTATACTATAGACGTCATCTATACTATAGACGTCATCTATACTATAGACGTCATCTATACTATAGACGTCATCTATACTATAGACGTCATCTATACTATAGACGTCATCTATACTATAGACGTCATCTATACTATAGACGTCATCTATACTATAGACGTCATCTATACTATAGACGTCATATATACTATAGACGTCATCTATACTATAGACGTCATCTATACTATAGACGTCATCTATACTATAGACGTCATCTTTACTATAGACGTCATCTATACTATAGACGTCATCTATACTATAGACGTCATCTATACTATAGACGTCATCTATACTATAGACGTCATCTATACTATAGACGTCATCTATACTATAGACGTCATCTATACTAAAGACGTCATCTATACTATAGACGTCATCTATACTATAGACGTCATATATACTATAGACGTCATCTATACTATAGACGTCATCTATGCAATAGACGTCATCTATACTATAGACGTCATCTATACTATAGACGTCATCTATACTATAGACGTCATCAATACTATAGACGTCATCAATACTATAGACATCATCAATACTATAGACGTCATCAATACTATGGACGTCATCAATACTATAGACGTCATCTATACTATAGACGTCATCTATGCTTTAGACGTCATCTACACTATAGACGTCATCTATACTATAGACGTCATCTATACTTTAGACGTCATCTACACAATAGACGTCATCTATACTATAGACGTCATCTATACTATAGACGTCATCTTTACTATAGACGTCATCTATACTATAGACGTCATCTATACTTTAGACGTCATCTATACCATAGACGTCATCTATACTATAGACTTCATCTATACTATAGACGTCATCTATACTATAGACTTCATCTTTACTATAGACGTCATCATCTATAGTACAGACTGTGCCATCTTTAGTACTATATGCTATAGACGTCATCAATACTATAGACGTCATCAATACTATAGACGTCATCTATACTATAGACGTCATCTATACTATAGACGTCATCTATACTATAGACGTCATCTATACTAAAGACGTCATCTATACTATAGACGTCATCTATACTATAGACGTCATCTATACTATAGACGTCATCTATACTATAGACGTCATCTATACTATAGACTTCATCTATACTATAGACGTCATCTATACTATAGACTTCATCTATACTATAGACGTCATCTATACTATAGACGTCATCTATACTATAGACGTCATCTATACTATAGACGTCATCTTTACTATAGACGTCATCTATACTATAGACGTCATCTATACTTTAGACGTCATCTATACTATAGACGTCATCTATACTATAGACTTCATCTATACTATAGACGTCATCTATACTATAGACTTCATCTTTACTATAGACGTCATCATCTATAGTACAGACTGTGCCATCTTTAGTACTATATGCTATAGACGTCATCAATACTATAGACGTCATCAATACTATAGACGTCATCCATACTATAGACGTCATCTATACTATAGACGTCATCTATACTATAGACGTCATCTATACTAAAGACGTCATCTATACTATAGACGTCATCTATACTATAGACGTCATCTATACTATAGACGTCATCTATACTATAGACTTCATCTATACTATAGACGTCATCTATACTATAGACTTCATCTATACTATAGACGTCATCTATTCTATAGACGTCATCTATACTATAGACGTCATCTATACTATAGACGTCATCTATACTATAGACGTCATCTATACTGTAGACGTCATCTATACTATAGACGTCATCTATACTACAGACGTCATCTTTACTATAGACGTCATCTATACTATAGACGTCATCTATACTATAGACATCATCTATACTATAGACGTCATCTATACTATAGACGTCATATATACTATAGACGTCATCTATACTATAGACGTCATCTATACTATAGACTTCATCTTTACTATAGACGTCATCATCTATAGTACAGACTGTGCCATCTTTAGTACTATATGCTATAGACGTCATCAATACTATAGACGTCATCAATACTATAGACGTCATCTATACTATAGACGTCATCTATACTATAGACGTCATCTATACTATAGACGTCATCTATACTAAAGACGTCATCTATACTATAGACGTCATCTATACTATAGACGTCATCTATACTATAGACGTCATCTATACTATAGACGTCATCTATACTATAGACTTCATCTATACTATAGACGTCATCTATACTATAGACTTCATCTATACTATAGTCGTCATCTATACTATAGACGTCATCTATACTATAGACGTCATCTATACTATAGACGTCATCTTTACTATAGACGTCATCTATACTATAGACGTCATCTATACTTTAGACGTCATCTATACTATAGACGTCATCTATACTATAGACTTCATCTATACTATAGACGTCATCTATACTATAGACTTCATCTTTACTATAGACGTCATCATCTATAGTACAGACTGTGCCATCTTTAGTACTTTATGCTATAGACGTCATCAATACTATAGACGTCATCAATACTATAGACGTCATCAATACTATAGACGTCATCCATACTATAGACGTCATCTATACTATAGACGTCATCTATACTATAGACGTCATCTTTACTATAGACGTCATCTATACTAAAGACGTCATCTATACTATAGACGTCATCTATACTATAGACGTCATCTATACTATAGACGTCATCTATACTATAGACGTCATCTATACTATAGACTTCATCTATACTATAGACGTCATCTATACTATAGACTTCATCTATACTATAGACGTCATCTATACTATAGACGTCATCTATACTATAGACGTCATCTATACTATAGACGTCATCTATACTATAGACGTCATATATACTATAGACGTCATCTATACTATAGACTAAATCTATACTATAGACGTCATCTATACTATAGACGTCATCTTTACTATAGACGTCATCTATACTATAGACGTCATCTATACTATAGACGTCATCTATACTATAGACGTCATCTATACTATAGACGTCATCTATACTATAGACGTCATCTATACTATAGACGTCATCTATACTATAGACGTCATCTATACTATAGACGTCATCTATACTATAGACGTCATCTATACTATAGACGTCATCTATGCAATAGACGTCATCTATACTATAGACGTCATCAATACTATATACATCATCAATACTATAGACACCATCAATGCTATAGACGTCATCAATACTATAGACGACATCAATACTATAGACGTCATCAATACTATAGACGTCATCTATACTATAGACGTCATCTATACTATAGACGTCATCTATACTATAGACGTCATCTATACTATAGACGTCATCTATACTATAGACGTCATCTATACTATAGACGTCATCTATACTATAGACTTCATCTATACTATAGACGTCATCTATACTATAGACGTCATCTATACTATAGACGTCATCTATACTATAGACGTCATCTATACTATAGACGTCATATATACTATAGACGTCATCTATACTATAGACGTCATCTATACTATAGACGTCATCTATACTATAGACGTCATCTATACTATAGACGTCATCTATACTATAGACGTCATCTATACTATAGACGTCATCTATGCAATAGACGTCATCTATACAATAGACGTCATCTATACTATAGACGTCATCTATACTATAGACGTCATCTATACTATAGACGTCATCAATACTATAGACGTCATCAATACTATAGACATCATCAATACTATAGACGTCATCAATACTCTGGACGTCATCAATACTATAGACGTCATCTATACTATAGACGTCATCTATGCTTTAGACGTCATCTACACTATAGACGTCATCTATACTATAGACGTCATCTACACAATAGACGTCATCTATACTATAGACGTCATCAATACTATATACATCATCTATACTATAGACGTCATCTATACTATAGACGTCATCAATACTATAGACGTCATCAATACTATAGACATCATCAATACTATAGACATCATCAATACTATAGACGTCATCAATACTATGGACGTCATCAATACTATAGACGTCATCTATACTATAGACGTCATCTATGCTTTAGACGTCATCTACACTATAGACGTCATCTATACTATAGACGTCATCTATACTATAGACGTCATCTATACTATAGACGTCATCTATACTATAGACGTCATCTATACTATAGACGTCATCTATACTATAGACGTCATCTATACTATAGACGTCATCTATACTATAGACGTCATCTATACTATAGACGTCATCTATACTATAGACGTCGTCTATACTATAGACGTCGTCTATACTATAGACGTCATCTATACTATAGACGTCATCTATACTATAGACGTCATCTATACTATAGACGTCATCTATACTATAGACGTCATCTATACTATAGACGTCATCTATACTATAGACGTCATCTATACTATAGACGTCATCTATACTATAGACGTCATCTATACTATAGACGTCATCTTTACTATAGACGTCATCTATACTATAGACGTCATCTATACTATAGACGTCATCTATACTATAGACGTCATCTATACTATAGACGTCATCTATACTATAGACGTCATCTATACTATAGACCTCATCTATACTATAGACGTCATCTATACTATAGACGTCATCTATACTATAGACGTCATCTATACTATAGACGTCATCTATACTATGGACGTCATCTATGCATAGACGTCATCTATACTACAGACGTCATCTATACTATAGACGTCATCAATACTATAGACGTCATCAATACTATAGACATCATCAATACTATAGACATCATCAATACTATAGACGTCATCAATACTATGGACGTCATCAATACTATAGACGTCATCTATACTATAGACGTCATCTATGCTTTAGACGTCATCTACACTATAGACGTCATCTATACTATAGACGTCATCTACACAATAGACGTCATCTATACTATAGACGTCATCAATACTATATACATCATCTATACTATAGACGTCATCTATACTATAGACGTCATCAATACTATAGACGTCATCAATACTATAGACATCATCAATACTATAGACATCATCAATACTATAGACGTCATCAATACTATGGACGTCATCAATACTATAGACGTCATCTATACTATAGACGTCATCTATGCTTTAGACGTCATCTACACTATAGACGTCATCTATACTATAGACGTCATCTATACTATAGACGTCATCTATACTATAGACGTCATCTATACTATAGACGTCATCTATACTATAGACGTCATCTATACTATAGACGTCATCTATACTATAGACGTCATCTATACTATAGACGTCATCTATACTATAGACGTCGTCTATACTATAGACGTCGTCTATACTATAGACGTCATCTATACTATAGACGTCATCTATACTATAGACGTCATCTATACTATAGACGTCATCTATACTATAGACGTCATCTATACTATAGACGTCATCTATACTATAGACGTCATCTATACTATAGACGTCATCTATACTATAGACGTCATCTATACTATAGACGTCATCTATACTATAGACGTCATCTATACTATAGACGTCATCTATACTATAGACGTCATCTATACTATAGACGTCATCTATACTATAGACGTCATCTTTACTATAGACGTCATCTATACTATAGACGTCATCTATACTATAGACGTCATCTATACTATAGACGTCATCTATACTATAGACGTCATCTATACTATAGACCTCATCTATACTATAGACGTCATCTATACTATAGACGTCATCTATACTATAGACGTCATCTATACTATAGACGTCATCTATACTATGGACGTCATCTATGCATAGACGTCATCTATACTACAGACGTCATCTATACTATAGACGTCATCAATACTATAGACGTCATCAATACTATAGACATCATCAATACTATAGACATCATCAATACTATAGACGTCATCAATACTATGGACGTCATCAATACTATAGACGTCATCTATACTATAGACGTCATCTATGCTTTAGACGTCATCTACACTATAGACGTCATCTATACTATAGACGTCATCTATACTATAGACGTCATCTACACAATAGACGTCATCTATACTATAGACGTCATCTATACTATAGACGTCATCTATACTATAGATGTCGTCTATACTATAGACGTCTATCTATGCTATATACTATAGACGTCGTCTATACTACAGACGTCATCTATACTTTAGTCGTCATCTATATTATAGATGTCGTCTATACTATAGACGTCATCTATATTATAGATGTCGTCTATACTATAGACGTCATCTATATTATAGATGTCGTCTATACTATAGACGTCATCTATACTATAGACGTCATCTATACTATAGACGTCATCTATACTATAGACGTCATCTATACTATAGACGTCATCTATACTATAGACGTCATCTATACTATAGACGTCATCTATACTATAGACGTCATCTATACAATAGACGTCATCTATACTATAGACGTTATCTATACTATAGACGTCATCTATTCTATAGACGTCATCTATACTATAGACGTCATCTATACTATAGACGTCATCTATACTATAGACGTCATCTATACTATAGACGTCATCTATACTATAGACGTCATCTATACTATAGACGTCATCTATACTATAGACGTAATCTATACTATAGACGTCATCTATGTAATAGACGTCATCTATAATATAGACGTCATCTATACTATAGACGTCATCTATAATATAGACGTCATCTATACTATAGACGTCATCTATACTATAGACGTCATCTATACTATAGACGTCATCTATGCTATAGACGTCATCTATACTATAGACGTCATCTATGCTATAGACGTCATCTATACTATAGACGTCATCTATGCTATAGACGTCATCTATGCTATAGACGTCATCTATACTATAGACGTCATCTAGGCTATAGACGTCATTTATACTATAGAATTCATCTATGCTATAGACGTCATCTATACTATAGACGTCATCTATACTATAGACGTCATCTATACTATAGACGTCATCTATACTATAGACGTCATCTATACTATAGACGTCATCTATACTTTAGACGTCATCTATACAATAGACGTCATCTATACTATAGACGTTATCTATACTATAGACGTCATCTATTCTATAGACGTCATCTATACTATAGACGTCATCTATACTATAGACGTCATCTATACTATAGACGTCATCTATACTATAGACGTCATCTATACTATAGACGTCATCTATACTATAGACGTCATCTATACTATAGACGTAATCTATACTATAGACGTCATCTATGTAATAGACGTCATCTATAATATAGACGTCATCTATACTATAGACGTCATCTATAATATAGACGTCATCTATACTATAGACGTCATCTATACTATAGACGTCATCTATGCTATAGACGTCATCTATACTATAGACGTCATCTATGCTATAGACGTCATCTATACTATAGACGTCATCTATGCTCTAGACGTCATCTATGCTATAGACGTCATCTATACTATAGACGTCATCTAGGCTATAGACGTCATTTATACTATAGACTTCATCTATGCTATAGACGTCATCTATACTATAGACGTCATCTATACTATAGACGTCATCTATACTATAGACGTCATCTATACTATAGACGTCATCTATAATATAGACGTCATCTATACTTTAGACGTCATCTATACTATAGACGTCATCTATACTTTAGACGTCATCTATACTATAGACGTCATCTATACTATAGACGTCATCTATACTATAGACGTCATCTATACTATAGACGTCATCTATACTATAGACGTCATCTATACTATAGACGTCATCTATACTCTAGACGTCATCTATACTATAGACGTCATCTATACTATAGACGTCATCTATACTATAGACGTCATCTATACTATAGACGTCATCTATACTATAGACGTCATCTATACCATAGACGTCATCTATACAATATACGTCATCTATACAATAGACGTCATCTATACTATAGACGTCATCTATACTATAGACGTCATCTATACTCTAGACGTCATCTATACTATAGACGTCATCTATACTATAGATGTCGTCTATACTATAGACGTCTATCTATGCTATATACTATAGACGTCGTCTATACTACAGACGTCATCTATACTTTAGTCGTCATCTATACTATAGATGTCGTCTATACTATAGACGTCATCTATACTATAGACGTCATCTATACTATAGACGTCATCTATACTATAGACGTCATCTATACTATAGACGTCATCTATACTATAGACGTCATCTATACTTTAGACGTAATCTATACTAAAGACGTCAACTATACTCTAGACGTCATCTACAATATAGACGCCATCTATAATATAGACGCCATCTATACTATAGACGTCATCTATACTATAGACGTCATCTATACTATAGACGTCATCTATATTATAGACGTCATCTATACTATAGACGTCATCTATACTATAGACGTCATCTATACTATAGGCGTCATCTATACTATAGACGTCGTCTATACTATAGACGTCGTCTATATTATATTATCGTCTATACTATAGACGTCATCTATACTATAGACGTCATCAATACTATAGACATCATCAATACTATAGACATCATCAATACTATAGACGTCATCAATACTATAGACATCATCAATACTTTAGACGTCATCAATACTATAAACGTCATCTATACTATAGACGTCATCTATGCTATAGACGTCAGCTATACTATAGACGTAATCTATGCTATAGACGTCATCAAAACTATAGACGTCATCTATGCTATAGACGTCATCTATACTAAAGACGTCATCTATACTATAGACGTCATCTATACTATCGTCATCTATACTATAGACGTCAGCTATACTATAGACGTCATCTTTACTATAGACGTCATCTGTAATATATACGTCATCTATAATATAGACGTCATCTATAATATAGACGTCATCTATAATATAGACGTCATCTATAACATAGACGTCATCTATACTATAGACGCCATCTATACTATAGACGTCATCTATACTATAGACGTCATCTATACTATAGACGTCATCTATACTATAGACGTCATCTATACTATAGACGTCATCTATACTATAGATGTCGTCAATACTATAGACGTCTATCTATGCTATATACTATAGACGTCGTCTATACTACAGACGTCATCTATACTTTAGTCGTCATCTATACTATAGATGTCGTCTATACTATAGACGTCATCTATACTATAGACGTCATCTATACTATAGACGTCATCTATGCTATAGACGTCATCAATACTATAGACGTCATCTATGCTATAGACGTCATCTATACTAAAGACGTCATCTATACTATAGACGTCATCTATACTATAGACGTCATCTATACTATAGACGTCATCTATACGATAGACGTCATCTATACTATCGTCATCTATACTATAGACGTCATCTATACTATAGACGTCAGCTATACTATAGACGTCATCTATACTATAGACGTCATCTATAATATAGACGTCATCTATAATATAGACGTCATCTATAATATAGACGTCATCTATAATATAGACGTCATCTATAATATAGACGTCATCTATACTATAGACGTCATCTATACTATAGACCTCACCTATACTATAGACGTCATCTTTACTATAGACGTCATCTATACTATAGACCTCATCTATACTATAGACGTCATCTATACTATAGACGTCATCTGTACTATAGACGTCATCTATACTATAGACGTCACCTATACTATAGACGTCATCTATACTATAGACCTCATCTATACTACAGACGTCATCTATACTATAGACGTCATCTATACTATAGACGTCATCTATACTATAGACCTCATCTATACTAAAGACGTCATCTATACTATAGACCTCATCTATACTATAGACGTCATCTATACTATAGACCTCATCTATACTATAGACGTCATCTATACTATAGACTTCATCTATACTATAGACGTCATCTATACTATAGACGTCATCTATACTATAGACGTCATCTATACTATAGACGTCATCTATACTATAGACGTCATCTATACTATAGACGCCATCTATACTTTAGACGTTATCTATACAATAGACGTCATCTATACTATAGACGTCACCTATACTACAGACGTCATCTATACTATAGACCTCATCTATACTATAGACGTCATCTATACTATAGACTTCATCTATACTATAGACGTCATCTATACTATAGACGTCATCTATACTATAGACGTCATCTATACTATAGACGTCATCTATACTATAGACGTCATCTATACTATAGACGCCATCTATACTTTAGACGTTATCTATACAATAGACGTCATCTATACTATAGACTTCATCTATACTATAGACGTCATCTATACTATAGACTTCATCTATACTATAGACGTCATCTATACTATAGACTTCATCTATATTATAGACGTCATCAATACTATATACATCATCAACACTATAGACATCATCAATGCTTTATACGTCATCAATACTATAGACGACATCAATACTATAGACGTCATCAATACTATAGACGTCATCTATACTATAGACGTCTTCTATACTATAGACGTCATCTATACTATAGACGTCATCTATACTATAGACGTCATCTATACTATAGACGTCATCTATACTATAGACGTCATCTATACTATAGACGTCATCTATACTATAGACGCCATCTATACTATAGACGTCATCTATACTATAGACGTCATCTATACTATAGACGTCATCTATACTATAGACGTCATCTATACTATAGACGTCATCTATACTATAGACGTCATCTATACTATAGACGTCATCTATACTATAGACGTCATCTATACTATAGATGTCGTCAATACTATAGACGTCTATCTATGCTATATACTATAGACGTCGTCTATACTACAGACGTCATCTATACTTTAGTCGTCATCTATACTATAGATGTCGTCTATACTATAGACGTCATCTATACTATAGACGTCATCTATACTATAGACGTCATCTATGCTATAGACGTCATCAATACTATAGACGTCATCTATGCTATAGACGTCATCTATACTAAGGACGTCATCTATACTATAGACGTCATCTATACTATAGACGTCATCTATACTATAGACGTCATCTATACTATCGTCATCTATACTATAGACGTCATCTATACTATAGACGTCATCTATACTATAGACGTCAGCTATACTATAGACGTCATCTATACTATAGACGTCATCTATAATATAGACGTCATCTATAATATAGACGTCATCTATAATATAGACGTCATCTATAATATAGACGTCATCTATACTATAGACGTCATCTATACTATAGACGTCATCTATACTATAGACGTCATCTATACTATAGACGTCATCTTTACTATAGACGTCATCTATACTATAGACGTCATCTATACTATAGACGTCATCTATACTATAGACGTCATCTATACTATAGACGTCATCTATACTATAGACGTCATCTATACTATAGACGTCATCTATACTATAGACGTCATCTATACTATAGACGTCATCTATACTATAGACGTCATCTATACTATAGACGTCATCTATACTATAGACGTCATCTATACTATAGACGTCATCTATACTATAGACGTCATCTATACTATAGACGTCATCTATACTATAGACGTCATCTATACTATAGACGTCATCTATACTATAGACGTCATCTATACTATAGACGTCATCTATACTATAGACGTCACCTATACTATAGACGTCATCTATACTATAGACGTCATCTATACTATAGACGTCATCTATACTATAGATGTCATCTATATTATAGACGTCACCTATACTATAGACGTCACCTATACTATAGACGTCATCTATACTATAGACGTCATCTATACTATAGACGTCATCTATACTATAGACGTCATCTATACAATAGACGTCATCTATACTATAGACGTCATCTATACTATAGACGTCATCTATACAATAGACGTCATCTATACAATAGACGTCATCTATACTACAGACGTCATCTATACTATAGACGTCATCTATACTATAGACGTCATCAATACTATAGACCTCATCTATACTATAGACCTCATCTATACTATAGACCTCATCTATACTATAGACCTCATCTATACTATAGACGTCATCTATACTATAGACGTCACCTATACTATAGACGTCATCTATACTATAGACGTCATCTATACTATAGACGTCATCTATACTATAGACGTCATCTATACTATAGACGTCATCTATACTATAGACGTCATCTATACTATAGACGTCATCTATACTATAGACGTCACCTATACTATAGACGTCATCTTTACTATAGACGTCACCTATACTATAGACGTCATCTTTACTATAGACGTCATCTTTACTATAGACGTCATCTATACTATAGACCTCATCTATACTATAGACGTCATCTATACTATAGACGTCATCTGTACTATAGACGTCATCTATACTATAGACGTCACCTATACTATAGACGTCATCTATACTATAGACCTCATCTATACTACAGACGTCATCTATACTATAGACGTCATCTATACTATAGACGTCATCTATACTATAGACCTCATCTATACTATAGACGTCATCTATACTATAGACCTCATCTATACTATAGACGTCATCTATACTATAGACCTCATCTATACTATAGACGTCATCTATACTATAGACTTCATCTATACTATAGACGTCATCTATACTATAGACGTCATCTATACTATAGACGTCATCTATACTATAGACGTCATCTATACTATAGACGTCATCTATACTATAGGCGCCATCTATACTATAGACGTTATCTATACAATAGACGTCATCTGTACTATAGACGTCACCTATACTACAGACGTCATCTATACTATAGACCTCATCTATACTATAGACGTCATCTATACTATAGACGTCATCTATACTATAGACGTCATCTATACTATACACGTCATCTATACTATAGACGTCATCTATACTATAGACGTCATCTATACTATAGACGTCATCTATACTATAGACGTCATCTATACTATAGACTTCATCTATACTATAGACGTCATCTATACTATAGACGTCATCTATACTATAGACTTCATCTATATTATAGACGTAATCAATACTATATACATCATCAACACTATAGACATCATCAATGCTTTATACGTCATCAATACTATAGACGACATCAATACTATAGACGTCATCTATACTATAGACGTCATCTATACTATAGACGTCATCTATACTATAGACGTCATCTATACTATAGACGTCATCTATACTATAGACGTCATCTATACTATAGACGTCTATCTATAGCATAGATAGACGTCTATAGTCTATATCTATACTATAGACGTCATCTATACTATAGACGTCATCTATACTATAGACGTCATCTATACTATGGACGTCATCTATGCAATAGACGTCATCTATACTATAAACGTCATCTATACTATAGACGTCATCAATACTATAGACGTCATCAATACTATAGACATCATCAATACTATAGACATCATCAATACTATAGACGTCATCAATACTATGGACGTCATCAATACTATAGACGTCATCTATACTATAGACGTCATCTATGCTTTAGACGTCATCTATACTATAGACGTCATCTATACTATAGACGTCATCTATACTATAGACGTCATCTACACAATAGACTTTATCTATACTATAGACGTCGTCTATACTACAGACGTCATCTATACTTTAGTCGTCATCTATATTATAGATGTCGTCTATACTATAGACGTCATCTATACTATAGACGTCATCTATACTATAGACGTCATCTATACTATAGACGTCATCTATACTATAGACGTCATCTATACTATAGACGTCATCTATACAATATACGTCATCTATACAATAGACGTCATCTATACTATAGACGTCATCTATACTATAGACGTCATCTATAATATAGACGTCATCTATACTATAGACGTCATCTATACTATAGACGTCATCTATACTATAGACGTCATCTATACTATAGACGTCATCTATACTATAGTCGTCATCTATACTATAGACGTCATCTATACAATAGACGTCATCTATACTATAGACGTCGTCTATACTATAGACGTCATCTATACTTTAGTCGTCATCTATACTATAGACGTCATCTATACTATAGACGTCATCTATACTATAGACGTCATCATACTATAGACGTTATCTATACTATAGACGTCATCTATACTATAGACGTAATCTATACTATAGACGTCATCTATACTATAGACGTCATCTATACTATAGACGTCATCTATACTATAGACGTCATCTATACTATAGACGTCATCTATACTATAGACGTCATCTATACTATAGACGTCATCTATACTATAGACGTCATCTATACTATAGACGTCATCTATACTATAGACGTCATCTATACTATAGACGTCATCTATACTACAGACGTCATCTATACTATAGACGTCATCTATACTATAGACGTCATCTATACTATAGACGTCATCTATACTATAGACGTCATCTATACTATAGACGTCATCTATACTATAGACGTCATCTATACTATAGACGTCATCTATACTATAGACGTCATCTATACTATAGACGTCATCTATACTATAGACGTCATCTATACTATAGACGTCATCTATGTTATAGACGTCATCTATAATATAGACGTCATCTATACTATAGACGTCATCTAAACTATAGACGTCATCTATGCAATAGACGTCATCTATACTATAGACGTCATCTATGCTATAGACGTCATCTATACTATAGACGCCATCTATGCTATAGACGTCATCTATACTATAGACGTCATCTATGCTATAGACGTCATTTATACTATAGACGTCATCTATACTATAGACGTCATCTATACTATAGACGTCATCTATACTATAGACGTCATCTATACTATAGACGTCATCTATACTATAGACGTCATCTATGCTATAGACGTCATCTATAATATAGACGTCATCTATGCTATAGACGTCATCTATACTATAGACGTCATCTATGCTATAGACGTCATCTATACTATAGACGTCATCTATGCTATAGACGTCATCTATACTATAGACGTCATCTATGCTATAGACGTCATCTATACTATAGACATCATCTATGCTATAGACGTCATTTATACTATAGACGTCATCTATGCTATAGACGTCATCTATACTATAGACGTCATCTATAATATAGACGTCATCTATACTATAGACGTCATCTATACTATAGACGTCATCTATACTATAGACGTCATCTATACTATAGATGTCGTCTATACTATAGACGTCTATCTATGCTATATACTATAGACGTCGTCTATACTACAGACGTCATCTATACTTTAGTCGTCATCTATACTATAGATGTCGTCTATACTATAGACGTCATCTATACTATAGACGTCATCTATACTATAGACGTCATCTACACTATAGACGTCATCTATACTATAGACGTCATCTATACTATAGACGTCATCTATACTATAGACGTCATCTATACTATAGACGTCAATTATACTATAGACGTCATCTATACTATAGACGTCATCTATACTATAGACGTCATCTATACAAGATACGTCATTTATACAATAGACGTCATCTATACTATAGACGTCATCTATACTATAGACGTCATCTATACTATAGACGTCATCTATTCTATAGACATCATCTATACTATAGACGTCATCTATACTATAGACGTCATCTATACTATAGACGTCATCTATAATATAGACGTCATCTATACTATAGACGTCATCTATAATATAGACGTTATCTATACTATAGACGTCATCTATACTATAGACGTCATCTACACAATAGACGTCATCTATACTATAGACGTCATCAATACTATAGACATCATCAATACTATAGACATCATCAATACTATAGACGTCATCAATACTAAAGACATCATCAATACTATAGACGTCATCAGTACTATAAACGTCATCTTTACTATAGACGTCATCTATGCTATAGACGTCAGCTATACTATAGACGTCAGCTATACTATAGACGTCATCTATACTATAGACGTCATCTATGCTATAGACGTCATCAATACTATAGACGTCATCTATGCTATAGACGTCATCTATACTAAAGACGTCATCTATACTATAGACGTCATCTATACTATAGACGTCATCTATACTATAGACGTCATCTATACAATAGACGTCATCTATACTATAGACGTCATCAATACTATAGACATCATCAATACTATAGACATCATCAATACTATAGACGTCATCAATACTAAAGACATCATCAATACTATAGACGTCATCAATACTATAAACGTCATCTATACTATAGACGTCATCTGTGCTATAGACGTCAGCTATACTATAGACGTCAGCTATACTATAGACGTCATCTATACTATAGACGTCATCTATGCTATAGACGTCATCAATACTATAGACGTCATCTATGCTATAGACGTCATCTATACTAAAGACGTCATCTATACTATAGACGTCATCTACACAATTGACGTCATCTATACTATAGACGTCATCTATACTATAGACGTCATCTAAACTATAGACGTCATCTATGCTATAGACGTCATCTATAATATAGACGTCATCTATACTATAGACGTCATCTATACAAGATACGTCATCTATACAATAGACGTCATCTATACTATAGACGTCATCTATACTATAGACGTCGTCTATACTATAGACGTCATCTATACTTTAGTCGTCATCTATACTATAGATGTCGTCTATACTATAGATGTCATCTATACTATAGACGTCATCTATGCTATAGACGTCATCTATAATATAGACGTCATCTATACTATAGACTTCATCTATACTATAGACGTCATCTATACTATAGACGTCATCTATACTATAGACGTCATCTATACTATAGACGTCATCTATGCTATAGACGTCAGCTATACTATAGACGTCAGCTATACTATAGACGTCATCTATACTATAGACGTCATCTATACTATAGACGTCATCTATAATATAGACGTCATCTATACTATAGACGTCATCTATACTATAGACGTCATCTATAATATAGACGTCATCTATACTATAGACGTCATCTATAATATAGACGTCATCTATACTATAGACGTCATCTATACTATAGACGTCATCTACACAATAGACGTCATCTATACTATAGACGTCATCTATACTATAGACGTCATCTATACTATAGATGTCGTCTATACTATAGATGTCGTCTATACTATAGACGTCTATCTATGCTATATACTATAGACGTCATCTATACTTTAGTCGTCATCTATACTATAGATGTCGTCTATACTATAGACGTCATCTATACTATATACGTCATCTATACTATAGACGTCATCTATACTATAGACGTCATCTATACTATAGACGTCATCTATACTATAGACGTCATCTATACTATAAACGTCATCTATACTATAGACGTCATCTATACTATAGACGTCATCTATACTATAGACGTCATCTATACTATAGACGTCATCTATACTATAGACGTCATCTATACTATAGACGTCATCTATACTATAGACCTAATCTATACTATAGACGTCATCTATACTATAGACCTAATCTATACTATAGACGTCATCTATACTATAGACGTCATCTATACTATAGACCTAATCTATACTATAGACGTCATCTATACTATAGACGTCATCTATACTATAGACGCCATCTATAATATAGACGCCATCTATACTATAGACGTCATCTATACTATAGACGTCATCTATACTATAGACGGCATCTATACTATAGATGTCGTCTATACTATAGACGTCATCTATACTTTAGTCGTCATCTATACCATAGGCGTCATCTATACTATAGACGTCATCTATACTATAGACGTCATCTATACTATAGACGTCATCTATACTATAGACGTCATCTATACTATAGATGTCGTCTATACTATAGACGTAATCTATACTTTAGTCGTCATCTATACTATAGATGTCGTCTATACTATAGACGTCATCTATACTATAGACGTCATCAATACTATAGACATCATCAATACTATAGACGTCATCAATACTATAAACGTCATCTATACTATAGACGTCATCTATACTATAGACGTCATCTATACTATAGACGTCATCTATACTATAGACGTCATCTATACTATAGACGTCATCTATACTATAGACGTCATCTATACTATAGACGTCATCTATACTATAGACGTCATCTATACTATAGACGTCATCTATACTATAGACCTAATCTGTACTATAGACGTCATCTATACTATAGACGTCATCTATACTATAGACGTCATCTATACTATAGACGTCATCTATACTATAGACGTCATCTATACTATAGACGTCATCTATACTATAGACTCCGTCCATACTATAGACGTCATCTATACTTTAGACGTCATCTATACTATAGACGTCATCTATACTATAGACGTCATCTATACTATAGACGTCATCTATACTATAGACGTCATCTATACTATAGACGTCATCTATACTATAGACGTCATCTATACTATAGACGTCATCTATACTATAGACGTCATCTATACTATAGACGTCATCTATACTATAGACGTCATCTATACTATAGACGTCATCTATACTATAGACGTCATCTATACTATAGACGTCATCTATACTATAGACGTCATCTATACTATAGACGTCATCTATACTATAGACGTCATCTATACTATAGACGTCATCTATACTATAGACGTCATCTATACTATAGACGTCATCTATACTATAGACGTCATCTATACTATAGACGTCATCTATACTATAGACGTCATCTATACTATAGACGTCATCTATACTATAGACGTCATCTATACTATAGACGTCATCTATACTATAGACGTCATCTATACTATAGACGTCATCTATACTATAGACGTCATCTATACTATAGACGTCATCTATACTATAGACGTCATCTATACTATAGACGTCATCTATACTATAGACGTCATCTATACTATAGACGTCATCTATACTATAGACGTCATCTATACTATAGACGTCATCTATACTATAGACGTCATCTATACTATAGACGTCATCTATACTATAGACGTCATCTATACTATAGACGTCATCTATACTATAGACGTCATCTATACTATAGACGTCATCTATACTATAGACGTCATCTATACTATAGACGTCATCTATACTATAGACGTCATCTATACTATAGACGTCATCTATACTATAGACGTTATCTATACTATAGACGTCATCTATACTATAGACGTCATCTATACTATAGACCTAATCTATACTATAGACGTCATCTATACTATAGACGTCATCTATACTATAGACGTCATCTATACTATAGACGTCATCTATGCTATAGACGTCATCTATACTATAGACTTCATCTATACTACAGTCATCATCTATATTATAGACGTCATCTATATTATAGACGTCATCTATACTATAGACGTCATCTATACTATAGACCTAATCTATACGATAGACGTCATCTATACTATAGACGTCATCTATACTATAGACGTCATCTATACTATAGACGTCATCTATACTATAGACGTCATCTATACTATAGACGTCATATATACTATAGACGTCATCTATACTATAGACGTCATCTATACTATAGACGTCATCTATACTATAGACGTCATCTATACTATAGACGTCATCTATACTATAGACGTCATCTATACTATAGACCTCATCTATACTATAGACCTAATCTATGCTATAGAAGTCATCTATACTATAGACGTCATCTATACTATAGACGTCATCTATACTATAGACGTCATCTATACTATAGACGTCATCTATACTATAGACGTCATCTATACTATAGACGTCATCTATACTATAGACGTCATCTATACTATAGACGTCATATATACTATAGACGTCATCTATACTATAGACGTCATCTATACTATAGACGTCATCTATACTATAGACGTCATCTATACTATAGACGTCATCTATACTATAGACGTCATCTATACTATAGACGTCATCTATACTATAGACGTCATCTATACTATAGATGTCGTCTATACTATAGACGTCATCTATACTATAGATGTCGTCTATACTATAGACGTCTATCTATGCTATATACTATAGACGTAATCTATACTATAGACGTCATCTATACTATAGACGTCATCTATATTATAGACGTCATCTATACTATAGACGTCATCTATACTATAGTCATCATCTATACTATAGACGTCATCTATACTATAGACGTTATCTATACTATAGACGTCATCTGTATTACAGACGTCATCTATAATATAGACGTCATCTATACTATAGACGTCATCTATACTATAGACGTCATCTACACAATAGACGTCATCTATACTATAGACGTCATCTATACTATAGACGTCATCTATACTATAGACGTCATCTATACTATAGACGTCATCTATACTATAGATGTCGTCTATACTATAGACGTCTATCTATGCTATATAATATAGACGTCGTCTATACTATAGACGTCATCTATACTTTAGTCGACATCTATACTATACATGTCGTCTATACTATAGACGTCATCTATACTATAGACGTCATCTATACGATTGACGTCATCAATACTTGAGACATCATCAATACTATAGACATCATCAATACTATAAACGTCATCTATACTATAGTCATCATCTATACTATAGACGTCATCTATACTATAGACGTCATCTATACTATAGACGTCATCTATACTATAGACGTCATCTATACTATAGACGTCATCTATACTATAGACGTCATCTATACTATAGACGTCATCTATACTATAGACGTCATATGTACTATAGACGTCATCTATTCTATAGACGATGTCTATACCATAGACGTCATCTATACTATAGACGTCATCCATACTATAGACGTCATCTATACTATAGACGTCTTCTATACTATAGACGTCATCTATACTATAGACGTCATCTATGCTATAGACGTCATCTATGCTATAGACGTCATCTATGCTATAGTACGTCATCTATGCTATAGACGTCATCTATACTATAGACGTCATCTATGCTATAGACGTCATCTATGCTATAGACGTCATCTATACTATAGACGTCATCTATGCTATAGACGTCATCTATGCTCTAGACGTCATCTATACTATAGACGTCATCTATGCTATAGTACGTCATCTATACTATAGACGTCATCTATACTAAAGACGTCATCTATACTATAGACGTCATCTATACTATAGACGTCATCTATACTATAGACGTCATCTATACTATAGACGTCATCTATACTATAGACGTCATCTATACTATAGACGTCATCTATACTATAGACGTCATCTATACTATAGACGTCATCTATACTATAGACGTCATCTATACTATAGACGTCATCTATACTATAGACGTCATCTATACTATAGACGTCATCTATACTATAGACGTCATCTATACTATAGACGTCATCTATACTATAGACGTCATCTATACTATAGACGTCATCTATACTATAGACGTCATCTTTACTATAGACGTCATCTATACTATAGACGTCATCTATACTATAGACGTCATCTATACTATAGACGTCATCTATACTATAGACGTCATCTATACTATAGACGTCATCTATACTATAGACGTCATCTATACTATAGACGTCATCTATACTATAGATGTCTATCTATGCTATATACTATAGACGTCGTCTATACTATAGACGTCATCTATACTATAGACGTCATCTATACAATATACGTCATCTATACAATAGACGTCATCTATAATATAGACTTCATCTATACTATAGACGTCATCTATACTATAGACGTCATCTATACTATAGACGTCATCTATTCTATAGACGTCATCTATACTATAGACGTCATCTATACTATAGACGTCATCTATACTATAGACGTCATCTATACTATAGACGTCATCTATACTATAAACGTCATCTATAATATAGACGTCATCTATACTATAAACGTCATCTATAATATAGACGTCATCTATACTATAGACGTCATCTATACTATAGACGTCATCTACACAATAGACGTCATCTATACTATAGACGTCATCTATACTATAGACGTCATCTATACTATAGATGTCGTCTATACTATAGACGTCATATATACTATAGACGTCTTCTATACTATAGACGTCATCTATACTATAGACGTCTTCTATACTATAGACGTCATCTATACTATAGACGTCATCTATACTATAGACGTCATCTATACTATAGATGTCTATCTATGCTATATACTATAGACGTCGTCTATACTATAGACGTCATCTATACTATAGACGTCATCTATACAATATACGTCATCTATACAATAGACGTCATCTATAATATAGACTTCATCTATACTATAGACGTCATCTATACTATAGACGTCATCTATACTATAGACGTCATCTATTCTATAGACGTCATCTATACTATAGACGTCATCTATACTATAGACGTCATCTATACTATAGACGTCATCTATACTATAGACGTCATCTATACTATAAACGTCATCTATAATATAGACGTCATCTATACTATAAACGTCATCTATAATATAGACGTCATCTATACTATAGACGTCATCTATACTATAGACGTCATCTACACAATAGACGTCATCTATACTATAGACGTCATCTATACTATAGACGTCATCTATACTATAGATGTCGTCTATACTATAGACGTCTATCTATGCTATATACTATAGACGTCGTCTATACTATAGACGTCATCTATACTTTAGTCGTCATCTATGCTATAGACGTCATTTATACTAAAGACGTCATCTATACTATAGACGTCATCAATACTATAGACATCATCAATACTATAGACATCATTAATACTATAGACGTCATCAATACTATAGACATCATCAATACTATAGACGTCATCTATGCTATAGACGTCAGCTATACTATAGACGTCAGCTATACTATAGACGTCATCTATACTATAGACGTCATCTATGCTATAGACGAGATCTATACTATAGACGTCATCTTTGCTATAGACGTCATCTATACTAAAGACGTCATCTATACTATAGACGTCATATATACTATTCATCTATACTATAGACGTCATCTATACTATAGACGTCATCTATACTATAGACGTCATCTATACTATAGACGTCATCTGTACTATAGACGTCATCTATACTATAGACGTCATCTATACTATAGACGTCATCTATACTATAGACGTCATCTATACTATAGACGTCATCTATGCTATAGACGTCATCTATACTATAGACGTCATCTATACTATAGACGTCATCTATACTATAGACGTCATCTATACTATAGACGTCTTCTATACTATAGACGTCATCTATACTATAGACGTCTTCTATACTATAGACGTCATCTATACTATAGACGTCATCTATACTATAGATGTTATCTATGCTATATACTATAGACGTCGTCTATACTATAGACGTCATCTATACTATAGACGTCATCTATACAATATACGTCATCTATACAATAGACGTCATCTATAATATAGACTTCATCTATACTATAGACGTCATCTATACTATAGACGTCATCTATACTAAAGACGTCATCTATTCTATAGACGTCATCTATACTATAGACGTCATCTATACTATAGACGTCATCTATACTATAGACGTCATCTATAATATAGACGTCATCTATACTATAGACGTCATCTACACAATAGACGTCATCTATACTATAGACGTCATCTATACTATAGACGTCATCTATACTATAGATGTCGTCTATACTATAGACGTCTATCTATGCTATATACTATAGACGTCGTCTATACTATAGACGTCGTCTATACTATAGACGTCATCTATACTTTAGCCGTAATCTATGCTATAGACGTCATTTATACTAAAGACCTCATCTATACTATAGACGTCATCAATACTATAGACATCATCAATACTATAGCCATCATCAATACTATAGACGTCATCAATACTATAGACATCATCAATACTATAGACGTCATCAATACTATAAACGTCATCTATACTATAGACGTCATCTATACTATAGACGTCATCTATGCTATAGACGTCATCTATGCTATAGACGTCAGCTATACTATAGACGTCTGCTATACTATAGACGTCATCTATACTATAGACGTCATCTATGCTATAGACGAGATCTATACTGTAGACGTCATCTATGCTATAGACGTCATCTATACTAAAGACATCATCTATACTATAGACGTCATATATACTATAGACGTCATCTATACTATAGACGTCATCTATACTATAGACGTCATCTATACTATAGACGTCATCTATACTATAGACGTCATCTATACTATAGACGTCATCTATACTATAGACGTCATCTATACTATAGACGTCATCTATACTATAGACGTCATCTATACTATAGACGTCATCTATACTATAGACGTCATCTATACTATAGACGTCATCTATACTATAGACGTCATCTATACTATAGACGTCATCTATACTATAGATTTCATCTATACTATAGACGTCATCTATACTATAGACGTCATCTATACTATAGACGTCATCTATACTATAGACGTCATCTATACTATAGACGTCATCTATACTATAGACGTCATCTATACTATAGACGTAATCTATACTATAGACGTCATCTATACTATAGATGTCGTCTATACTATAGACGTCTATCTATGCTATATACTATAGACGTCGTCTATACTATAGACGTCATCTATACTTTAGCCGTAATCTATGCTATAGACGTCATTTATACTAAAGACCTCATCTATACTATAGACGTCATCAATACTATAGACATCATCAATACTATAGCCATCATCAATACTATAGACGTCATCAATACTATAGACATCATCAATACTATAGACGTCATCAATACTATAAACGTCATCTATACTATAGACGTCATCTATACTATAGACGTCATCTATACTATAGACGTCATCTATACTATAGACGTCATCTATACTATAGACGTCATCTATACTATAGACGTCATCTATACTATAGATTTCATCTATACTATAGACGTCATCTATACTATAGACGTCATCTATACTATAGACGTCATCTATACTATAGACGTCATCTATACTATAGACGTAATCTATACTATAGACGTCATCTATACTATAGACGTCATCTATACTATAGACGTCATCTATACTATAGACGTCATCTATACTATAGATTTCATCTATACTATAGACGTCATCTATACTATAGACGTCATCTATACTATAGACGTCATCTATACTATAGACGTCATCTATACTATAGACGTCATCTATACTATAGACGTCATCTATACTATAGACGTCATCTATACTATAGACGTCATCTATACTATAGACGTCATCTATACTATAGACGTCATCTATACTATAGACGTCATCTATACTATAGATTTCATCTATACTATAGACGTCATCTATACTATAGACGTCATCTATACTATAGATTTCATCTATACTATAGACGTCATCTATACTATAGACGTCATCTATACTATAGACGTCATCTATACTATAGACGTCATCTATACTATAGACGTCATCTATACTATAGACGTAATCTATACTATAGACGTCATCTATACTATAGACGTCATCTATACTATAGATGTCTATCTATGCTATATACTATAGACGTCGTCTATACTATAGACGTCATCTATACTATAGACGTCATCTATACAATATACGTCATCTATACAATAGACGTCATCTATAATATAGACTTCATCTATACTATAGACGTCATCTATACTATAGACGTCATCTATACTATAGACGTCATCTATTCTATAGACGTCATCTATACTATAGACGTCATCTATACTATAGACGTCATCTATACTATAGACGTCATCTATACTATAGACGTCATCTATACTATAAACGTCATCTATAATATAGACGTCATCTATACTATAAACGTCATCTATAATATAGACGTCATCTATACTATAGACGTCATCTATACTATAGACGTCATCTACACAATAGACGTCATCTATACTATAGACGTCATCTATACTATAGACGTCATCTATACTATAGATGTCGTCTATACTATAGACGTCTATCTATGCTATATACTATAGACGTCGTCTATACTATAGACGTCATCTATACTTTAGTCGTCATCTATGCTATAGACGTCATTTATACTAAAGACGTCATCTATACTATAGACGTCATCAATACTATAGACATCATCAATACTATAGACATCATCAATACTATAGACGTCATCAATACTATAGACATCATCAATACTATAGACGTCATCTATGCTATAGACGTCAGCTATACTATAGACGTCAGCTATACTATAGACGTCATCTATACTATAGACGTCATCTATGCTATAGACGAGATCTATACTATAGACGTCATCTATGCTATAGACGTCATCTATACTAAAGACGTCATCTATACTATAGACGTCATATATACTATTCATCTATACTATAGACGTCATCTATACTATAGACGTCATCTATACTATAGACGTCATCTATACTATAGACGTCATCTGTACTATAGACGTCATCTATACTATAGACGTCATCTATACTATAGACGTCATCTATACTATAGACGTCATCTATACTATAGACGTCATCTATACTATAGACGTCATCTATACTATAGACGTCATCTATACTATAGACGTCATCTATACTATAGACGTCATCTATACTATAGACGTCTTCTATACTGTAGACGTCATCTATACTATAGACGTCTTCTATACTATAGACGTCATCTATACTATAGACGTCATCTATACTATAGATGTTATCTATGCTATATACTATAGACGTCGTCTATACTATAGACGTCATCTATACTATAGACGTCATCTATACAATATACGTCATCTATACAATAGACGTCATCTATACTAAAGACGTCATCTATTCTATAGACGTCATCTATACTATAGACGTCATCTATACTATAGACGTCATCTATACTATAGACGTCATCTATAATATAGACGTCATCTATACTATAGACGTCATCTATACTATAGACGTCATCTACACAATAGACGTCATCTATACTATAGACGTCATCTATACTATAGACGTCATCTATACTATAGATGTTGTCTATACTATAGACGTCTATCTATGCTATATACTATAGACGTCGTCTATACTATAGACGTCGTCTATACTATAGACGTCATCTATACTTTAGCCGTAATCTATGCTATAGACGTCATTTATACTAAAGACGTCATCTATACTATAGACGTCATCAATACTATAGCCATCATCAATACTACAGACGTCATCAATACTATAGACATCATCAATACTATAGACGTCATCAATACTATAAACGTCATCTATACTATAGACGTCATCTATACTATAGACGTCATCTATGCTATAGACGTCAGCTATACTATAGACGTCTGCTATACTATAGACGTCATCTATACTATAGACGTCATCTATGCTATAGACGAGATCTATACTATAGACGTCATCTATGCTATAGACGTCATCTATACTAAAGACATCATCTATACTATAGACGTCATATATACTATAGACGTCATCTATACTATAGACGTCATCTATACTATAGACGTCATCTATACTATAGACGTCATCTATACTATAGACGTCATCTATACTATAGACGTCATCTATACTATAGACGTCATCTATACTATAGACGTCATCTATACTATAGACGTCATCTATACTATAGACGTCATCTATACTATAGACGTCATCTATACTATAGACGTCATCTATACTATAGACGTCATCTATACTATAGACGTCATCTATACTATAGACGTCATCTATACTATAGACGTCATCTATACTATAGACGTCATCTATACTATAGACGTCATCTATACTATAGACGTCATCTATACTATAGACGTCATCTATACTATAGACGTCATCTATACTATAGACGTAATCTATACTATAGACGTCATCTATACTATAGACGTCATCTATACTATAGACGTCATCTATACTATAGACGTCATCTATACTATAGACGTAATCTATACTATAGACGTCATCTATACTATAGACGTAATCTATACTATAGACGTAATCTATACTATAGACGTCATCTATACTATAGACGTAATCTATACTATAGACGTCATCTATACTATAGACGTAATCTATACTATAGTCATCATCTATACTATAGACGTCATCTATACTATAGACGTCATCTATACTATAGACGTCATCTATACTATAGACGTCATCTATACTATAGACGTCATCTATACTATAGACGTCATCTATACTATAGACGTCATCTATACTATAGACGTCATCTATACTATAGACGTCATCTATACTATAGACGTCATCTATACTATAGACGTCATCTATACTATAGACGTCATCTATACTATAGACGTCATCTATACTATAGACGTCATCTATACTATAGACGTCATCTATACTATAGAAGTCATCTATACTATAGATGTCATCTATACAATAGACCTAATCTATACTATAGACGTCATCTATACCATAGACGTCATCTATACTATAGACGTCATCTATACTATAGACGTCATCTATACTATAGACGTCATCTATACTATAGACGTCATCTATACTATAGACGTCATCTATACTATAGACGTAATCTATACTATAGACGTCATCTATACTATAGACGTCATCTATACTATAGACGTAATCTATACTATAGACGTCATCTATACTATAGACGTCATCTATACTATAGTCGTCATCTATACTATAGACGTCATCTATACTATAGACGTCATCTATACTATAGACGTCATCTATACTATAGACGTCATCTATACTATAGACGTCATATATAATATAGACGTCTTCTATACTATAGACGTCATCTATACTATAGACGTCTTCTATACTATAGACGTCATCTATACTATAGACGTCATCTATACTATAGACGTCATCTATACTATAGACGTCACCTATACTATAGATGTCTATCTATGCTATATACTATAGACGTCGTCTATACTATAGACGTCATCTATACTATAGACGTCATCTATACAATAAACGTCATCTATACAATAGACGTCATCTATAATATAGACGTCATCTATACTATAGAGCGTCATCTATACTATAGACGTAATCTATACTATAGACGTCATCTATACTATAGACGTCATCTATACTATAGTCATCATCTATACTATAGACGTCATCTATACTATAGACGTCATCTATACTATAGACGTCATCTATACTATAGACGTCATCTATACTATAGACGTCATCTATACAATAGACGTCATCTATACTATAGACGTCATCTATACTATAGACGTCATCTATACTATAGACGTCATCTATACTATAGACGTCATCTATACTATAGACGTCATCTATACTATAGACGTCATCTATACTATAGAAGTCATCTATACTATAGAAGTCATCTATACTATAGACCTAATCTATACTATAGACGTCATCTATACCATAGACGTCATCTATACTATAGACGTCATCTATACTATAGACGTCATCTATACTATAGACGTCATCTATACTATAGACGTCATCTATACTATAGACGTAATCTATACTATAGACGTCATCTATACTATAGACGTAATCTATACTATAGACGTCATCTATACTATAGACGTCATCTATACTATAGACGTAATCTATACTATAGACGTCATCTATACTATAGACGTCATCTATACTATAGTCATCATCTATACTATAGACGTCATCTATACTATAGACGTCATCTATACTATAGACGTCATCTATACTATAGACGTCATCTATACTATAGACGTCATATATACTATAGACGTCTTCTATATTATAGACGTCATCTATACTATAGACGTCTTCTATACTATAGACGTCATCTATACTATAGACGTCATCTATACTATAGACGTCATCTATACTATAGACGTCATCTATACTATAGACGTCATCTATACTATAGATGTCTATCTATGCTATATACTATAGACGTCGTCTATACTATAGACGTCATCTATACTATAAACGTCATCTATACAATATACGTCATCTATACAATAGACGTCATCTATAATATAGACTTCATCTATACTATAGACGTCATCTATACTATAGACGTCATCTATACTATAGACGTCATCTATTCTATAGACGTCATCTATACTATAGACGTTATCTATACTATAGACGTCATCTATTCTATAGACGTCATCTATACTATAGACGTCATCTATAATATAGACGTCATCTATACTATAGACGTAATCTATAATATAGACGTCATCTATACTATAGACGTCATCTATACTATAGACGTCTTCTATACTATAGACGTCATCTATACTATAGACGTCATCTATACTATAGACGTCATCTATACTATAGATGTCTATCTATGCTATATACTATAGACGTCGTCTATACTATAGACGTCGTCTATACCATAGACGTCATCTATACTATAGACGTCATCTATACAATATACGTCATCTATACAATAGACGTCATCTATAATATAGACTTCATCTATACTATAGACGTCATCTATACTATAGACGTCATCTATACTATAGACGTCATCTATTCTATAGACGTCATCTATACTATAGGCGTCATCTATACTATATACGTCATCTATACTATAGACGTCATCTATACTATAGACGTCATCTATACTATAGACGTCATCTATACTATAGACGTCATCTATACTATAGACGTCATCTATACTATAGACGTCATCTATACTATAAACGTCATCTATAATATAGACGTCATCTATACTATAAACGTCATCTATAATATAGACGTCATCTATACTATAGACGTCATCTATACTATAGACGTCATCTACACAATAGACGTCATCTATACTATAGACGTCATCTATACTATAGACGTCATCTATACTATAGACGTCATCTATACTATAGACGTCATCTATACTATAGACGTCATCTATACTATAGACGTCATCTATACTATAGACGTCATCTATACTATAGACGTCATCTATACTATAGACGTCATCTATACTATAGACGTCATCTATACTATAGACGTCATCTATACTATAGACGTCTTCTATACTATAGACGTCATCTATACTATAGACGTCTTCTATACTATAGACGTCATCTATACTATAGACGTCATCTATACTATAGACGTCATCTATACTATAGATGTTTATCTATGCTATATACTATAGACGTCGTCTATACTATAGACGTCATCTATACTATAGACGTCATCTATACAATATACGTCATCTATACAATAGACGTCATCTATAATATAGACTTCATCTATACTATAGACGTCATCTATACTATAGACGTCATCTATACTAAAGACGTCATCTATTCTATAGACGTCATCTATACTATAGACGTCATCTATACTATAGACGTCATCTATACTATAGACGTCATCTATAATATAGACGTCATCTATACTATAGACGTCATCTATACTATAGACGTCATCTACACAATAGACGTCATCTATACTATAGACGTCATCTATACTCTAGACGTCATCTATACTATAGATGTCGTCTATACTATAGACGTCTATCTATACTATAGACGTCATCTATACTATAGATGTCGTCTATACTATAGACGTCTATCTATGCTATATACTATAGACGTCGTCTATACTATAGACGTCATCTATACTTTAGCCGTAATCTATGCTATAGACGTCATTTACTATAGACGTCATCAATACTATAGACATCATCAATACTATAGCCATCATCAATACTATAGACGTCATCAATACTATAGACATCATCAATACTATAGACGTCATCTATACTATAGACGTCATCTATTCTATAGACGTCATCTATACTATAGACGTTATCTATACTATAGACGTCATCTATTCTATAGACGTCATCTATACTATAGACGTCATCTATAATATAGACGTCATCTATACTATAGACGTCATCTATACTATAGACGTCATCTACACAATAGACGTCATCTATACTATAGACGTCATCTATACTATAGACGTCATCTACACAATAGACGTCATCTATACTATAGACGTCATCTATACTATAGACGTCATCTATACTATAGACGTCATCTATACTATAGACGTCATCTATACTATAGACGTCATCTATACTATAGACGTCATCTATACTATAGACGTCATCTATACTATAGACGTCATCTATACTATAGACGTCATCTATACTATAGACGTCATCTATACTATAGACGTCATCTATACTATAGACGTCATCTATACTATAGACGTCATCTATACTATAGACGTCATCTATACTATAGACGTCATCTATACTATAGACGTCATCTATACTATAGACGTCATCTATACTATAGACGTCATATATACTATAGACGTCTTCTATACTATAGACGTTATCTATACTATAGACGTCTTCTATACTATAGACGTCATCTATACTATAGACGTCATCTATACTATAGACGTCATCTATACTATAGATGTCTATCTATGCTATATACTATAGACGTCGTCTATACTATAGACGTCATCTATACTATAGACGTCATCTATACAATATACGTCATCTATACAATAGACGTCATCTATAATATAGACTTCATCTATACTATAGACGTCATCTATACTATAGACGTCATCTATACTATAGACGTCATCTATTCTATAGACGTCATCTATACTATAGGCGTCATCTATACTATATACGTCATCTATACTATAGACGTCATCTATACTATAGACGTCATCTATACTATAGACGTCATCTATACTATAGACGTCATCTATACTATAGACGTCATCTATACTATAGACGTCATCTATACTATAGACGTCATCTATACTATAGACGTCATCTATACTATAGACGTCATCTATACTATAGACGTCTTCTATACTATAGACGTTATCTATACTATAGACGTCTTCTATACTATAGACGTCATCTATACTATAGACGTCATCTATACTATAGACGTCATCTATACAATATACGTCATCTATACAATAGACGTCATCTATAATATAGACTTCATCTATACTATAGACGTCATCTATACTATAGACGTCATCTATACTAAAGACGTCATCTATTCTATAGACGTCATCTATACTATAGACGTCATTTATACTAAAGACGTCATCTATACTATAGACGTCATCAATACTATAGACATCATCAATACTATAGCCATCACCAATACTATAGACGTCATCAATACTATAGACATCATCAATACTATAGACGTCATCAATACTATAAACGTCATCTATACTATAGACGTCATCTATACTATAGACGTCATCTATGCTATAGACGTCAGCTATACTATAGACGTCAGCTATACTATAGACGTCATCTATACTATAGACGTCATCTATGCTATAGACGTCATCTATACTATAGACGTCATCTATACTATAGACGTCATCTATACTATAGACGTCATCTATACTATAGACGTCATCTATACTATAGACGTCATCTATACTATAGACGTCATCTATACTATAGACGTCATCTATACTATAGACGTCATCTATACTATAGACGTCATCTATACTATAGACGTCATCTATACTATAGACGTCATCTATACTATAGACGTCATCTATACTATAGACGTCATCTATACTATAGACGTCATCTATACTATAGACGTCATCTATACTATAGACGTCATCTATACTATAGACGTCATCTATACTATAGACGTCATCTATACTATAGATGTCATCTATACTATAGACGTCATCTATACTATAGACGTCATCTATACTATAGACGTCATCTATACTATAGACGTCATCTATACTATAGACGTCATCTATACTATAGACGTCATCTATACTATAGACGTAATCTATACTATAGACGTCATCTATACTATAGACGTAATCTATACTATAGACGTAATCTATACTATAGACGTCATCTATACTATAGACGTAATCTATACTATAGACGTCATCTATACTATAGACGTAATCTATACTATAGTCATCATCTATACTATAGACGTCATCTATACTATAGACGTCATCTATACTATAGACGTCATCTATACTATAGACGTCATCTATACTATAGACGTCATCTATACTATAGACGTCATCTATACTATAGACGTCATCTATACTATAGACGTCATCTATACTATAGACGTCATCTATACTATAGACGTCATCTATACTATAGAAGTCATCTATACTATAGAAGTCATCTATACTATAGACCTAATCTATACTATAGACGTCATCTATACCATAGACGTCATCTATACTATAGACGTCATCTATACTATAGACGTCATCTATACTATAGACGTCATCTATACTATAGACGTCATCTATACTATAGACGTCATCTATACTATAGACGTAATCTATACTATAGACGTCATCTATACTATAGACGTCATCTATACTATAGACGTAATCTATACTATAGACGTCATCTATACTATAGACGTCATCTATACTATAGTCATCATCTATACTATAGACGTCATCTATACTATAGACGTCATCTATACTATAGACGTCATCTATACTATAGACGTCATCTATACTATAGACGTCATATATACTATAGACGTCTTCTATACTATAGACGTCATCTATACTATAGACGTCTTCTATACTATAGACGTCATCTATACTATAGACGTCATCTATACTATAGACGTCATCTATACTATAGACGTCATCTATACTATAGACGTCATCTATACTATAGATGTCTATCTATGCTATATACTATAGACGTCGTCTATACTATAGACGTCATCTATACTATAGACGTCATCTATACAATAAACGTCATCTATACAATAGACGTCATCTATAATATAGACGTCATCTATACTATAGACGTCATCTATACTATAGACGTAATCTATACTATAGACGTCATCTATACTATAGACGTCATCTATACTATAGTCATCATCTATACTATAGACGTCATCTATACTATAGACGTCATCTATACTATAGACGTCATCTATACTATAGACGTCATCTATACTATAGACGTCATCTATACTATAGACGTCATCTATACTATAGACGTCATCTATACTATAGACGTCATCTATACTATAGACGTCATCTATACTATAGACGTCATCTATACTATAGACGTCATCTATACTATAGACGTCATCTATACTATAGAAGTCATCTATACTATAGAAGTCATCTATACTATAGACCTAATCTATACTATAGACGTCATCTATACCATAGACGTCATCTATACTATAGACGTCATCTATACTATAGACGTCATCTATACTATAGACGTCATCTATACTATAGACGTCATCTATACTATAGACGTAATCTATACTATAGACGTCATCTATACTATAGACGTAATCTATACTATAGACGTCATCTATACTATAGACGTCATCTATACTATAGACGTAATCTATACTATAGACGTCATCTATACTATAGACGTCATCTATACTATAGTCATCATCTATACTATAGACGTCATCTATACTATAGACGTCATCTATACTATAGACGTCATCTATACTATAGACGTCATCTATACTATAGACGTCATCTATACTATAGACGTCATCTATACTATAGACGTCATCTATACTATAGACGTCATCTATACTATAGACGTCATCTATACTATAGAAGTCATCTATACTATAGACCTAATCTATACTATAGACGTCATCTATACCATAGACGTCATCTATACTATAGACGTCATCTATACTATAGACGTCATCTATACTATAGACGTCATCTATACTATAGACGTAATCTATACTATAGACGTCATCTATACTATAGACGTAATCTATACTATAGACGTCATCTATACTATAGACGTCATCTATACTATAGACGTAATCTATACTATAGACGTCATCTATAGTATAGACGTCATCTATACTATAGTCATCATCTATACTATAGACGTCATCTATACTATAGACGTCATCTATACTATAGACGTCATCTATACTATAGACGTCATCTATACTATAGACGTCTTCTATATTATAGACGTCATCTATACTATAGACGTCTTCTATACTATAGACGTCATCTATACTATAGACGTCATCTATACTATAGACGTCATCTATACTATAGACGTCATCTATACTATAGACGTCATCTATACTATAGACGTCATCTATACTATAGACGTCATCTATACTATAGACGTCATCTACACAATAGACGTCATCTATACTATAGACGTCATCTATACTATAGACGTCATCTACACAATAGACGTCATCTATACTATAGACGTCATCTATACTATAGACGTCATCTATACTATAGACGTCATCTATACTATAGACGTCATCTATACTATAGACGTCATCTATACTATAGACGTCATCTATACTATAGACGTCATCTATACTATAGACGTCATCTATACTATAGACGTCATCTATACTATAGACGTCATCTATACTATAGACGTCATCTATACTATAGACGTCATCTATACTATAGACGTCATCTATACTATAGACGTCATCTATACTATAGACGTCATCTATACTATAGACGTCATCTATACTATAGACGTCATCTATACTATAGACGTCATATATACTATAGACGTCTTCTATACTATAGACGTTATCTATACTATAGACGTCTTCTATACTATAGACGTCATCTATACTATAGACGTCATCTATACTATAGATGTCTATCTATGCTATATACTATAGACGTCGTCTATACTATAGACGTCGTCTATACTATAGACGTCATCTATACTATAGACGTCATCTATACAATATACGTCATCTATACAATAGACGTCATCTATAATATAGACTTCATCTATACTATAGACGTCATCTATACTATAGACGTCATCTATACTATAGACGTCATCTATTCTATAGACGTCATCTATACTATAGGCGTCATCTATACTATATACGTCATCTATACTATAGACGTCATCTATACTATAAACGTCATCTATAATATAGACGTCATCTATACTATAAACGTCATCTATAATATAGACGTCATCTATACTATAGACGTCATCTATACTATAGACGTCATCTATACTATAGACGTCATCTATACTATAGACGTCATCTATACTATAAACGTCATCTATAATATAGACGTCATCTATACTATAAACGTCATCTATAATATAGACGTCATCTATACTATAGACGTCATCTATACTATAGACGTCATCTACACAATAGACGTCATCTATACTATAGACGTCATCTATACTATAGACGTCATCTATACTATAGACGTCATCTATACTATAGACGTCATCTATACTATAGACGTCATCTATACTATAGACGTCATCTATACTATAGACGTCATCTATACTATAGACGTCATCTATACTATAGACGTCATCTATACTATAGACGTCATCTATACTATAGACGTCATCTATACTATAGACGTCATCTATACTATAGACGTCATCTATACTATAGACGTCATCTATACTATAGACGTCATCTATACTATAGACGTCATCTATACTATAGACGTCATCTATACTATAGACGTCATCTATACTATAGACGTCATCTATACTATAGACGTCATTAATACTATAGACGTCATCTATACTATAGACGTCTTCTATACTATAGACGTCATCTATACTATAGACGTCTTCTATACTATAGACGTCATCTATACTATAGACGTCATCTATACTATAGACGTCATCTATACTATAGATGTTTATCTATGCTATATACTATAGACGTCGTCTATATTATAGACGTCATCTATACTATAGACGTCATCTATACAATATACGTCATCTATACAATAGACGTCATCTATAATATAGACTTCATCTATATTATAGACGTCATCTATACTATAGACGTCATTTATGCTATAGACGTCATCTATACTATAGACGTCATCTATACTATAGACGTCATCTATACTATAGACGTCATCTATACTATAGACGTCATCTATACTATAAACGTTATCTATAATATAGACGTCATCTATACTATAAACGTCATCTATAATATAGACGTCATCTATACTATAGACGTCATCTATACTATAGACGTCATCTACACAATAGACGTCATCTATACTATAGACGTCATCTATACTATAGACGTCATCTATACTATAGACGTCATCTATACTATAGACGTCATCTATACTATAGACGTCATCTATACTACAGACGTCATCTATACTATAGACGTCATCTATACTATAGACGTCATCTATACTATAGACGTCATCTATACTATAGACGTCATATGTACTATAGACGTCATCTATACTATAGAAAGACGTCTATACTATAGACGTCATCTATACTATAGACGACGTCTATACTATACTATTTATACTATAGACGTCATCCATACTATAGACGTCATCTATACTATAGACGTCATATGTACTATAGACGTCATCTATACTATAGACGTCATCTATACTATAGACGTCATCTATACTATAGACGTCATCTATACTATAGACGTCATCTATACTATAGACGTCATCTATACTATAGACGTCATCTATACTATAGACGTCATCTATACTATAGACGTCATCTATACTATAGACGTCATCTATACTATAGACGTCATCTATACTATAGACGTCATCTATACTATAGACGTCATCTATACTATAGACGTCATCTATACTATAGACGTCATCTATACTATAGACGTCTTCTATACTATAGACGTTATCTATACTATAGACGTCTTCTATACTATAGACGTCATCTATACTATAGACGTCATCTATACTATAGACGTCATCTATACTATAGATGTCTATCTATACTATATACTATAGACGTCATCTATACTATAGACGTCATCTATACAATATACGTCATCTATACAATAGACGTCATCTATAATATAGACTTCATCTATACTATAGACGTCATCTATACTTTAGACGTCATCTATACTATAGACGTCATCTATTCTATAGACGTCATCTATACTATAGACGTCATCTATACTATAGACGTCATCTATACTATAGACGTCATCTATACTATAAACGTTATCTATAATATAGACGTCATCTATACTATAAACGTCATCTATAATATAGACGTCATCTATACTATAGACGTCATCTATACTATAGACGTCATCTACACAATAGACGTCATCTATACTATAGACGTCACCTATACTATAGACGTCATCTATACTATAGATGTCGTCTATACTATAGACGTCTATCTATGCTATATACTATAGACGTCGTCTATACTATAGACGTCATCTATACTTTAGTCGTCATCTATGCTATAGACGTCATTTATACTAAAGACGTCATCTATACTATAGACGTCATCAATACTATAGACATCATCAATACTATAGACATCATCAATACTATAGACGTCATCAATACTATAGACATCATCAATACTATAGACGTCATCAATACTATAAACGTCATCTATACTATAGACGTCATCTATACTATAGACGTCATCTATGCTATAGACGTCAGCTATACTATAGACGTCAGCTATACTATAGACGTCATCTATACTATAGACGTCATCTATGCTATAGACGAGATCTATACTATAGACGTCATCTATGCTATAGACGTCATCTATACTAAAGACGTCATCTATACTATAGACGTCATATATACAATAGACGTCATCTATAATATAGACTTCATCTATACTATAGACGTCATCTATACTTTAGACGTCATCTATACTATAGACGTCATCTATTCTATAGACGTCATCTATACTATAGACGTCATCTATACTATAGACGTCATCTATACTATAGACGTCATCTATACTATAAATGTTATCTATAATATAGACGTCATCTATACTATAGACGTCATCTACACAATAGACGTCATCTATACTATAGACGTCATCTATACTATAGACGTCATCTATACTATAGACGTCATCTATACTATAGACGTCATCTATACTATAGACGTCATCTATACTACAGACGTCATCTATACTATAGACGTCATCTATACTATAGACGTCATCTATACTATAGACGTCATCTATACTATAGACGTCATATGTACTATAGACGTCATCTATACTATAGAAGACGTCTATACTATAGACGTCATCTATACTATAGACGACGTCTATACTATACTATTTATACTATAGACGTCATCTATACTATAGACGTCATCCATCCATCTATACTATAGACGTCATATGTACTATAGACGTCATCTATACTATAGACGTCATCTATACTATAGACGTCAGATGATAGTATTGATGATGTCTATAGTATTGATGACGTCTATAGTATAGATGACGTCTTTAGTATAAATGACGTCTATAGCATAGATGACGACTAAAGTATAGATGACGTCTATAGTATAGACGACGTCTATAGTATATAGCATAGATAGACGTCTATAGTATAGACGACATCTATAGTATAGATGACGTCTATAGTATAGATGACGTCTATAGTATAGATGACGTCTATTGTGTAGATGACGTCTATAGTATAGATGACGTCTATAGTATAGATGACGTCTATATTATAGATGACGTTTATAGTATAGATGACGTCTATATTATAGATGACGTTTATAGTATAGATGACGTCTATATTATAGATAACGTTTATAGTATAGATGACGTCTATAGTATAGATGACGTCTATAGTATAGATGACGTCTATAGTATAGATGACGTCTATAGAATAGATGACGTCTATAGTATAGATGACGTCTAAAGTATAGATGACGTCTATAGTATAGATGAAGTCTATATTATAGATGACGTCTATTGTATAGATGACGTATATTGTATAGATGACGTCTATAGTATAGATGACGTCTATAGTATAGACGACGTCTATAGTATATAGCATAGATAGACATCTATAGTATAGATGACGTCTATAGTATAGATGACGTCTATAGTATAGATGACGTCTATAGTATAGAAGACGTCTATAGTAGACATCATAGACATCATCAATACTATCATCTATACTATAGACGTCATCTATACTATAGACGTCATCTATACTATAGACGTCATCTATACTATAGACGTCATCTATACTATAGACGTCATCTATACTATAGACGTTATCTATACTATAGACGTCATCTATACTATAGACGTCATCTATACTATAGAAGTCATCTATACTATAGACCTAATCTATACTATAGACGTCATCTATACTATAGACGTCATCTATACTAAAGACGTCATCTATACTCTAGACGTCATCTATACTATAGACGTCATCTATACTATAGACGTCATCTATACTATAGACGTCATCTATACTATAGATGTCATCTATACTATAGACTTCATCTATACTATAGACGTCATCTATACTATAGACGTCATCTATACTATAGACGTCATCTATACTATAGACGTCATCTATACTATAGTCATCATCTATACTATAGACGTCATCTATACTATAGACGTCATCTATACTATAGACGTCATCTATACTATAGACGTCATCTATACTATAGACGTCATCTATACTATAGACGTCATCTATACTATAGACGTTATCTGTACTATAGACGTCATCTATACTATAGACGTCATCTATACTATAGACGTCATCTATACTATAGACGTTATCTATACTATAGACGTCATCTATACTATAGACGTCATCTATACTATAGAAGTCATCTATACTATAGACCTAATCTATACTATAGACGTCATCTATACTATAGACGTCATCTATACTATAGACGTCATCTATACTATAGACGTCATCTATACTATAGACGTCATCTATACTATAGACGTCATCTATACTATAGACGTCATCTATACTATAGACGTCATATATACTATAGACGTCTTCTATACTATAGACGTTATCTATACTATAGACGTCTTCTATACTATAGACGTCATCTATACTATAGACGTCATCTATACTATAGACGTCATCTATACTATAGATGTCTATCTATGCTATATACTATAGACGTCGTCTATACTATAGACGTCATCTATACTATAGACGTCATCTATACAATATACGTCATCTATACAATAGACGTCATCTATAATATAGACTTCATCTATACTATAGACGTCATCTATACTTTAGACGTCATCTATACTATAGACGTCATCTATTCTATAGACGTCATCTATACTATAGACGTCATCTATACTATAGACGTCATCTATACTATAGACGTCATCTATACTATAAACGTTATCTATAATATAGACGTCATCTATACTATAAACGTCATCTATAATATAGACGTCATCTATACTATAGACGTCATCTATACTATAGACGTCATCTACACAATAGACGTCATCTATACTATAGACGTCATCTATACTATAGACGTCATCTATACTATAGATGTCGTCTATACTATAGACGTCTATCTATGCTATATACTATAGACGTCGTCTATACTATAGACGTCATCTATACTTTAGTCGTCATCTATGCTATAGACGTCATTTATACTAAAGACGTCATCTATACTATAGACGTCATCAATACTATAGACATCATCAATACTATAGACATCATCAATACTATAGACGTCATCAATACTATAGACATCATCAATACTATAGACGTCATCAATACTATAAACGTCATCTATACTATAGACGTCATCTATACTATAGACGTCATCTATGCTATAGACGTCAGCTATACTATAGACGTCAGCTATACTATAGACGTCATCTATACTATAGACGTCATCTATGCTATAGACGGGATCTATACTATAGACGTCATCTATGCTATAGACGTCATCTATACTAAAGACGTCATCTATACTATAGACGTCATATATACTATAGACGTCATCTATACTATAGACGTCATCTATACTATAGACGTCATATATACTATAGACGTCATCTATACTATAGACGTCATCTATACTCTAGACGTCATCTATACTATAGACGTCATCTATACTATAGACGTCATCTATACTATAGACGTCATCTATACTATAGACGTCATCTATACTATAGACTTCATCTATACTATAGACGTCATCTATACTATAGACGTCATCTATACTATAGACGTCATCTATACTATAGACGTCATCTATACTATAGACGTCATCTATACTATAGACGTCATCTATACTATAGACGTCATCTATACTATAGACGTCATCTATACTATAGACGTAATCTATACTATAGACGTAATCTATACTATAGACGTCATCTATACTATAGACGTCATCTATACTATAGTCATCATCTATACTATAGACGTCATCTATACTATAGACGTCATCTATACTATAGACGTCATCTATACTATAGACGTCATCTATACTATAGACGTCATCTATACTATAGACGTCATCTATACTATAGACGTCATCTATACTATAGACGTCATCTATACTATAGACGTCATCTATACTATAGACGTCATCTATACTATAGACTTCATCTATACTATAGACGTCATCTATACTATAGACGTCATCTATACTATAGAAGTCATCTATACTATAGACCTAATCTATACTATAGACGTCATCTATACTATAGACGTCATCTATACTATAGACGTCATCTATACTATAGACGTCATCTATACTATAGACGTCATCTATACTATAGACGTCATCTATACTATAGACGTCATCTATACTATAGACGTCATCTATACTATAGACGTCATCTATACTATAGACGTCATCTATACTATAGACGTCATCTATACTATAGACGTCATCTATACTATAGACGTCATCTATACTATAGACGTCATCTATACTATAGACGTCATCTATACTATAGACGTCATCTATACTATAGACGTCATCTATACTATAGACGTCATCTATACTATAGACGTCATCTATACTATAGACGTCATCTATACTATAGACGTCATCTATACTATAGACGTCATCTATACTATAGACGTCATCTATACTATAGACGTCATCTATACTATAGACGTCATCTATACTATAGACGTCATCTATACTATAGACGTCATCTATACTATAGACGTCATCTATACTATAGACGTCATCTATACTATAGACGTCATCTATACTATAGACGTCATCTACACTATAGACGTCATCTATACTATAGACGTCATCTATACTATAGACGTCATCTATACTATAGACTTCATCTATACTATAGACGTCATCTATACTATAGACGTCATCTATACTATAGAAGTCATCTATACTATAGACCTAATCTATACTATAGACGTCATCTATACTATAGACGTCATCTATACTATAGACGTCATCTATACTATAGACGTCATCTATACTATAGACGTCATCTATACTATAGACGTCATCTATACTATAGACGTCATCTATACTATAGACGTCATCTATACTATAGACGTCATCTATACTATAGACGTCATCTATACTATAGACGTCATCTATACTATAGACGTCATCTATACTATAGACGTCATCTATACTATAGACGTCATCTATACTATAGACGTCATCTATACTATAGACGTCATCTATACTATAGACGTCATCTATACTATAGACGTCATCTATACTATAGATGTCGTCTATACTATAGACGTCTATCTATGCTATATACTATAGACGTCGTCTATACTATAGACGTCATCTATACTTTAGTCATCATCTATGCTATAGACGTCATTTATACTATAGACGTAATCTATACTATAGACGTAATCTATACTATAGACGTCATCTATACTATAGACGTCGTCTATACTATAGACGTCATCTATACTATAGACGTCATCTATACTATAGACGTCATCTATACTATAGACGTCATCTATACTATAGACGTCATCTATACTATAGACGTCATCTACACAATAGACGTCATCTATACTATAGACGTCATCTATACTATAGACGTCATCTATACTATAGATGTCGTCTATGCTATATACTATAGACGTCGTCTATACTATAGGCGTCATCTATACTTTAGTCGTCATCTATGCTATAGACGTCATCTATACTATAGACGTCATCAATACTATAGACATCATCAATACTATAGACATCATCAATACTATAGACGTCATCAATACTATAGACGTCATCAATACTATAGACATCATCAATACTATAAACGTCATCTATACTATAGACGTCATCTATACTATAGACGTCATCTATGCTATAGACGTCAGCTATACTATAGACGTCATCAATACTATAGACGTCATATATACTATAGACGTCATCTATACTATAGACGTCATCTATACTCTAGACGTCATCTATACTATAGACGTCATCTATACCATAGACGTCATCTATACTATAGACGTCATCTATACTATAGATGTCATCTATACTATAGACGTCATCTATACTATAGACGTCATCTATACTATAGACGTCATCTATACTATAGACGTCATCTATACTATAGACGTCATCTATACTATAGACGTCATCTATACTATAGACGTCATCTATACTATAGACGTCATCTATACTATAGACGTCATCTATACTATAGACGTCATATATACTATAGACGTCATCTATACTATAGACGTCATCTATACTCTAGACGTCATCTATACTATAGACGTCATCTATACCATAGACGTCATCTATACTATAGACGTCATCTATACTATAGATGTCATCTATACTATAGACGTCATCTATACTATAGACGTCATCTATACTATAGACGTCATCTATACTATAGACGTCATCTATACTATAGACGTCATCTATACTATAGACGTCATCTATACTATAGACGTCATCTATACTATAGACGTCATCTATACTATAGACGTCGTCTATACTATAGACGTCATCTATACTATAGACGTCATCTATACTATAGACGTAATCTATACTATAGACGTAATCTATACTATAGACGTAATCTATACTATAGACGTCATCTATACTATAGACGTCATCTATACTATAGTCATCATCTATACTATAGACGTCATCTATACTATAGACGTCATCTATATTATAGACGTCATCTATACTATAGACGTCATCTATACTATAGACGTCATCTATACTATAGACGTCATCTATACTATAGACGTCATCTATACTATAGACGTCATCTATACTATAGACGTCATCTATACTATAGACGTCATCTATACTATAGACGTCATCTATACTATAGACGTCATCTATACTATAGACGTCATCTATACTATAGACGTCATCTATACTATAGACGTCATCTATACTATAGACGTCATCTATACTATAGACGTCATCTATACTATAGACGTCATCTATACTATAGACATCATCTATACTATAGACGTCATCTATACTATAGACGTCATCTATACTATAGACGTCATCTATACTATAGACGTCATCTATACTATAGACGTCATCTATACTATAGACGTCATCTATACTATAGACGTCATCTATACTATAGACGTCATCTATACTATAGACGTCATCTATACTATAGACGTCATCTATACTATAGACGTCATATGTACTATAGACGTCATCTATACTATAGACGTCATATGTACTATAGACGTCATCTATACTATAGAAGACGTCTATACTATAGACGTCATCTATACTATAGACGACGTCTATACTATACTATTTATACTATAGACGTCATCCATACTATAGACGTCATCTATACTATAGACGTCATCCATCCATCTATACTATAGACGTCATATGTACTATAGACGTCATCTATACTATAGACGTCATCCATCCATCTATACTATAGACGTCATATGTACTATAGACGTCATCTATACTATAGACGTCATATGTACTATAGACGTCATATGTACTATAGACGTCATCTATTCTATAGACGTCATCTATGCTATAGACGTCATCTATACTATAGACGTCATCTATACTATAGACGTCATCTATACTATAAACGTCATCTATAATATAGACGTCATCTATACTATAAACGTCATCTATAATATAGACGTCATCTATACTATAGACGTCATCTATACTATAGACGTCATCTATACTATAGATGTCGTCTATACTATAGATGTCATCTATACTATAGATGTCGTCTATACTATAGATGTCGTCTATACTATAGACGTCTATCTATGCTATATACTATAGACGTCATCTATACTTTAGTCGTCATCTATGCTATAGACGTCATTTATACTAAAGACGTCATCTATACTATAGACGTCATCAATACTATAGACATCATCAATACTATAGACATCATCAATACTATAGACGTCATCAATACTATAGACATCATCAATACTATAGACGTCATCAATACTATAAACGTCATCTATACTATAGACGTCATCTATACTATAGACGTCATCTATGCTATAGACGTCAGCTATACTATAGACGTCAGCTATACTATAGACGTCATCTATACTATAGACGTCATCTATGCTATAGACGAGATCTATACTATAGACGTCATCTATGCTATAGACGTCATCTATACTAAAGACGTCATCTATACTATAGACGTCATATATACTATAGACGTCATCTATACTATAGACGTCATCTATACTATAGACGTCATCTATACTATAGACGTCATCTATACTATAGACGTCATCTATACTATAGACGACATCTATACTATAGACGTCATCTATACTATAGACGTCATCTATACTATAGACGTCATCTATACTATAGACGTCATCTATACTATAGTCATCATCTATACTATAGTCATCATCTATACTATAGACGTCATCTATACTATAGACGTCATCTATACTATAGACGTCATCTATACTATAGACGTCATCTATACTATAGACGTCATCTATACTATAGACGTCATCTATACTATAGACGTCATCTATACTATAGACGTCATCTATACTATAGACGTCATCTATACTATAGACGTCATCTATACTATAGACGTCATCTATACTATAGACGTCATCTATACTATAGACGTCATCTATACTATAGACGTCATCTATACTATAGACGTCATCTATACTATAGACGTCATCTATACTATAGACGTCATCTATACTATAGACGACATCTATACTATAGACGTCTTCTATACTATAGACGTCATCTATACTATAGACGTCATCTATACTATAGACGACATCTATACTATAGACGTCATCTATACTATAGACGTCATCTATACTATAGACGTCATCTATACTATAGACGTCATCTATACTATAGTCATCATCTATACTATAGACGTCATCTATACTATAGACGTCATCTATACTATAGACGTCATCTATACTATAGACGTAATCTATACTATAGACGTCATCTATACTATAGACGTCATCTATACTATAGTCATCATCTATACTATAGACGTCATCTATACTATAGACGTCATCTATACTATTGACGTCATCTATACTATAGACGTCATCTATACTATAGACGTCATCTATACTATAGACGTCATCTATACTATAGACGTCATCTATACTATAGATGTCATCTATACTATAGACGTCATCTATACTATAGACGTCATCTATACTATAGACGTCATCTATACTATAGACGTCATCTATACTATAGACGTCATCTATACTATAGACGTCATCTATACTATAGACGTCATCTATACTATAGACGTCATCTATACTATAGACGTCATCTATACTATAGACGTCATCTATACTATAGACGTCATCTAAACTATAGACGTAATCTATACTATAGACGTCATCTATACTATAGACGTCATCTATACTATAGACGTAATCTATATTATAGACGTCATCTATACTATAGACGTCATCTATACTATAGTCATCATCTATACTATAGACGTCATCTATACTATAGACGTCATCTATACTATAGACGTCATCTATACTATAGACGTCATCTATACTATAGACGTCATCTATACTATAGACGTCATCTACACTATAGACGTCATCTATACTATAGAAGTCATCTATACTATAGACGTCATCTATACTATAGACGTAATCTATACTATAGACGTCATCTATACTATAGACGTCATCTATACTATAGACGTAATCTATACTATAGACGTCATCTATACTATAGACGTCATCTATACTATAGTCATCATCTATACTATAGACGTCATCTATACTATAGACGTCATCTATACTATAGACGTCATATATACTATAGACGTCTTCTAAACTATAGACGTCATCTATACTATAGACGTCTTCTATACTATAGACGTCATCTATGCTATAGACGTCATCTATACTATAGACGTCATCTATACTATAGACGTCATCTATACTATAGACGTCATCTATACTATAGATGTCTATCTATGCTATATACTATAGACGTCGTCTATACTATAGACGTCATCTATACTATAGACGTCATCTATACAATATACGTCATCTATACAATAGACGTCATCTATAATATAGACTTCATCTATACTATAGACGTCATCTATTCTATAGACGTCATCTATACTATAGACGTCATCTATTCTATAGACGTCATCTATACTATAGACATATCTATTCTATAGACGTCATCTATACTATAGACGTCATCTATACTATAGACGTCATCTATACTATAAACGTCATCTATAATATAGACGTCATCTATACTATAAACGTCATCTATAATATAGACGTCATCTATACTATAGACGTCATATATACTATAGACGTCATCTACACAATAGACGTCATCTATACTATAGACGTCATCTATACTATAGACGTCATCTATACTATAGATGTCGTCTATACTATAGACGTCTATCTATGCTATATACTATAGACGTCGTCTATACTATAGACGTCATCTATACTATAGAAGTCATCTATTCTATAGACGTCATCTATACTATAGACGTCATCTATACTATAGACGTCATCTATACTATAAACGTCATCTATAATATAGACGTCATCTATACTATAAACGTCATCTATAATATAGACGTCATCTATACTATAGACGTCATCTATACTATATACGTCATCTACACAATAGACGTCATCTATACTATATACGTCATCTACACAATAGACGTCATCTATACTATAGACGTCATCTATACTATAGACGTCATCTATACTATAGACGTCATCTATACTATAGACGTCGTCTATACTATAGACGTCATCTATACTATAGACGTCATCTATACTATAGACGTCATCTATACTATAGACGTCATCTATACTATAGACGTCATCTATACTATAGACGTCATCTATACTATAGACGTCATCTATACTATAGACGTCATCTATACTATATACGTCATCTACACAATAGACGTCATCTATACTATAGACGTCATCTATACTATAGACGTCATCTATACTATAGACGTCATCTATACTATAGACGTCGTCTATACTATAGACGTCATCTATACTATAGACGTCATCTATACTATAGACGTCATCTATACTATAGACGTCATCTATACTATAGACGTCATCTATACTATAGACGTCATCTATACTATAGACGTCATCTATACTATAGACGTCATCTATACTATAGACGTCATCTATACTATAGACGTCATCTATACTATAGACGTCATCTATACTATAGATGTCATCTATACTATAGACGTCATCTATACTATAGACGTCATCTATACTATAGACGTCATCTATACTATAGACGTCATCTATACTATAGACGTCATCTATACTATAGACGTCATCTATACTATAGACGTCATCTATACTATAGACGTCATCTATACTATAGACGTCATCTATACTATAGACGTCATCTATACTATAGACGTCATCTATACTATAGACGTCATCTATACTATAGACGTCATCTATACTATGGACGTCATCTATACTATAGACGTCATCTATACTATAGACGTCTTCTATACTATAGACGTCATCTATACTATAGACGTCATCTATACTATAGACGTCATCTATACTATAGACGTCATCTATACTATAGACGTCATCTATACTATAGACGTCATCTATACTATAGACGTCATCTATACTATAGACGTCATCTATTCTATAGACGTCATCTATTCTATAGACGTCATCTAAACTATAGACGTCATCTATACTATAGACGTAATCTATACTATAGACGTCATCTATACTATAGACGTCATCTATACTATAGACGTCATCTATACTATAGACGTAATCTATACTATAGACGTCATCTATACTATAGACGTCATCTATACTATAGTCATCATCTATACTATAGACGTCATCTATACTATAGACGTCATCTATACTATAGACGTCATCTATACTATAGACGTCATCTATACTATAGACGTCATCTATACTATAGACGTCATCTATACTATAGACGTCATCTATTCTATAGATGTCATCTATACTATAGACGTCATCTATACTATAGACGTCATCTATACTATAGACGTCATCTATACTATAGACGTAATCTATACTATAGACGTAATCTATACTATAGACGTCATCTATACTATAGACGTCATCTATACTATAGACGTCATCTATACTATAGACGTCATCTATACTATAGACGTCATCTATTCTATAGATGTCATCTATACTATAGACGTCATCTATACTATAGACGTCATCTATACTATAGACGTCATCTATACTATAGACGTCATCTATACTATAGACGTCATCTATACTATAGACGTAATCTATACTATAGACGTAATCTATACTATAGACGTCATCTATACTATAGACGTCATCTATACTATAGACGTCATCTATACTATAGACGTCATCTATACTATAGACGTCATCTATACTATAGACGTCATCTATACTATAGAAGTCATCTATACTATAGACGTCATCTATACTATAGACGTAATCTATACTATAGACGTCATCTATACTATAGTCATCATCTATACTATAGACGTCATCTATACTATAGACGTCATCTATACTATAGACGTCATCTATACTATAGACGTCATATATACTATAGACGTCTTCTAAACTATAGACGTCATCTATACTATAGACGTCTTCTATACTATAGACGTCATCTATACTATAGACGTCATCTATACTATAGACGTCATCTATACTATAGACGTCATCTATACTATAGACGTCATCTATACTATAGACGTCATCTATACTATAGATGTCTATCTATGCTATATACTATAGACGTCGTCTATACTATAGACGTCATCTATACTATAGACGTCATCTATACAATATACGTCATCTATACAATAGACGTCATCTATATATAGACGTCATCTATACTATAGACGTCATCTATACTATAGACGTCATCTATACTATAGACGTCATCTATTCTATAGACGTCATCTATACTATAGACGTCATCTATTCTATAGACGTCATCTATACTATAGACGTCATCTATACTATAGACGTCATCTATACTATAAACGTCATCTATAATATAGACGTCATCTATACTATAAACGTCATCTATAATATAGACGTCATCTATACTATAGACGTCATCTATACTATAGACGTCATCTACACAATAGACGTCATCTATACTATAGACGTCATCTATACTATAGACGTCATCTATACTATAGATGTCGTCTATACTATAGACGTCTATCTATGCTATATACTATAGACGTCGTCTATACTATAGACGTCATCTATACTATAGACGTCATCTATTCTATAGACGTCATCTATACTATAGACGTCATCTATTCTATAGACGTCATCTATACTATAGACATCATCTATACTATAGACGTCATCTATACTATAGACGTCATCTATACTATAAACGTCATCTATAATATAGACGTCATCTATACTATAAACGTCATCTATAATATAGACGTCATCTATACTATAGACGTCATCTATACTATAGACGTCATCTACACAATAGACGTCATCTATACTATAGACGTCATCTATACTATAGACGTCATCTATACTATAGACGTCATCTATACTATAGACGTCATCTATACTATAGACGTCATCTATACTATAGACGTCATCTATACTATAGACGTCATCTATACTATAGACGTCATCTATACTATAGACGTCATCTATACTATAGACGTCATCTATACTATAGACGTCATCTATACTATAGACGTCATCTATACTATAGACGTCATCTATACTATAGACGTCATCTATACTATAGACGTCATCTATACTATAGACGTCATCTATACTATAGACGTCATCTATACTATAGACGTCATCTATACTATAGACGTCATATATACTATAGACGTCATCTATACTATAGACGTCATCTATACTATAAACGTCATCTATAATATAGACGTCATCTATACTATAAACGTTATCTATAATATAGACGTCATCTATACTATAGACGTCATCTATACTATAGACGTCATCTACACAATAGACGTCATCTATACTATAGACGTCATCTATCTATGCTATATCTATGCTATATACTATAGACGTCGTCTATACTATAGACGTCATCTATACTTTAGTCGTCATCTATGCTATAGACGTCATTTATACTAAAGACGTCATCTATACTATAGACGTCATCAATACTATAGACATCATCAATACTATAGACATCATCAATACTATAGACGTCATCAATACTATAGACATCATCAATACTATAGACGTCATCAATACTATAAACGTCATCTATACTATAGACGTCATCTATACTATAGACGTCATCTATGCTATAGACGTCAGCTATACTATAGACGTCAGCTATACTATAGACGTCATCTATACTATAGACGTCATCTATACTATAGATGTCTATCTATGCTATATACTATAGACGTCGTCTATACTATAGACGTCATCTATACTATAGACGTCATCTATACAATATACGTCATCTATACAATAGACGTCATCTATAATATAGACTTCATCTATACTATAGACGTCATCTATACTATAGACGTCATCTATACTATAGACGTCATCTATTCTATAGACGTCATCTATACTATAGACGTCATCTATACTATAGACGTCATCTATACTATAGACGTCATCTATACTATAAACGTCATCTATAATATAGACGTCATCTATACTATAAACGTTATCTATAATATAGACGTCATCTATACTATAGACGTCATCTATACTATAGACGTCATCTACACAATAGACGTCATCTATACTATAGACGTCATCTATCTATGCTATATCTATGCTATATACTATAGACGTCGTCTATACTATAGACGTCATCTATACTTTAGTCGTCATCTATGCTATAGACGTCATTTATACTAAAGACGTCATCTATACTATAGACGTCATCAATACTATAGACATCATCAATACTATAGACATCATCAATACTATAGACGTCATCAATACTATAGACATCATCAATACTATAGACGTCATCAATACTATAAACGTCATCTATACTATAGACGTCATCTATACTATAGACGTCATCTATGCTATAGACGTCAGCTATACTATAGACGTCAGCTATACTATAGACGTCATCTATACTATAGACGTCATCTATGCTATAGACGAGATCTATACTATAGACGTCATCTATGCTATAGACGTCATCTATACTAAAGACGTCATCTATACTATAGACGTCATATATACTATAGACGTCATCTATACTATAGACGTCATCTATACTATAGACGTCATCTATACTATAGACGTCATCTATACTATAGACGTCATCTATACTATAGACGTCATCTATACTATAGACGTCATCTATACTATAGACGTCATCTATACTATAGACGTCATCTATACTATAGACGTCATCTATACTATAGATGTCATCTATACTATAGACGTCATCTATACTATAGATGTCATCTATACTGTAGACTTCATCTATACTATAGACGTCATCTATACTATAGACGTCATCTATACTATAGACGTCATCTATACTATAGACGTCATCTATACTATAGACGTCATCTATACTATAGACGTCATCTATACTATAGACGTAATCTATACTATAGACGTCATCTATACTATAGACGTCATCTATACTATAGACGTCATCTATACTATAGACGTCATCTATACTATAGACGTCATCTATACTATAGACGTCGTCTATACTATAGACGTCATCTATACTATAGACGTCATCTATACTATAGACGTCATCTATACTATAGACGTCATCTATACTATAGACGTCATCTATACTATTGACGTCATCTATACTATAGAAGTCATCTATACTATAGACCTAATCTATACTATAGACGTCATCTATACTATAGACGTCATCTATACTATAGACGTCATCTATACTATAGACGTCATCTATACTATAGACGTCATCTATACTATAGACGTCATCTATACTATAGACGTCATCTATACTATTGACGTCATCTATACTATAGACGTCATCTATACTACAGACGTCATCTATACTATAGACGTCATCTATACTATAGACGTCATCTATATTATAGACGTCATCTATACTATAGACGTCATCTATACTATAGACGTCATCTATACTATAGACGTCATCTATACTATAGACGTCATCTATACTATAGACGTCATCTATACTATAGACGTCATCTATACTATAGACGTCATCTATACTATAGACGTCATCTATACTATAGACGTCATCTATACTATAGACGTCATCTATACTATAGACGTCATCTATACTATAGACGTCATCTATACTATAGACGTCATCTATACTATAGACGTCATCTATACTATAGACGTCATCTATAGTATAGACGTCATATGTACTATAGACGTCATCTATACTATAGAAGACGTCTATACTATAGACGTCATCTATACTATAGACGACGTCTATACTATACTATTTATACTATAGACGTCATCCATACTATAGACGTCATCTATACTATAGACGTCATCCATCCATCTATACTATAGACGTCATATGTACTATAGACGTCATCTATACTATAGACGACGTCTATACTATAGACGTCATCTATACTATAGACGTCGTCTATACTATGGACGTCATCCATACTATAGACGTCGTCTATACTATAGACGTCATCCATACTATAGACGTCATCTATACTATAGACGTCATCTATACTATAGACGTCATCTATACTATAGACGTCATCTATACTATAGACGTCATCTATACTATTGACGTCATCAATACTTTAGACATCATCAATACTATAGACATCATCAATACTATAAGCGTCATCAATACTTTAAACGTCATCTATACTATAGACGTCATCTATACTATAGTCGTCATCTATACTATAGACGTCATCTATACTATAGACGTCATCTATACTATAGACGTCATCTATACTATAGACGTCATCTATACTATAGACGTCATCTATACTATAGACGTCATCTATACTATAGACGTCATATGTACTATAGACGTCATCTATTCTATAGACGTCATCTATACTATAGACGTCATCTATACTATAGACGTCATCTATACTATAGACGTCATCTATACTATAAACGTCATCTATAATATAGACGTCATCTATACTATAAACGTCATCTATAATATAGACGTCATCTATACTATAGACGTCATCTATACTATAGACGTCATCTACACAATAGACGTCATCTATACTATAGACGTCATCTATACTATAGATGTCGTCTATACTATAGACGTCTATCTATGCTATATACTATAGACGTCGTCTATACTATAGACGTCATCTATACTTTAGTCGTCATCTATGCTATAGACGTCATTTATACTAAAGACGTCATCTATACTATAGACGTCATCAATACTATAGACATCATCAATACTATAGACATCATCAATACTATATACGTCATCAATACTATAGACATCATCAATACTATAGACGTCATCAATACTATAAACGTCATCTATACTATAGACGTCATCTATACTATAGACGTCATCTATGCTATAGACGTCAGCTATACTATAGACGTCAGCTATACTATAGACGTCATCTACACTATAGACGTCATCTATGCTATAGACGAGATCTATACTATAGACGTCATCTATGCTATAGACTTCATCTATACTAAAGACGTCATCTATACTATAGACGTCATATATACTATAGACGTCATCTATACTGTAGACGTCATCTATACTATAGACGTCATCTATACTATAGACGTCATCTATACTATAGACGTCATCTATACTATAGACGTCATCTATACTATAGACGTCATCTATACTATAGACGTCATCTATACTATAGACGTCATCTATACTATAGACGTCATCTATACTATAGACGTCATCTATACTATAGACGTCATCTATACTATAGACGTCATCTATACTATAGACGTCATCTTTACTATAGACGTCATCTATACTATAGACGTCTTCTATAGTTTAGACGTCATCTATACTATAGACGTCATCTATACTATAGACATCATCTATACTATAGACGTCATCTATACTATAGACGTCATCTATACTATAGACGTCATCTATACTATAGATGTCTATCTATGCTATATACTATAGACGTCGTCTATACAATAGACGTCATCTATACTATAGACGTCATCTATACAATATACGTCATCTATACAATAGACGTCATCTATAATATAGACTTCATCTATACTATAGACGTCATCTATACTATAGACGTCATCTATACTATAGACGTCATCTATTCTATAGACGTCATCTATACTATAGACGTCATCTATACTATAGACGTCATCTATACTATAGACGTCATCTATACTATAGACGTCATCTATAATATAGACGTCATCTATAATATAAACGTCATCTATAATAAAGACGTCATCTATACTATAGACGTCATCTATACTATAGACGTCATCTACACAATAGACGTCATCTATACTATAGACGTCATCTATACTATAGACGTCATCTATACTATAGATGTCGTCTATACTATAGACGTCTATCTATGCTATATACTATAGACGTCGTCTATACTATAGACGTCATCTATACTTTAGTCGTCATCTATGCTATAGACGTCATTTATACTAAAGACGTCATCTATACTATAGACGTCATCAATACTATAGACATCATCAATACTATAGACATCATCAATACTATAGACGTCATCAATACTATAGACATCATCAATACTATAGACGTCATCAATACTATAAACGTCATCTATACTATAGACGTCATCTATACTATAGACGTCATCTATGCTATAGACGTCAGCTATACTATAGACGTCAGCTATACTATAGACGTCATCTATACTTTAGACGTCATCTATGCTATAGACGAGATCTATACTATAGACGTCATCTATGCTATAGACGTCATCTATACTAAAGACGTCATCTATACTATAGACGTCATATATACTATAGACGTCATCTATACTATAGACGTCATCTATACTATAGACGTCATCTATACTATAGACGTCATCTATACTATAGACGTCATCTATACTATAGACGTCATCTATACTATAGACGTCATCTATACTATAGATGTCTATAGACGTCATCTATAATATAGACTTCATCTATACTATAGACGTCATCTATACTATAGACGTCATCTATACTATAGACGTCATCTATTCTATAGACGTCATCTATACTATAGACGCCATCTATACTATAGACGTCATCTATTCTATAGACGTCATCTATACTATAGACGTCATCTATACTATAGACGTCATCTATACTATAGACGTCATCTATACTATAGACGTCATCTATACTATAGACGTCATCTATACTATAAACGTCATCTATAATATAGACGTCATCTATACTATAGACGTCATCTATACTATAGACGTCATCTATACTATAGACGTCATCTACACAATAGACGTCATCTATACTATAGACGTCATCTATACTAGAGACGTCATCCATACTATAGACGTCATCTATACTATAGACGTCATCTACACAATAGACGTCATCTATACTATAGACGTCATCTATACTAGAGACGTCATCCATACTATAGACGTCGTCTATACTATAGACGTCATCCATACTATAGACGTCATCTATACTATAGACGTCATCTATACTATAGACGTCATCTAAACTATAGACGTCATCTATACTATAGACGTCATCTATACTATTGACGTCATCAATACTTTAGACATCATCAATACTATAGACATCATCAATACTATAAGCGTCATCAATACTTTAAACGTCATCTATACTATAGACGTCATCTATACTATAGTCGCCATCTATACTATAGACGTCATCTATACTATAGACGTCATCTATACTATAGACGTCATCTATACTATAGACGTCATCTATACTATAGACGTCATCTATACTATAGACGTCATATGTACTATAGACGTCATCTATTCTATAGACGTCATCTATACTATAGACGTCATCTATACTATAGACGTCATCTATACTATAGACGTCATCTATACTATAGACGTCATCTATACTATAAACGTCATCTATAATATAGACGTCATCTATACTATAAACGTCATCTATAATATAGACGTCATCTATACTATAGACGTCATCTATACTATAGACGTCATCTACACAATAGACGTCATCTATACTATAGACGTCATCTATACTATAGACGTCATCTATACTATAGATGTCGTCTATACTATAGACGTCTATCTATGCTATATACTATAGACGTCGTCTATACTATAGACGTCATCTATACTTTAGTCGTCATCTATGCTATACACGTCATCTACACAATAGACGTCATCTATACTATAGACGTCTTCTATACTATAGACGTCGTCTATACTATAGACGTCATCCATACTATAGACGTCATCTATACTATAGACGTCATCTATACTATAGACGTCATCTATACTATAGACGTCATCTATACTATAGACGTCATCTATACTATTGACGTCATCAATACTTTAGACATCATCAATACTATAGACATCATCAATACTATAAGCGTCATCAATACTTTAAACGTCATCTATACTATAGACGTCATCTATACTATAGTCGTCATCTATACTATAGACGTCATCTATACTATAGACGTCATCTATACTATAGACGTCATCTATACTATAGACGTCATCTATACTATAGACGTCATCTATACTATAGACGTCATATGTACTATAGACGTCATCTATTCTATAGACGTCATCTATACTATAGACGTCATCTATACTATAGACGTCATCTATACTATAGACGTCATCTATACTATAGACGTCATCTATACTATAAACGTCATCTATAATATAGACGTCATCTATACTATAAACGTCATCTATAATATAGACGTCATCTATACTATAGACGTCATCTATACTATAGACGTCATCTACACAATAGACGTCATCTATACTATAGACGTCATCTATACTATAGACGTCATCTATACTATAGATGTCGTCTATACTATAGACGTCTATCTATGCTATATACTATAGACGTCGTCTATACTATAGACGTCATCTATACTTTAGTCGTCATCTATGCTATAGACGTCATTTATACTAAAGACGTCATCTATACTATAGACGTCATCAATACTATAGACATCATCAATACTATAGACATCATCAATACTATAGACGTCATCAATACTATAGACATCATCAATACTATAGACGTCATCAATACTATAAACGTCATCTATACTATAGACGTCATCTATACTATAGACGTCATCTATGCTATAGACGTCAGCTATACTATAGACGTCAGCTATACTATAGACGTCATCTACACTATAGACGTCATCTATGCTATAGACGAGATCTATACTATAGACGTCATCTATGCTATAGACTTCATCTATACTAAAGACGTCATCTATACTATAGACGTCATATATACTATAGACGTCATCTATACTGTAGACGTCATCTATACTATAGACGTCATCTATACTATAGACGTCATCTATACTATAGACGTCATCTATACTATAGACGTCATCTATACTATAGACGTCATCTATACTATAGACGTCATCTATACTATAGACGTCATCTATACTATAGACGTCATCTATACTATAGACGTCATCTATACTATAGACGTCATCTATACTATAGACGTCATCTTTACTATAGACGTCATCTATACTATAGACGTCTTCTATAGTTTAGACGTCATCTATACTATAGACGTCATCTATACTATAGACATCATCTATACTATAGACGTCATCTATACTATAGACGTCATCTATACTATAGACGTCATCTATACTATAGATGTCTATCTATGCTATATACTATAGACGTCGTCTATACTATAGACGTCATCTATACTATAGACGTCATCTATACAATAAACGTCATCTATACAATAGACGTCATCTATAATATAGACTTCATCTATACTATAGACGTCATCTATACTATAGACGTCATCTATACTATAGACGTCATCTATTCTATAGACGTCATCTATACTATAGACGTCATCTATACTATAGACGTCATCTATACTATAGACGTCATCTATAATATAGACGTCATCTATAATATAAACGTCATCTATAATAAAGACGTCATCTATACTATAGACGTCATCTATACTATAGACGTCATCTACACAATAGACGTCATCTATACTATAGACGTCATCTATACTATAGACGTCATCTATACTATAGATGTCGTCTATACTATAGACGTCTATCTATGCTATATACTATAGACGTCGTCTATACTATAGACGTCATCTATACTTTAGTCGTCATCTATGCTATAGACGTCATTTATACTAAAGACGTCATCTATACTATAGACGTCATCAATACTATAGACATCATCAATACTATAGACATCATCAATACTATAGACGTCATCAATACTATAGACATCATCAATACTATAGACGTCATCAATACTATAAACGTCATCTATACTATAGACGTCATCTATACTATAGACGTCATCTATGCTATAGACGTCAGCTATACTATAGACGTCAGCTATACTATAGACGTCATCTATACTTTAGACGTCATCTATGCTATAGACGAGATCTATACTATAGACGTCATCTATGCTATAGACGTCATCTATACTAAAGACGTCATCTATACTATAGACGTCATATATACTATAGACGTCATCTATACTATAGACGTCATCTATACTATAGACGTCATCTATACTATAGACGTCATCTATACTATAGACGTCATCTATACTATAGACGTCATCTATACTATAGCTGACGTCTATAGCATAGATGACGTCTATAGTATAGACAGCTATAGTATAGATGACGTCTATAGTATAGATGACGTCTATAGTATAGATGACGTCTATAGTATAGATGACGTTTATAGTATTGATGACGTCTATAGTATTGATGATGTCTATAGTATTGATGACGTCTATAGTATTGATGATGTCTATAGTATTGATGATGTCTATAGTATTGATGACGTCTATAGTATAGATGACGTCTTTAGTATAAATGACGTCTATAGCATAGATGACGACTAAAGTATAGATGACGTCTATAGTATAGACGACGTCTATAGTATATAGCATAGATAGACGTCTATAGTATAGACGACATCTATAGTATAGATGACGTCTATAGTATAGATGACGTCTATAGTATAGATGACGTCTATTGTGTAGATGACGTCTATAGTATAGATGACGTCTATAGTATAGATGACGTCTTTATTATAGATGACGTTTATATTATAGATGACGTCTATATTATAGATGACGTCTATAGTATAGATGACGTCTATAGTATAGATGACGTCTATAGTATAGATGACGTCATCTATACTATAGACGTCATCTATACTATAGACGTCATCTATACTATAGACGTCATCTATGCTATAGACGTCATCTATACTATAGACGTCATCTATACTATAGACGTCATCTATACTATAGACGTCATCTATACTATAGACGTAATCTATACTATAGACGTCATCTATACTATAGACGTCATCTATACTATAGACGTAATCTATACCATAGACGTCATCTATACTCTAGACGTCATCTATACTATAGTCATCATCTATACTATAGACGTCATCTATACTATAGACGTCATCTATACTATAGACGTCATCTATACTATAGACGTCATCTATACTATAGACGTCATCTATACTATAGACGTCATCTATACTATAGACGTCATCTATACTATAGACCTAATCTATACTATAGACGTCATCTATACCATAGACGTCATCTATACTATAGACGTCATCTATACTATAGAGGGCACCTATACTATAGACGTCATCAATACTATAGACGTCATCTATACTATAGACGTAATCTATACTATAGACGTCATCTATACTATAGACGTAATCTATACTATAGACGTCATCTATACTAAAGACGTCATCTATACTATAGACGTCATCTATACTATAGACGTCATCTATACTATAGTCATCATCTATACTATAGACGTCATCTATACTATAGACGTCATCTATACTATAGACGTCATCTATACTATAGACGTCATCTATACTATAGACGTCATATATACTATAGACGTCTTCTATACGATAGACGTCATCTATACTATAGACGTCTTCTATACTATAGACGTCATCTATACTATAGACGTCATCTATACTATAGACGTCATCTATACTATAGATGTCTATCTATACTATAGATGTCTATCTATGCTATATACTATAGACGTCGTCTATACTATAGACGTCATCTATACTATAGACGTCATCTATACAATATACGTCATCTATACAATAGACGTCATCTATAATATAGACTTCATCTATACTATAGACGTCATCTATACTATAGACGTCATCTATACTATAGACGTCATCTATTCTATAGACGTCATCTATACTATAGACGCCATCTATACTATAGACGTCATCTATTCTATAGACGTCATCTATACTATAGACGTCATCTATACTATAGACGTCATCTATACTATAGACGTCATCTATACTATAGACGTCATCTATACTATAGACGTCATCTATACTATAGACGTCATCTATACTATAAACGTCATCTATAATATAGACGTCATCTATACTATAGACGTCATCTATACTATAGACGTCATCTATACTATAGACGTCATCTACACAATAGACGTCATCTATACTATAGACGTCATCTATACTAGAGACGTCATCTATACTATAGATGTCGTCTATACTATAGACGTCTATCTATGCTATATACTATAGACGTCGTCTATACTATAGACGTCATCTATACTTTAGTCGTCATCTATGCTATAGACTTCATTTATACTAAAGACGTCATCTATACTATAGACGTCATCAATACTATAGACATCATCAATACTATAGACATCATCAATACTATAGACGTCATCAATACTATAGACATCATCAATACTATAGACGTCATCAATACTATAAACGTCATCTATACTATAGACGTCATCTATACTATAGACGTCATCTATGCTATAGACGTCAGCTATACTATAGACGTCAGCTATACTATAGACGTCATCTATACTATAGACGTCATCTATGCTATAAACGAGATCTATACTATAGACGTCATCTATGCTATAGACGTCATCTATACTAAAGACGTCATCTATACTTTAGACGTCATATATACTATAGACGTCATCAATACTATAGACATCATCAATACTATAGACGTCATCAATACTATAGACATCATCAATACTATAGACGTCATCAATACTATAAACGTCATCTATACTATAGACGTCATCTATACTATAGACGTCATCTATGCTATAGACGTCAGCTATACTATAGACGTCAGCTATACTATAGACGTCATCTATACTATAGACGTCATCTATGCTATAGACGAGATCTATACTATAGACGTCATCTATGCTATAGACGTCATCTATACTAAAGACGTCATCTATACTATAGACGTCATATATACTATAGACGTCATCTATACTATAGACGTCATCTATGCTATAGACGTCATCTATACTATAGAAGTCATCAATACTATAGACATCATCAATACTATAGACATCATCAATACTATAGACGTCATCAATACTATAGACATCATCAATACTATAGACGTCATCAATACTATAAACGTCATCTATACTATAGACGTCATCTATACTATAGACGTCATCTATGCTATAGACGTCAGCTATACTATAGACGTCAATTATAATATAGACGTCATCTATGCTATAGACGAGATCTATACTATAGACGTCATCTATGCTATAGACGTCATCTATACTAAAGACGTCATCTATACTATAGACGTCATCTATACTATAGACGTCATCTATACTATAGACGTCATCTATACTATAGACGTCATCTATACTATAGACGTCATCTATACTATTGATATCATCTATACTATAGATGTCATCTATACTATAGACGTCATCTATACTATAGACGTCATCTATACTATAGACGTAATCTATACTATAGACGTAATCTATACTATAGACGTCATCTATACTATAGACGTCATCTATACTATAGACGTCATCTATACTATAGACGTCATCTATACTATAGACGTCATCTATACTATAGACGTCATCTATACTATAGACGTCATATGTACTATAGACGTCATCTATACTATAGACGACGTCTATACTATACTATTTATACTATAGACGTCATCTATACTATAGACGTCATCAATACTATAGACATCATCAATACTATAGACATCATCAATACTATAGACGTCATCAATACTATAGACATCATCAATACTATAGACGTCATCAATACTATAAACGTCATCTATACTATAGACGTCATCTATACTATAGACGTCATCTATGCTATAGACGTCAGCTATACTATAGACGTCAGCTATACTATAGACGTCATCTATACTATAGACGTCATCTATGCTATAGACGAGATCTATACTATAGACGTCATCTATGCTATAGACGTCATCTATACTAAACACGTCATCTATACTTTAGACGTCATATATACTATAGACGTCATCAATACTATAGACATCATCAATACTATAGACGTCATCAATACTATAGACATCATCAATACTATAGACGTCATCAATACTATAAACGTCATCTATACTATAGACGTCATCTATACTATAGACGTCATCTATGCTATAGACGTCAGCTATACTATAGACGTCAGCTATACTATAGACGTCATCTATACTATAGACGTCATCTATGCTATAGACGAGATCTATACTATAGACGTCATCTATGCTATAGACGTCATCTATACTAAAGACGTCATCTATACTATAGACGTCATATATACTATAGACGTCATCTATACTATAGACGTCATCTATGCTATAGACGTCATCTATACTATAGAAGTCATCAATACTATAGACATCATCAATACTATAGACATCATCAATACTATAGACGTCATCAATACTATAGACATCATCAATACTATAGACGTCATCAATACTATAAACGTCATCTATACTATAGACGTCATCTATACTATAGACGTCATCTATGCTATAGACGTCAGCTATACTATAGACGTCAATTATAATATAGACGTCATCTATGCTATAGACGAGATCTATACTATAGACGTCATCTATGCTATAGACGTCATCTATACTAAAGACGTCATCTATACTATAGACGTCATCTATACTATAGACGTCATCTATACTATAGACGTCATCTATACTATAGACGTCATCTATACTATAGACGTCATCTATACTATAGACGTCATCTATACTATAGACGTCATCTATACTATTGATATCATCTATACTATAGATGTCATCTATACTATAGACGTCATCTATACTATAGACGTCATCTATACTATAGACGTAATCTATACTATAGACGTAATCTATACTATAGACGTCATCTATAATATAGACGTCATCTATACTATAGACGTCATCTATACTATAGACGTCATCTATACTATAGACGTCATCTATACTATAGACGTCATCTATACTATAGACGTCATCTATACTATAGACGTCATATGTACTATAGACGTCATCTATACTATAGAAGACGTCTATACTATAGACGTCATCTATACTATAGACGACGTCTATACTATACTATTTATACTATAGACGTCATCCATACTATAGACGTCATCTATACTATAGACGTCATCCATACTATAGACGTCATCTATACTATAGACGTCATCCATACTATAGACGTCATCTATACTATAGACGTCATATGTACTATAGACGTCATCTATACTATAGACGACGTCTATACTATAGACGTCATCTATACTATAGACGTCGTCTATACTATAGACGTCATCTATACTATAGACGTCGTCTATACTATAGACGTCATCCATACTATAGACGACGTCTATACTATAGACGTCATCTATACTATAGACGTCATCCATACTATAGACGTCATCTATACTTCATACGTCAGACGTCATCTATACTATAGACGTCATCTATACTATAGACGTCATCTATACTATAGACGTCATCTATACTATTGACGTCATCAATACTTTAGACATCATCAATACTATAGACATCATCAATACTATAAGCGTCATCAATACTTTAAACGTCATCTATACTATAGACGTCATCTATACTATAGACGTCATCTATACTATAGACGTCATCTATACTATAGACGTCATCTGTACTATAGACGTCATCTATACTATAGACGTCATATGTACTATAGACGTCATCTATACTATAGACGACGTCTATACTATAGACGTCATCTATACTATAGACGTCATCCATACTATAGACGTCATCTATACTATAGACGTCATCTATACTATAGACGTCATCTATACTATTGACGTCATCAATACTATAGACATCATCAATACTATAAACGTCATCAATACTATAAACGTCATCAATACTATTAACGTCATCTATACTATAGACGTCTTCTATACTATAGACGTCATCTATACTATAGACGTCATCTATACTATAGACGTCATATATGCTATAGAAGTCATCTATACTATAGACTATACTATAGACGTCATCTATACTATAGACCTAATCTATACTATAGACGTCATCTATACTATAGACGTCATCTATACTATAGACGTCATCTATACTTTAGACGTCATCTATACTATAGACGTCATCTATACTATAGACGTCATCTATACTATAGACGTCATCTATACTATAGACGTCATCTATACTATAGACGTCATCTATGCTATAGACGTCATCTATACTGTAGACTTCATCTATACTATAGACGTTATCTATACTATAGACGTCATATATGCTATAGACGTCATCTATACTATAGACTATACTATAGACGTCATCTATACTATAGGCCTAATCTATACTATAGACGTCATCTATACTATAGACGTCATCTATACTATAGACGTCATCTATACTTTAGACGTCATCTATACTATAGACGTCATCTATACTATAGACGTCATCTATACTATAGACGTCATCTATACTATTGACGTCATCAATACTTTAGACATCATCAATACTATAGACATCATCAATACTATAAGCGTCATCAATACTTTAAACGTCATCTATACTATAGACATCATCAATACTATAAACGTCATCAATACTATAAACGTCATTAATACTATTAACGTCATCTATACTATAGACGTCATCTATACTATAGACGTCATCTATACTATAGACGTCGTCTATACTATAGACGTCATCCATACTATAGACGTCATCTATACTATAGACGTCATCTATACTATAGACGTCATCTATACTATTGACGTCATCAATACTTTAGACATCATCAATACTATAGACATCATCAATACTATAAGCGTCATCAATACTTTAAACGTCATCTATACTATAGACATCATCAATACTATAAACGTCATCAATACTATAAACGTCATCAATACTATTAACGTCATCTATACTATAGACGTCATCTATACTATAGACGTCATCTATACTATAGACGTCATCTATACTATAGACGTCATCTATACTATAGGCGTCATCTACTATAGACGTCATGTAAACTATAGACGTCATCTATACTATAGACGTCATCTATACTATAGACGTCATCTATACTATAGACGTCATCTATACTATAGACGTCATCTATACTATAGACGTCATCTATACTATAGACGTCTTCTACACTGTAGACGTCATCTATACTATAAACGTCATCTATACTATAGACGTCATCTATACTATAGACGTCATCTATACTATCGACGTCATCTTTACTATAGACGTCATCTATACTATAGACGTCATCTATACTATAGACGTCATCTATACTATAGACGTCTTCTATACTATAGACGTCATCTATACTATAGACGTCATCTATACTATAGACGTCATCTATACTATAGACGTCATCTATACTATAGACGTCATCTATACTATAGACGTCATCTATACTATAGACGTCATCTATACTATAGACGTCATCTATACTATAGACGTCATCTATACTATAGACGTCATCTATACTATAGACGTCATATATGCTATAGACGTCATCTATACTATAGACTATACTATAGACGTCATCTATACTATAGACCTAATCTATACTATAGACGTCTACAGTGTAGAAGACGTCTATAGTATAGATGACGTCTATAGTATAGATGACGTCTATAGTATAGATGACGTCTATAGTATAGATGACGTCTATAGTATAGATGACGTCTATAGTATAGATGACGTCTATAGTATAGATGACGTCTACAGTATAGATGACGTCTATAGTATAGATGACGTCTATAGTATAGATGACGTCTATAGTAAAGATGACGTCTACAGTATAGATGACGTCTATAGTATAGATGCCGTCTACAGTATAGATGACGTCTATAGTATAGATGACGTCTATAGTATAGATGACGTCTATAGTATAGATGACGTCTATAGTATAGATGACGTCTATAGTATAGATGACGTCTATAGTATAGATGACGTCTATAGTATAGATGACGTCTATAGTATAGATGACGTCTATAGTATAGATGACGTCTATAGTATAGATGACGTCTATAGTATAGAAGACGTCTATAGTATAGATGACGTCTATAGTATAGATGACGTCTATAGTATAGATGACGTCTAAAGTATAGATGACGTCTATAGTATAGATGACGTCTATAGTATAGATGACGTCTATAGTATAGATGACGTCTATAGTATAGATATAGATATATAGATATATAGATATATAGTATAGTATAGATGACGTCATCTATACTATAGACGTCATCTATACTATAGACGTCATCTATACTATAGACGTCATCTATAATATAGACGTCATCTTTACTATAGACGTCATCTATACTATAGACGTCATCTATACTATAGACGTCATCTACACTATAGACGTCATCTATACTATAGACGTCATCTATACTATAGACGTCATCTTTACTATAGATGTCATCTATACTATAGACGTCATCTATACTATAGACGTCATCTATAATATAGACGTCATCTTTACTATAGACGTCATCTATACTATAGACGTCATCTATACTATAGACGTCATCTACACTATAGACGTCATCTATACTATAGACGTCATCTATACTATAGACGTCATCTATACTATAGACGTCATCTATACTATAGACGTCATCTATACTATAGACGTCATCTATACTATAGACGTCATCTATACTATAGACGTCATCTATACTATAGACGTCATCTACTATAGACGTCATGTATACTATAGACGTCATGTATACTATAGACGTCATCTATACTATAGACGTCATCTATACTATAGACGTCATCTATACTATAGACGTCATCTATACTATAGACGTCATCTATACTATAGACGTCATCTATACTATAGACGTCATCTATAATATAGACGTCATCTTTACTATAGACGTCATCTATACTATAGACGTCATCTATACTATAGACGTCATCTACACTATAGACGTCATCTATACTATAGACGTCATCTACACTATAGACGTCATCTATACTATAGACGTCATCTATACTATAGACGTCATCTATACTATAGACGTCATCTATACTATAGACGTCATATATGCTATAGACGTCATCTATACTATAGACTATACTATAGACGTCATCTATACTATAGACCTAATCTATACTATAGACGTCATCTATACTATAGACGTCATCTATACTATAGACGTCATCTATACTATAGACGTCATCTATACTATAGACGTCATCTATACTATAGACGTCATCTATACTATAGACGTCATCTATACTATAGACGTCATCTATGCTATAGACGTCATCTATACTGTAGACTTCATCTTTACTATAGACTTCATCTATACTATAGACGTCATCTATACTATAGACGTCATCTATACTATAGACGTCATCTATACTATAGACGTCATCTATACTATAGACGTCATCTATACTATAGACGTCATCTATACTATAGACGTCATCTATACTATAGACGTCATCTATACTATAGACGTCATCTATACTATAGACGTCATCTATACTATAGACGTCATCTATACTATAGACGTCATCTATACTATAGACGTCATCTATACTATAGACGTCATCTATACTATAGACGTCATCTACTATAGACGTCATGTATACTATAGACGTCATGTATACTATAGACGTCATCTATACTATAGACGTCATCTATACTATAGACGTCATCTATACTATAGACGTCATCTATACTATAGACGTCATCTATACTATAGACGTCATCTATACTATAGACGTCATCTATACTATAGACGTCATCTATACTATAGACGTCATCTATACTATAGACGTCTTCTACACTGTAGACGTCATCTATACTATAGACGTCATCTATACTATAGACGTCATCTATACTATAGACGTCATCTATACTATCGACGTCATCTTTACTATAGACGTCATCTATACTATAGACGTCATCTATACTATAGACGTCATCTATACTATAGACGTCATCTATACTATAGACGTCATCTATACTATAGACGTCATCTATACTATAGACGTCATATATGCTATAGACGTCATCTATACTATAGACTATACTATAGACGTCATCTATACTATAGACCTAATCTATACTATAGACGTCATCTATACTATAGACGTCATCTATACTAAAGACGTCATCTATACTATAGACGTCATCTATACTATAAACGTCATCTATACTATAGACGTCATCTATACTATAGACGTCATCTATACTATAGACGTCATCTATACTATAGACGTCATCTATACTATAGACGTCATCTATACTATAGACGTCATCTATGCTATAGACGTCATCTATACTGTAGACTTCATCTTTACTATAGACTTCATCTATACTATAGACGTCATCTATACTATAGACGTCATCTATACTATAGACGTCATCTATACTATAGACGTCATCTATACTATACACGTCATCCTTACTATAGACGTCATCTATACTATAGACGTCATCTATACTATAGACGTCATCTATACTATATACGTCATCTATACTATAGACGTCATCTATGCTATATACGTCGTCTATACTATAGACGTCTTCTATACTATAGACGTCATTTATACTATAGACGTCATTTATACTATAGACGTCATCTATACTATAGACGTCATTTATACTATAGACGTCATCTATACTATAGACGTCATCTATACTATAGACGTCATCTATACTATAGACGTCATCTATACTATAGACGTCATCTATACTATAAACGTCATCTATACTATAAACGTCATCTATACTATAGACGTCATCTATACTATAGACGTCATATGTACTATAGACGTCATCTATACTATAGACGTCATCTATACTATAGACGACGTCTATACTATAGACGTCATTTATACTAGAAGACGTCGTCTATACTATAGACGTCATCCATACTATAGACGTCATCTATACTATAGACGTCATCTATACTATAGACGTCATCTATACTATAGACGTCATCTATACTCTTGACGTCATCAATACTTTAGACATCATCAATACTACAGACATCATCAATACTATAAACGTCATCAATACTTTAAACGTCATCTATACTATAGACGTCATCTATACTATAGACGTCATCTATACTATAGACGTCATCTATACTATGAACGTCATCTATACTATAGACGTCATCTATACTATAGACGTCATCTATACTATAGACGTCATCTATACTATAGTCATCAACTATACTATAGACGTCGTCTATACTATAGACGTCATCTATACTATAGACGTCATCTATACTATAGACGTCATCTATACTATAGTCATCAACTATACTATAGACGTCATCTATACTATAGACGTCATCTATACTATAGACGTCATCTATACTATAGTCATCAACTATACTATAGACGTCATCTATACTAAAGACGTCATCTATACTATAGACGTCATCTATACTATAGACGTCATCTATACTATAGACGTCATCTATACTATAGACGTCATCTATACTATAGTCATCAACTATACTATAGACGTCATCTATACTATAGACGTCATCTATACTATAGACGTCATCTATACTATAGTCATCAACTATACTATATACGTCATCTATACTATAGACGTCGTCTATACTATAGACGTCATCCATACTATAGACGTCATCCATACTATAGACGTCGTCTATACTATAGACGTCGTCTATACTATAGACGTCATCCATACTATAGACGTCATCCATACTATAGACGTCGTCTATACTATAGACGTCGTCTATACTATAGACGTCGTCTATACTATAGACGTCGTCTATACTATAGACGTCGTCTATACTATAGACGTCGTCTATACTATAGACGTCGTCTATACTATAGACGTCGTCTATACTATAGACGTCGTCTATACTATAGACGTCGTCTATACTATAGACGTCGTCTATACCATAGACGTCGTCTATACTATAGACGTCGTCTATACTATAGACGTCGTCTATGCTATAGACGTCGTCTATACTATAGACGTCATCTATACTATAGACGTCATCTATACTAAAGACGTCATCTATACTATAGACGACGTCTATACTATAGACGTCATCTATACTATTGACGACGTCTATACTATAGACGTCATCTATACTATAGACGTCATCTATACTATAGACGTCATCTATACTATAGACGTCATCTATACTATAGTCATCAACTATACTATAGACGTCATCCATACTATAGACGTCATCTATACTATAGACGTCATCTATACTATAGACGTCATCTATACTATAGACGTCATCTATACTATAGTCATCAACTATACTATAGACGTCATCCATACTATAGACGTCATCTATACTATAGACGTCATCCATACTATAGACGTCATCTATACTATAGACGTCATCTATACTATAGACGTCATCTATACTATAGACGTCATCTATACTCTTGACGTCATCAATACTTTAGACATCATCAATACTACAGACATCATCAATACTATAAATGTCATCAATACTTTAAACGTCATCTATACTATAGACGTCATCTATACTATAGACGTCATCTATACTATAGACGTCATCTATACTATGGACGTCATCTATACTATAGACGTCATCTATACTATAGACGTCATCTATACTATAGTCATCAACTATAGACGTCGTCTATACTATAGACGTCATCTATACTATAGACGTCATCTATACTATAGACGTCATCTATACTATAGTCATCAACTATACTATAGACGTCATCTATACTATAGACGTCATCTATACTATAGACGTCATCTATACTATAGACGTCATCTATACTATAGTCATCAACTATACTATAGACGTCATCTATACTAAAGACGTCATCTATACTATAGACGTCATCTATACTATAGACGTCATCTATACTATAGACGTCATCTATACTATAGTCATCAACTACACTATAGACGTCATCTATACTATAGACGTCATCTATACTATAGACGTCATCTATACTATAGTCATCAACTATACTATAGACGTCATCTATACTATAGACGTCATCTATCCTATAGACGACTTCTATACTATATACGTCATCTATACTATAGACGTCGTCTATACTATAGACGTCGTCTATACTATAGACGTCATCCATACTATAAACGTTGTCTATACTATAGACGTCGTCTATACTATAGACGTCATCTATACTATAGTCATCAACTATACTATAGACGTCATCTATACTATAGACGTCATCTATACTATAGACGTCATCTATACTATAGTCATCAACTATACTATAGACGTCATCTATACTATAGACGTCATCTATACTATAGACGTCATCTATACTATAGACGACGTCATCTATACTATAGACGTCATCTATACTATAGACGACGTCTATACTATAGACGTCATCTATACTATAGACGTCATCTATACTATAGACGTCATCTATACTATAGACGTCGTCTATACTATAGACGTCATCTATACTATAGACGTCGTCTATACTATAGACGTCGTCTATACTATAGACGTCATCCATACTATAGACGTCATCTATACTATAGACGTCATCTATACTATAGACGTCATCTATACTATAAACCGTCTACACTCTACAGCATCAGTTTTGTGCTTGCATGCTGTAGAGTGTAGACGGTTTTTCAATTGTTTCTGTGCTATTGTTGTAATTTTATACTTAATTTAACGTGTTTCTTTTTTTAATTTCTGTGCTTTGAAGCTGTGTATGTAGGCGTATTTGATGAGTAATATTTATTTTTTCATCCCTTCTTAGCTTTTTATATAATTATATAATTGTTCTTCCGTATAATCTAATTTTCATTTATTATTCAGTGTACCTAGTATTTTTCTTTCTATGCTGGTTGCTTGCATTGACCTTCGTGCTGTTGCTTGTAAACGGTTTTTTCCTCTATAGCTTTGCTCTCTTAACTCAAATCATCTTTTCTAATCCAACTCACATTTAAAACTCAAAAGCCCTTTTTAATTTGTTTTCCTTGTGCTTTCCGTAAAGCTTAATTCTCGTTTGCTATCATAGTCTTTTTTCTTCATTTGCTTTAATAGCTATTATCCACACAGGAACTGTGCGACAGGCGGTGGTTCTGCGGTAAGATCCTTGAGTGTTGTGTACGGTGACCAAGGTTCGAGCCCCGATAAATTCCCTTTAATTTTACTTTTTTTTTTTTTTGTAATAATATATATTTCATTTTTATTAATTTTACGAGACATTAGGTACTTCTTTCGTTGTTTCTGTTTAGCTAAAAAAAAATTTATTTTATTATGGCTTGTTCGGCTGAAAGGTGCTGTGAAAGCAAGGCTAACATCCCTCTTTTTACTTGCTATGGTCCTTGCGGCAACTTATTTCATGCTAAATGCGTTGGCTCTACCACTGCATTTCTTGAGAAGGTAAATTCCTCCGACGTAGCCTTTTGGTACTGCCCTCCATGCAAAAGGATATCGCTCTCCCAGTTAGCTTTTAAGATATCTTCCTTCAAGCAGGATATCACTAAGTTGTCTAATAACTTCAGTGATTTACTTCAAAGTTTTAATTGTGTAGTAAAAAACGTTGCCTCGTTCTCTGAGTACAATTACTCGTGTGACGCTTCCACTTCGACAGATTTTGAGAAACACTCTTACGTTAGTTCTGTAGACAAATCGAACGCCTCGACTTCTACCGACTTTCAACCATCAGATTTGTCTTCAGAAAAGTGCCCTGACCAAGGTACTTCGTCCATCCCAAGTCCGTCCGAAATTCACTTGTCTAGGACTAGTACTGCTGCTTTAGATGATTCGTCTAACCATACCTTATCTCACCCTAAGCGTGTTAATCTGAGGCGTCGTAAAAACAACAATAAAGAGATTGTTTCGTCTCACACTTCAACGATTGTTGTTCCTCAAACTACAATCGAACCGTCTAGTGGGCCTGCTGTTGAATATGCCAACACCTTAGAATCTGTCCCCAGACCTAAATCTGTATTTATTTCAAGACTGAAACCCGAGACCACACCTGGTGACATTATTCATCATCTGATATCTCAAAAGGTCGTTGCTAACGTAAACTTGGTCAGCTGTATGAAACTTAGCAAGCCTAATAGTTTCGTATCTTCATTCAAAATAGTTGTTCCTCCTTCTATCTTTGAGTCAATCTGTGATCATAGGCTTTGGCCGTCTGACACTCTAGTCAAAGAGTTTGCATACAGGCCCTCAAACTCTAAGCAACCAAATAATATTTCAAAAAACTAAATAGTAGACTATGTTTTTTTTATCAAAATGTAAGATCCATCCGTAGCAAACATAAAACAGATGATATATTTAAAAATTCTTTGGTTTTTCCGCATGATGTCATTATTTTGACTGAAACATGGCTTAATGCTAGCACTACTGATGCAGAACTCTTCACCAAAGAGTTTCTTGTATATAGAAGAGATCGTTATAAAGATGATCTCGAAGCGTTAGGCGGTGGAATTTTAATTGCTGTTCGGGATCATATCACCTCGGACAAAGTTAAATTTCCATTTACTGTTAATGCCGAAGTTGTATGTGTCAAACTTGACATTTTACCCAAATTCGTATATGTTGTTAATGTGTACATCCCCCCCGATAGTCCCGTTGAAATTTATTCTGAGCTTGCTAAGGCCCTTGAGTTTATTTTTCATTTAGCCTGTGGACAAAGTACGGTATTGCTCTTTGGGGATTTTAACCTTCCTGCTTTGAAATGGGTCTTATCTGATGATGTTTCGCATTTCATTCCTCATATTTCGTCACCACATGCAGCACTTAACAAGTTAGATAACATTATTTCTTTTGACTTACAGCAAGTAAGCTGTATAAAAAACATAAATAATCGAATACTCGATTTGGTCTTTACTTCTGACGCAATTAGTACTGTTGCTTGTAAATCCAAGTGCAGCATTACTAAGATAGATACTCACCATCATCCGTTGGATGTTTTTCTTGACTTGAACTGTCACATACATGAGAATGTCCACTCATTTGACTGTTCATACACTTTTGACTTCCGAAAGGCTAACTTTCGCACACTATCTGACGAACTGAATAAATCCGGTATTTCTAATATAGTTTGCTCCAGTGACCTTGAGCTCTCTGTAGAAAAATTTTATTCTATACTCAATACCTGTATCAGTAATACTATACCTATAAAGAAAAACAAGAACTCTAACTTCAGCCACCCATGGTATACCAAGGAACTGAAAGTCCTACGTAATAAACGCAATAAAGCATGGAAAAAGTACATCACAAATTTGAGTACATTTGACCCTGATAATTTCATGTTTCATTTCAGTGAATTCAATGCTCTCGCAGAGCGTTTGTATTACAACTATGTTTCTCAAATTGGTTCAGATTTTAAAACTAATCCCAGGGAATTTTGGAAGTTTGTTAACTCTAAAAGAAAAGTTGATGGCTATCCATCCACTCTCAAATATAATGGCAGTTCTTCCAACGATCCTGGCACGATATGCAATTTTTTCGCTGATCACTTTTCCAAATCATTTAGAGATTCTCCATTTACCGTCGACACTGATTATTTTAAATATCTCACAGAATCTGCTCAAGTTAATTTTTGTGATATACCAGTACATTTAGAAACTATTTATGAGCTCTTGTCTAGCCTTAAAGACGATTGTTCTACTGGTCCAGACGGTATACCACCTATCGTTTTAAAAAACTGTAAGGATGTTCTTGCCACTCCTTTACAAAATTTATTCAAACTTTCGCTATCGTCCGGTCACTTCCCCTCCATGTGGAAACTCTCATTTATTACGCCTGTCTTTAAAAAAGGTGTTAAATGTGATATTGTGAACTACAGGCCGATTGCTAAACTTTCAACCATTCCAAAAGTGTTTGAAAAATTAATTTGCGATAGCCTTATATTTTACTGCCGAAACATAATTTGCAAAGAACAGCATGGTTTCGTTAAAAATAGGTCTACCGTAACTAACCTTTTATCGTTTTATAGAAAATGTTCTGATGCAGTAGAAAATGGCTTCGAGGTTGATTGCGTTTACACCGACTTTTCCAAAGCTTTCGATTTGATTTCGCATGAAATTATTGGTTTTAAGCTTACTTCTCTTGGCTTTCCACCAAATTTCATCTGTTGGATTATGTCTTATCTTCATTTAAGATCTTACCAAGTTAAATTTAGAGGACTTTTTTCAGTTTCTTTTCCTGCCATTTCCGGCGTTCCCCAGGGAAGTCATCTAGGCCCACTCTTATTCATTCTTGCTATAAACGATGCGCCTTCGTGTGTCGCTTATAGCGAAATTCTATCATATGCAGACGATATGAAGATATCTAGAACTATTAAGAGTTCTGATGACCATGTTCTTCTTCAGACTGATATAAACAGCTTTGCTACATGGTGTAACAAAAACGGTCTTTTCCTCAATCCAGCTAAGTGTCAAGTTATCACTTTTTCTAAAAAGCGTATCGTAACAACATTCTCTTACTCCATCAGTGAGCATGCTCTTTGCCGTGTTGAACATTTTAAGGATCTTGGTGTTTTCTTTAGTCAAAACCTTGACTTTTCAAAACACATAAACTACATTGTAAATAAATCCAATTGCATGCTTGGCTTTATTAAGCGTTGGTCTAAAGAATTTAATGACCCTTACGTCACGCTTTCCCTTTACAATAGCTTTGTTCGTACTCACCTTGAATACGCTTCACAAGTGTGGTCTCCATCGCAAGTATGCCATACGAATAGGATCGAGGCGATCCAGCGGAGGTTCATTCGGTTCGCGCTCAGGGGACTTCCCTGGGAAGATCCACTCAATCTCCCCTCATACTTCGACCGGCTTAAATTGCTAAACATTCAAAGTCTCTCCCAAAGACGGATAAATAATGACTTGATTTTTATTCAGCAATTGATCCAAGGTCTAATAGATGCACCGGACCTTCTATCTAGTATAAGCTTTAAATTTCGTGGAGGCTCTCATAACCTCCGAAGAATCCAGCTTTTACACGTTCCACGGCACAGAACAAATTATGGGAAAAATGAGCCTATCAGCCGTATGTGTTCCACCTACAACGCACATACCAGTATTTTAGACTTTGACATGGACAAAGCCAAACTTAAGAGGCTGCTTCGGTGTTATTCGTCTTAAATATTAAATATACTTTTATTTTTATGTTTTTTTTTTACTTGTTGAAATTTACTTTTTATCTGTTGTAATAATAATGTTTCTATCATTTGCTTTTTTGTAATTCTTAGTGTTTTGTGTTTGGTGTTAGTTTATGTTTAATTTATTAACCACTAACACTTGCACTAACTGATGAGCCCGTGTTGGCAGTTTTCTGCTTGGCAAATTTCTGCTGCAGATATTGTTTGTATTAAACAAACTGCATCACAGTTCTGATAGTGCTATAAAAAAAAAAGACATCATCTATACTATAGACGTCATCTATACTATAGACGTCATCTATACTCTTGACGTCATCAATACTTTAGACATCATCAATACTATAGACATCATCAATACTATAAACGTCATCAATACTTTAAACGTCATCTATACTATAGACGTCATCTATACTATAGACGTCATCTATACTATAGACGTCATCTATACTATAGACGTCATCTATACTATAGACGTCATCTATACTATAGACGTCATCTTTACTATAGACGTCATCTATACTATAGACGTCATCTATACTATAGACGTCATCTATACTATAGACGTCATCTATACTATAGTCATCAACTATACTATAGACGTCATCTATACTATAGACGTCATCTATACTATAGACGTCATCTATACTATAGACGTCATCTATACTATAGACGTCATATGTACTATAGACGTCATCTATACTATAGACGTCATCTATACTATAGACGTCATCTATACTATAGACGTCATCTATACTATAGACGTCATCTATACTATAGACGTCATCTATATTATAGACGTCATCTTTACTATAGACGTCATCTATACTATAGACGTCATCTTTACTATAGACGTCATCTATACTATAGACGTCATCTATACTATAGACGTCATCTATACTATAGACGTCATCTATACTATAGACGTCATCTATACTATAGACGTCATCTATACTATAGACGTCATCTATACTATAGACTTCATCTATACTATAGACGTCATCTATGCTATAGACGTCATCTATACTATAGACGTCATCTATACAATAGACGTCATCTATACTATAGACCTCATCTATACCTATAGACGTCATCTATACTATAGACGTCATCTATACTATAGACGTCATCTATACTATAGACGTCATCTATACTATAGACGTCATCTATACTATAGACTTCATCTATACTATAGACGTCATCTATACTAAGATGTCATCTATACTAAAGACGTCGTCTATACTATAGACGTCATCCATACTATAGACGTCATCTATGCTATAGACGTCATCTATACTATTGACGTCATCAATACTTTAGACATCATCAATACTATAGACATCATCAATACTATAAACGTCATCAATACTTTAAACATCGTCTATACTATAGACGTCATCTATACTATAGACGTCATCTATACTATAGACGTCATCTATAATATAGACGTCATCTATACTATAGACGTCATCTATACTATAGTCATCATCTATACTATAGACGTCATCTATACTATAGACGTCATCTATACTATAGACGTCATATGTACTATAGACGTCATCTATACTATAGACGACGTCTATACTATAGACGTCATCTATACTATAGACGTCATCTATACTATAGACGTCATCTATACTATAGACGTCATCTATGCTATAGACGTCATCTATACTATAGACGTCATCTATACTATAGACGTCATCCATACAATAGACGTCATCTATACTATAGACCTCATCTATACTATAGACCTCATCTATACTATAGACGTCATCTATACTATAGACGTCATCTATACTATAGACGTCATCTATACTATAGACGTCATCTATACTATAGACGTCATCTATACTATAGACGTCATCTATACTATAGACGTCATCTATACTATAGACGTCATCTATACTATAGACGTCATCTATACTATAGACGTCATCTATACTTGGACGTCATCTATACTATAGACGTCGTCTATACTATAGACGTCATCTATACTATAGACGTCATCCATACTATAGACGTCATCTATACTATATATACTATAGACGTCATCTATACTATTGACGTCATCAATACTATTGACGTCATCAATACTATAGACATCATCAATACTATAAACGTCATCAATACTATAAACGTCATCAATACTATTAACGTCATCTATACTATAGACGTCATCTATACTATAGACGTCATCTATACTATAGACGTCATCTATACTATAGACGTCATCTATACTATAGACGTCATCTATACTATAGACGTCATCTATACTATAGACGTCATCTATACTATAGACGTCATCTATACTATAGACGTCATCTATACTATAGACGTCATCTATACTATAGACGTCATCTATACTATAGACGTCATCTATACTATAGACGTCATCTATACTATAGACGTCATCTATACTATAGACGTCATCTATACTATAGACGTCATCTATACTATAGACGTCATCTATACTATAGACGTCATCTATACTATAGACGTCATCTATACTATAGACGTCATCTATACTATAGACGTCATCTATACTATAGACGTCATCTATACTATAGACGTCATCTATACTATAGACGTCATCTATACTATAGACGTCATCTTTACTATAGACGTCATCTCTACTATAGACGTCATCTATACTATAGACGTCATCTATACTATAGACGTCATCTATGCTATAGACGTCATCTATACTATAGACTTCATCTTTACTATAGACTTCATCTATACTATAGTCATCATCTATACTATAGACGTCATCTATACTATAGACGTCATCTATACTATAGATGTCATCTATACTATAGACGTCATCTATACTATATACGTCATCTATACTATAGACGTCATCTATGCTATAGACGTCATCTATACTATAGACTTCATCTTTACTATAGACTTCATGTATACTATAGTCATCATCTATACTATAGACGTCATCTATACTATAGACGTCATCTATACTATAGACTTCATCTTTACTATAGACTTCATCTATACTATAGTCATCATCTATACTATAGACGTCATCTATACTATAGACGTCATATATACTATAGACGTCATATATACTATAGACGTCATCTATACTATAGACGTCATCTATACTATAGACGTCATCTATACTATAGACGTCATCTATACTATAGACGTCATCTATACTATAGACGTCATCTATACTATAGACGTCATCTATACTATAGACGTCATCTATACTATAGACGTCATCTATACTATAGACGGCATCTATACTATAGACGTCATCTATACTATAGACGTCATCTATACTATAGACGTCATCTATACTATAGACGTCATCTATACTATAGACGTCATATATGCTAGAGACGTCATATATGCTATAGACTTCATCTTTACTATAGACTTCATCTATACTATAGTCATCATCTATACTATAGACGTCATCTATACTATAGACGTCATCTATACTATAGACGTCATCTATACTATAGACGTCATCTATACTATAGACGTCATCTATACTATAGACGTCATCTATACTATAGACGTCATCTATACTATAGACGTCATCTATACTATAGACGTCATCTATACTATAGACGTCATCTATACTATAGACGTCATCTATACTATAGACGTCATCTATACTATAGACGTCATATATGCTATAGACGTCATCTATACTATAGACGTCATATATGCTATAGACGTCATCTATACTATAGACTATACTATAGACGTCATCTATACTATAGACGTCATCTATACTATAGACGTCATATATACTATAGACGTCATCTATACTATAGACGTCATCTATACTATAGACGTCATCTATACTATAGACGTCATCTATACTATAGACGTCATCTATACTATAGACGTCATCTATACTATAGACGTCATCTATACTATAGACGTCATCTATACTATAGACGTCATCTATACTATAGACGTCATCTATACTATAGACGTCTTCTATACTATAGACGTCATCTATACTATAGACGTCTTCTATACTATAGACGTCATCTATACTATAGACGTCATCTATACTATAGACGTCATCTATACTATAGACGTCATCTATACTATAGACGTCATCTATACTATAGACGTCATCTATACTATAGACGTCATCTATACTATAGACGTCATCTATACTATAGACGTCATCTATACTATTGACGTCATCTATACTATTGACGTCATCTATACTATAGACGTCATCTATACTATAGACGTCATCTATACTATAGACGTCATCTATACTATAGACGTCATCTTTACTATAGACTTCATCTATACTATAGTCATCATCTATACTATAGACGTCATCTATACTATAGACGTCATCTATACTATAGACGTCATCTATACTATAGACGTCATCTATACTATAGACGTCATCTATACTATAGACGTCATCTATACTATAGACGTCATCTATGCTATAGACGTCATCTATACTATAGACGTCATCTATACTATAGACGTCATCTTTACTATAGACGTCATCTATACTATAGACGTCATCTATACTATAGACGTCATCTATACTATAGACGTCATCTATGCTATAGACGTCATCTATACTATAGACTTCATCTTTACTATAGACTTCATCTATACTATAGTCATCATCTATACTATAGACGTCATCTATACTATATACGTCATCTATACTATAGACGTCATCTATACTATAGACTTCATCTATACTATAGACGTCATCTATACTATAGACGTCATCTATACTATAGACGTCTTCTATACTATAGACGTCATCTATACTATAGACGTCATCTATACTATAGACGTCTTCTATACTATAGACGTCATCTATACTATAGACGTCATCTATACTATAGACGTCATCTATACTATAGACGTCATCTATACTATAGACGTCATCTATACTATAGACGTCATCTATACTATAGACGTCATCTATACTATTGACGTCATCTATACTATAGACGTCATCTATACTATTGACGTCATCTATACTATAGACGTCATCTATACTATAGACGTCATCTATACTATAGACGTCATCTATACTATAGACGTCATCTATACTATAGACGTCATCTATACTATAGACGTCATCTTTACTATAGACGTCATCTATACTATAGACGTCATCTATACTATAGACGTCATCTATACTATAGACGTCATCTATGCTATAGACGTCATCTATACTATAGAATTCATCTATACTATAGTCATCATCTATACTATAGACGTCATCTATACTATAGACGTCATCTATACTATAGACGTCATCTTTACTATAGACGTCATCTATACTATAGACGTCATCTATACTATAGACATCATCTATACTATAGACGTCATCTATATAATAGACCTAATCTATACTATAGACGTCATCTATACTGTAGACGTCATCTATACTATAGACGTCATCTATACTATAGATATATCATCAATACTTTAAACGTCATCTATACTATAGACGTCATCTATACTATAGACGTCATCTATAATATAGACGTCATCTATACTATAGACGTCATCTATACTATAGACGTCATATATACTATAGACGTCATCTATAGACTACTATAGACGACGTCTATACTATAGACGTCATCTATACTATAGACGCCATCCATACTATAGACGTCATCTATACTATAGACGTCATCTATACTATAGACGTCATCTATACTATAGACGTCATCTATACTATAGACGTCATCTATACTATAGACGTCATCTATACTATTGACGTCATCAATACTATAGACATCATCAATACTATAAACGTCATCTATACTATAGACGTCATCTATACTATAGACGTCATCTATACTATAGACGTCATCTATAGTATAGACGTCATCTATGCTATAGACGTCATCTTAGCTATAGACGTCATCTATACTATGGACGTCATCTATACTATGGACGTCATCTATGCTATAGACGTCATCTATACTGTAGACGTCATCTATACTATGACGTCATCTATACTATAGACGTCATCTATACTATAGACGTCATCTATACTATAGACGTCATCTATACTATAGACGTCATCTATACTATAGACGTCATCTATACTATAGACGTCATCTATACTATAGACGTCATCTATACTATAGACGTCATCTATACTATAGACGTCATCTATACTATAGACGTCATCTATACTATAGACGTCATCTATACTATAGACGTCATCTATACTATAGACGTCATCTATACTATAGACGTCATCTATACTATAGACGTCATCTATACTATAGACGTCATCTATATTATAGACGGCATCCATACTATAGACGTCATCTATACTATAGACGTCATCTATACTATAGACGTCATCTATACTATAGACGTCATTTATACTATTGACGTCATCAATGCTATAGACATCATAAATACTATAGACATCATCAATACTATAAACGTCATCTATACTATAGACGTCATCTATACTATAGACGTCATCTATACTATAGACGTCATCTATACTATAGACGTCATCTATACTATAGACGTCATCTATACTATAGACGTCATCTATACTATAGACGTCATCTATATTATAGACGTCATCCATACTATAGACGTCATCTATACTATAGACGTCATCTATACTATAGACGTCATCTATACTATAGACGTCATCTATACTATAGACGTCATTTATACTATTGACGTCATCAATGCTATAGACATCATAAATACTATAGACATCATCAATACTATAAACGTCATCAATACTATTAACGTCATCTATACTATAGACGTCATCTATACTATAGACGTCATCTATACTATAGACGTCATCTATACTATAAACGTCTTCTATACTATAGACGTCATCTATACTATAGACGTTATCTATACTATAGACGTCATCTATGCTATAGACGTCATCTATGCTATAGACGTCATCTATGCTATAGACGTCATCTATGCTATAGACGTCATCTATACTATAGACGTCATCTATGCTATAGACGTCATCTATGCTATAGACGTCATCTATACTATGGACGTCATCTATACTATGGACGTCATCTATGCTATAGACGTCATCTATACTGTAGACGTCATCTATACTATGACGTCATCTATACTATAGACGTCATCTATACTATAGACGTCATCTATACTATAGACGTCATCTATACTATAGACGTCATCTATACTATAGACGTCATCTATACTATAGACGTCATCTATACTATAGCCGTCATCTATACTATAGACGTCATCTATACTATTGACGTCATCTATACTATAGACGTCATCTATACTATAGACGTCATCTATACTATTGACGTCATCAATACTATAGACATCATCAATACTATAAACGTCATCTATACTATAGACGTCATCTATACTATAGACGTCATCTATACTATAGACGTCATCTATACTATAGACGTCATCTATGCTATAGACGTCATCTATGCTATAGACGTCATCTATACTATTTACGTCATCTATACTATGGACGTCATCTATGCTATAGACGTCATCTATACTGTAGACGTCATCTATACTATGACGTCATCTATACTATAGACTTCATCTATACTATAGTCATCATCTATACTATAGTCACCATCTATACTATAGACGTCATCTATACTATAGACGTCATCTATACTATAGACGTCATCTATACTATAGACGTCATCTGTACTATAGACGTCATCTATACTATAGACGTCATCTTTACTATAGACGTCATCTATACTATAGACGTCATCTATACTATAGACATCATCTATACTATAGACGTCATCTATACTATAGACGTCATCTATACTATAGACCTAATCTATACTATAGACGTCATCTATACTGTAGACGTCATCTATACTATAGACGTCATCTATACTACAGATATATCATCAATACTTTAAACGTCATCTATACTATAGACGTCATCTATACTATAGACGTCATCTATAATATAGACGTCATCTATACTATAGACGTCATCTATACTATAGTCATCATCTATACTATAGACGTCATCTATACTATAGACGTCATCTAAACTATAGACGTCATCTGTACTATAGACGTCATCTATACTATAGACGTCATATATACTATAGACGTCATCTATAGACTACTATAGACGACGTCTATACTATAGACGTCATCTATACTATAGACGTCATCCATACTATAGACGTCATCTATACTATAGACGTCATCTATACTATAGACGTCATCTATACTATAGACGTCATCTATACTATAGACGTCATCTATACTATAGACGTCATCTATACTATAGACGTCATCTATACTATTGACGTCATCAATACTATAGACATCATCAATACTATAAACGTCATCAATACTATTAACGTCATCTATACTATAGACGTCATCTATACTATAGACGTCATCTTTACTATTAACGTCATCTATACTATAGACGTCATCTATACTATAGATGTCATCTATACTATAGACGTCATCTATGCTATAGACGTCATCTATGCTGTAGACGTCATCTATGCTATAGACGTCATCTATGCTATAGACGTCATCTATACTATAGATGTCATCTATACTAATGACGTCATCTATACTATAGACGTCATCTATACTATAGACGTCATCTATACTATAGACATCATCTATACTATAGACGTCATCTATACTATAGACGTAATCTATACGATAGACATCATCTATACTATAGACGTCATCTATACTATAACGTAATCTATACTATAGACGTCATCTATACTATAGACGTCATCTATACTATAGACGTCTTCTATACTATAGACGTCTTCTATACTATAGACGTCTTCTATACTATAGACGTCATCTATACTATAGACGTCATCTATACTATAGACGTCATCTATACTATAGACGTCATCTATACCATAGACGTCATCTAAACCATAGACGTCATCTATACTATAGACGTAATCTATACTATAGACGTCATCTATACTATAGACGTCATCTATACTATGGACGTCATCTATACTATAGACGTCATCTATACTATAGACGTCATCTATACTATAGACGTCATCTTTACTATAGACGTCATCTATACTATAGACGTCATCTATACTATAGACGTCATCTATACTATAGACGTCATCTATACTATAGACGTCATCTATACTATAGACGTTATCTATGCCATAGACGTCATCTATACTATAGACTTCATCTTTACTATAGACTTCATCTATACTATAGTCATCATCTATACTATAGACGTCATCTATACTATAGACGTCATCTATACTGTAGACGTAATCTATACTGTAGACGTCATCTATACTATAGACGTCATCTATACTATAGACGTCATCTATACTATAGACGTCATCTATACTATAGACGTCATCTATACTATAGACGTCATCTATACTATAAACGTCATCTATACTATAAACGTCATCTATACTATAGACGTCATCTATACTATAGACGTCATATGTAGTATACGTCTATACTATAGACGTCATCTATATTATAGACGACGTCTATACTATAGACGTCATCTATACTATAGACGTCATTTATACTATAGACGACGTCTATACTATAGACGTCATTTATACTATAGACGTCGTCTATACTACAGACGTCATCCATACTATAGACGTCATCTATACTATAGACGTCATCTATACCAATGACGTCATCTATACTATAGACGTCATCTATACTAATGACGTCATCTACACTATAAACGTCATCTATACTATAGACGTCATCTATACTATAGACGTCATCTATACTATAGACGTCATCTATACTATAGACGTCATCTATACTATAGACGTCATCTATACTATAGACGTCATCTATACTATAGACGTCTTCTATACTATAGACGTCATCTATACTATAGACGTCATCTATACTATAGACGTCATCTATACTATAGACGTTATCTATACTATAGACGTCATCTATACTATAGACGTCATCTATACTATAGACGTCATCTATACTATAGACGTCATCTATACTATAGACGTCATCTATACTATAGACGTTTTCTATACTATAGACGTCATCTATACTATAGACGTCATCTATACTATAGACGTCATCTATACTATAGACGTCATCTATACTATAGACGTAATCTATACTATAGACGTCATCTATACTATAGACGTCATCTATACTATAGACGTCATCTATACTATGGACGTCATCTATACTATAGACGTCATCTCTACTATAGACGTCTTCTATACTATAGACGTCTTCTATACTATAGACGTCTTCTATACTATAGACGTCATCTATACTATAGACGTCATCTATACTATAGACGTCATGAATACTATAGACCTCATCTATACTATAGACCTCATCTATACTATAGACGTCATCTATACTATAGACCTCATCTATACTATAGACGTCATCTATACTATAGACCTCATCTATACTATAGACGTCATCTATACTATAGACGTCATCTATACTATAGACGTCATCTATACTATAGACGTCATCTATACTATAGACGTCTTCTATACTATAGACGTCATCTATACTATAGACGTCATCTATACTATAGACGTCATCTATACTATAGACGTCATCCATACTATAGACGTCATCTATACTATAGACGTCATCTATACTATAGACGTCATCTTTACTATAGACGTCATCTATACTATAGAAGTCATCTATACTATAGACGTCATCTATACTATAGACGTCATCTTTACTATAGACGTCATCTATACTATAGACGTCATCTATACTATAGACGTCATCTATACTATAGACGTCATCTATACTATAGACGTCATCTATGCTATAGACGTCATCTATACTATAGACTTCATCTTTACTATAGACTTCATCTTTACTATAGACTTCATCTATTCTATAGACGTCATCTATACTATAGACGTCATCTATACTATAGACGTCATCTATACTATAGACGTCATCTATACTATAGACGTCATCTATACTATAGACGTCATCTATACTATAGACGTCATCTATACTATAGACGTCATCTATACTATAGACGTCATCTATACTATAGACGTCATCTATACTATAGACGTCATCTATACTATAGACGTCATCTATACTATTGACGTCATCTATACTATAGACGTCATCTATACTATAGACGTCATCTATACTATAGACTTCATCTATACTATAGACGTCATCTATACTATAGACGTCATCTATACTATAGACGTCATCTATACTATAGACGTCATCTATACTATAGACGTCATCTATACTATAGACGTCATCTATACTATAGACGTCATCTATACTATAGACGTCATCTATACTATAGACGTCATCTATACTATAGACTTCATCTTTACTATAGATTTCATCTATACTATAGTCATCATCTATACTATAGACGCCATCTATACTAAAGACGTCATCTATACTATAGACGTCATCTATACTATAGACATCATCTATACTATAGACGTCATCTATACTATAGACGTCATCTATACTATAGACGTCATCTATACTATAGACGTCATCTATACTATAGACCTAATCTATACTATAGAAGTCATCTATACTGTAGACGTCATCTATACTATAGACGTCATCTATACTATAGACGTCTCCTATACTATAGACGTCATCTATACTATAGACGTCATCTATACTATAGACGTCATCTATACTATAGACGTCATCTATACTATAAACGTCATCTATACTATAAACGTCATCTATATTATAGACGACGTCTATACTATAGACGTCATCTATACTATAGACGACGTCTATACTATAGACGTCATTTATACTATAGACGACGTCTATGCTATAGACGTCATTTATACTATAGACGTCGTCTATACTATAGACGTCATCCATACTATAGACGTCATCTATACTATAGACGTCATATGTACTATAGATGTCGTCTATACTATAGACGTCATATGTACTATAGATGTCATCTATACTATAGACGACGTCTATACTATAGACGTCATCTATACTATAGACGTCATCTATACTATAGACGTCATCTATACTATAGACGTCATCTATACTATAGACGTCATCTATACTATAGACGTCATCTATACTATAGACGTCATCTATGCTATAGACGTCATCTATACTATAGACTTCATCTTTACTATAGACTTCATCTATACTATAGTCATCATCTATACTATAGACGCCATCTATACTATAGACGTCATCTATACTATAGACGTCATCTATACTATAGACATCATCTATACTATAGACGTCATCTATACTATAGACGTCATCTATACTATAGACGTCATCTTTACTATAGACGTCATCTATACTATAGACCTAATCTATACTATAGAAGTCATCTATACTGTAGACGTCATCTATACTATAGACGTCATCTATACTATAGACGTCTCCTATACTATAGACGTCATCTATACTATAGACGTCATCTATACTATAGACGTCATCTATACTATAGACGTCATCTATACTATAAACGTCATCTATACTATAAACGTCATCTATATTATAGACGACGTCTATACTATAGACGTCATCTATACTATAGACGACGTCTATACTATAGACGTCATTTATACTATAGACGACGTCTATGCTATAGACGTCATTTATACTATAAACGTCGTCTATACTATAGACGTCATCCATACTATAGACGTCATCTATACTATAGACGTCATATGTACTATAGATGTCGTCTATACTATAGACGACGTCTATACTATAGACGTCATCTATACTATAGACGTCATCTATACTATAGACGTCATCTATACTATAGACGTCATCTATACTATAGACGTCGTCTATACTATAGACGTCGTCTATACTATAGACGTCATCCATACTATAGACGACGTCTATACTATAGACGACGTCTATACTATAGACGTCATCTATACTATAGACGTCGTCTATACTATAGACGTCGTCTATACTATAGACGTCATCCATACTATAGACGTCATCTATACTATAGACGTCATCTATACTATAGATGTCATCTATACTATAGACGTCATCTATACTATAGACGTCATCAATACATTAGACATCATCAATACTATAGACATCATCAATACTATAAACGTCATCAATACTTTAAACGTCATCTATACTATAGACGTCATCTATGCTATAGACGTCATCTATACTATGGACGTCATCTATGCTATAGACGTCATCTATGCTATAGACGTCATCTATGCTATAGACGTCATCTATGCTATAGACGTCATCTATACTATGACGTCATCTATACTATAGACGTCATCTATACTATAGACCTCATCTATACTATAGACGTCATCTATACTATAGACCTCATCTATACTATAGACGTCATCTATACTATAGACGTCATCTATACTATAGACGTCATCTATACTAAAGACGTCATCTATACTATAGATGTCATCTATACTATAGACGTCATCTATACTATAAACGTCATCTATACTATAGACGTCATCTATACTATAGACGTCATCTGTACTATAGACGTCATCTATACTATAGACGTCTTCTATACTATAGACGTCATCTATACTATAGACGTCATCTATATTATAGACGATCTATACTATAGACGTCATCTATACTATAGACTTCATCTTTACTATAGACTTCATCTATACTATAGACGTCATCTATACTATAGACGTCATCTATACTATAGACGTCATCTATACTATAGACGTCATCTATACTATAGACATCATCTATACTATAGACGTCATCTATACTATAGACGTCATCTATACTATAGACGTCATCTATACTATAGACGTCATCTATACTATAGACGTCATCTATACTATAGACGTCATCTATACTATATACGTCATCTATACTATAGACGTCATCTATACTATATACGTCATCTATACTATAGACGTCATCTATTCTATAGACGTCATCTATACTATAGACGTCATCTATACTATAGACGTCTTCTATACTATAGACATCATCTATACTATAGACGTCTTCTATACTATAGACGTCATCTATACTATAGACGTCATTTATACTATAGACGTCATCTATACTATAGACGTCATCTATACTATAGACGTCATCTATACTATAGACGTCATCTATACTATAGACGTCATCTATACTATAGACGTCATCTATACTATAGACTTCATCTATACTATAGACGTCATCTTTACTATAGACGTCATCTATACTATAGACGTCATCTATACTATAGACGTCATCTATACTATAGACGTCATCTATACTATAGACGTCATCTATACTATAGACGTCATCTATACTATAGACGTCATCTATACTATAGACGTCATGTATACTATAGACGTCATCTATGCTATAGACGTCATCTATACTATAGACTTCATCTTTACTATAGACTTCATCTATACTATAGTCATCATCTATACTATAGACGTCATCTATACTATAGACGTCATCTATACTATAGACGTCATCTATACTATAGACATCATCTATACTATAGACGTCATCTTTACTATAGACGTCATCTATACTATAGACGTCATCTATACTATAGACGTCATCTATACTATAGACCTAATCTATACTATAGAAGTCATCTATACTGTAGACGTCATCTATACTGTAGACGTCATCTATACTGTAGACGTCATCTATACTATAGACGTCATCTATACTATAGACGTCATCTATACTATAGACGTCATCTATACTATAGACGTCATCTATACTATAAACGTCATCTATACTATAGACGTCATCTATACTATAGACGTCATATGTACTATAGACGTCATCTATACTATAGACGACGTCTATACTATAGACGTCATCTATACTATAGACGTCGTCTATACTTTAGACGTCGTCTATACTATAGACGTCATCCTGTTATAGACGACGTCTATACTATAGACGTCATCTATACTATAGACGTCGTCTACACTATAGACGTCGTCTATACTATAGACGTCGTCTATACTATAGACGTCATTCATACTATAGACGTCATCTATACTATAGACGTCATCTATACTATAGACGTCATCTATACTATAGACGTCATCTATGCTATAGACGTCATCTATGCTATAGACGTCATCTATACTATGGACGTCATCTATACTATGGACGTCATCTATGCTATAGACGTCATCTATACTATGGACGTCATCTATACTATGGACGTCATCTATGCTATAGACGTCATCTATACTGTAGACGTCATCTATACTGTAGACGTCATCTATACTATTGACGTCATCAATACATTAGACATCATCAATACTATAGACATCATCAATACTATAAACGTCATCAATACTTTAAACGTCATCTATACTATAGACGTCACCTATACTATAGACGTCATCTATAATATAGACGTCATCTATACTATAGACGTCATCTATACTATAGACGTCATCTGTACTATAGACGTCATCTATACTATAGACGTCATCTATACTATAGACGTCATCTATACTATAGACGTCATCTATACTATTGACGTCATCTATACTATAGACGTCTTCTATACTATTGACGTCTTCTATACTATTGACGTCATCAATACTATAGACGTCATCTATACTATAGACGTCATCTATACTATAGACGTCATCTATGCTATAGACGTCATCTATGCTATAGACGTCATCTATACTATGGACGTCATCTATACTATGGACGTCATCTATGCTATAGACGTCATCTATACTATGGACGTCATCTATACTATGGACGTCATCTATGCTATAGACGTCATCTATACTGTAGACGTCATCTATACTATGACGTCATCTATACTATAGACGTCATCTATACTATAGACGTCATCTATACTATAGACGTCATCTATACTATAGACGTCATCTATACTATAGACGTCATCTATACTATAGACGTCATCTATACTATAGACGTCATCTATACTGTAGACGTCATCTATACTATAGACGTCATCTATACTATAGACGTCATCCATACTATAGACGTCATCTATACTATAGACGTCATCTATACTATTGACGTCATCTATACTATTGATGTCATCTATACTATTGACGTCATCAATGCTATAGACATCATCAATACTATAGACATCATCAATACTATAAACGTCATCAATACTATTAACGTCATCTACACTATAGACGTCATCTATACTATAGACGTTATCTATACTATAAACGTCATCTATACTATAGACGTCATCTATACTATAGACGTCATCTATACTATAGACGTCATCTATGCTATAGACGTCATCTAAGCTATAGACGTCATCTATACTATAGACGTCATCTATACAAATGACGTCATCTATATTATAGACCTCATCTATACTATAGACGTCATCTATACTATAGACGTCATCTATACTATAGACGTCATCTATACTATAGACGTCATCTATACTATAGACTTCATCTTTACTATAGACTTCATCTATACTATAGTCATCATCTATACTATAGACGTCATCTATACTATAGACGTCATCTATACTATAGACGTCATCTATACTATAGACGTCATCTATACTATAGACGTCATCTATACTATAGACGTCATCTATACTATAGACGTCATCTATACTATAGACGTCATCTATACTATAGACATCATCTATACTATAGACGTCATCTATACTATAGACGTCATCTATACTATAGACGTCATCTATACTATAGACGTCATCTATACTATAGACCTAATCTATACTATAGAAGTCATCTATACTGTAGACGTCATCTATACTGTAGACGTCATCTATACTGTAGACGTCATCTATACTATGGACGTCATCTATACTATAGACGTCATCTATACTATGGACGTCATCTATACTATAGACGTCATCTATACTATAGACGTCATCTATACTATAGACGTCATCTATACTATAGACGTCATCTATACTATAGACGTCATCTATACTATAGACGTCATCTATGCTATAGACGTCATCTATACTATAGACTTCATCTTTACTATAGACTTCATCTATACTATAGTCATCATCTATACTATAGACGTCATCTATACTATAGACGTTATCTATACTATAGACGTCATCTATACTATAGACATCATCTATACTATAGACGTCATCTATACTATAGACGTCATCTATAATATAGACGTCATCTATAATATAGACGTCATCTATACTATAGACCTAATCTATACTATAGAAGTCATCTATACTGTAGACGTCATCTATACTATAGACGTCATCTATACTATAGCCGTCATCTATACTATAGACATCATCTATACCATAGACGTCATCTATACTATAGACGTCATCTATACTATAAACGTCATCTATACTATAAACGTCATCTATACTATAGACGTCATCTATACTATAGACGTCATATGTACTATAGACGTCATCTATACTATAGACGACGTCTGTACTATAGACGTCATCTATACTATAGACGACGTCTATACTATAGACGTCATTTATACTATAGACGTCGTCTATACTATAGACGTCATCCATAATATAGACGTCATCTATACTATAGACGTCATATGTACTATAGATGTCATCTATACTATAGACGTCGTCTATACTATAGACGTCATCTATACTATAGACGTCGTCTATACTATAGACGTCGTCTATAGTATACACGTCATCCATACTATAGACGTCATCTATACTATAGACGTCATCTATACTATAGACGTCATCTATACTATAGACGTCATCTATACTATAGACGTCATCTATACTATAGACGTCATCTATACTATAGACGTCATCTATACTATAGACGTCATCTATACTATAGACGTCATCTATACTATAGACCTCATCTATACTATAGAAGTCATCTATACTATAGACCTCATCTATACTATAGAAGTCATCTATACTATAGACGTCATCTATACTATAGACGTCATCTATACTATAGACGTCATCTATACTATAGACCTCATCTATACTATAGACGTCATCTATACTATAGACGTCATCTATACTATAGACGTCATCTATACTATAGACGTCATCTATACTATAGACGTCTTCTATACTATAGACGTCATCTATACTATAGACGTCATCTATACTATAGACGTCATCTATACTACAGACGTCATCTATACTATAGACGTCATCTATACTATAGACGTCATCTTTACTATAGACGTCATCTATACTATAGACGTCATCTATACTATAGACGTCATCTATACTATAGACGTCATCTTTACTATAGACGTCATCTATACTATAGACGTCATCTATACTATAGACGTCATCTATAATATAGACGTCATCTATGCTATAGACGTCATCTATACTATAGACTTCATCTTTACTATAGACTTCATCTTTACTATAGACTTCATCTTTACTATAGACTTCATCTATACTATAGACGTCATCTATACTATAGACGTCATCTATACTATAGACATCATCTATACTATAGACGTCATCTATACTATAGACGTCATCTATACTATAGACGTCATCTATACTAAATACGTCATCTATACTATAGACGTCATCTATACTATAGACGTCATCTATACTATAGACGTCATCTATACTATGGACGTCATCTATGCTATAGACGTCATCTATACTATGGACGTCATCTATGCTATAGACGTCATCTATACTATGGACGTCATCTATACTATGGACGTCATCTATGCTATAGACGTCATCTATACTGTAGACGTCATCTATACCATGACGTCATCAATACTATTAACGTCATCTATACTATAGACGTCATCTATACTATAGACGTCATCTATACTATAAACGTCATCTATACTATAGACGTCATCTATACTATAGACGTCATCTATACTATAGACGTCATCTATGCTATAGACGTCATCTATGCTATAGACGTCATCTATGCTATAGAGGTCATCTATACTATAGACGTCATCTATACAAATGACGTCATCTATACTATAGACGTCATCTATACTATAGACCTCATCTATACTATAGATGTCATCTATACTATAGATGTCATCTATACTATAGACCTCATCTATACTATAGACGTCATCTATACTATAGACGTCATCTATACTATAGACGTCATCTATACTATAGACGTCATCTATACTATAGACGTCATCTATACAATAGACGTCATCTATACTTTAGACTTCATCTTTACTATAGACTTCATCTATACTATAGTCATCATCTATACTATAGACGTCATCTATACTATAGACGTCATCTATACTATAGACGTCATCTATACTATAGACGTCATCTATACTATAGACGTCATCTATACTATAGACATCATCTATACTATAGACGTCATCTATACTATAGACGTCATCTATACTATAGACGTCATCTATACTATAGACGTCATCTATACTATAGACGTCATCTATACTATAGACGTCATCTATACTATAGACATCATCTATACTATAGACGTCATCTATACTATAGACGTCATCTATACTATAGACGTCATCTATACTATAGACCTAATCTATACTATAGAAGTCATCTATACTGTAGACGTCATCTATACTGTAGACGTCATCTATACTATAGACGTCATCTATACTATAGACGTCATCTATACTATAGACGTCATCTATACTATAGACGTCATCTATACTATAGACGTCATCTATACAATAGACGTCATCTATACTTTAGACTTCATCTTTACTATAGACTTCATCTATACTATAGTCATCATCTATACTATAGACGTCATCTATACTATAGACGTCATCTATACTATAGACGTCATCTATACTATAGACGTCATCTATACTATAGACGTCATCTATACTATAGACATCATCTATACTATAGACGTCATCTATACTATAGACGTCATCTATACTATAGACGTCATCTATACTATAGACCTAATCTATACTATAGAAGTCATCTATACTGTAGACGTCATCTATACTGTAGACGTCATCTATACTATAGACGTCATCTATACTATAGACGTCATCTATACTAAAGACGTCATCTAAACTATAGACGTCATCTATACTATAGACGTCATCTATACTATAGACGTCATCTATACTATAGACGTCATCTATACTATAGACGTCATCTATACTATAGACGTCATCTATACTATAGACGTCATCTATACTATAGACGTCATCTATACTATAGACGTCATCTATACTATAGACGTCATCTATACTATAGACGTCATCTATATTATAGACGTCATCCATACTATAGACGTCATCTATACTATAGACGTCATCTATACTATAGACGTCATCCATACTATAGACGTCATCTATACTATAGACGTCATTCATACTATTGACGTCATCAATGCTATAGACATCATAAATACTATAGACATCATCAATACTATAAACGTCATCTATACTATAGACGTCATCTATACTATAGACGTCATCTATACTATAGACGTCATCTATACTATGTCATCTATACTATAGACGTCATCTATACTATAGACGTCATCTATACTATAGACGTCATCTATATTATAGACGTCATCCATACTATAGACGTCATCTATACTATAGACGTCATCTATACTATAGACGTCATCTATACTATAGACGTCATTTATACTATTGACGTCATCAACGCTATAGACATCATAAATACTATAGACATCATCAATACTATAAACGTCATCAATACTATTAACGTCATCTATACTATAGACGTCATCAATACTATTAACGTCATCTATACTATAGACGTCATCTATACTATAGACGTCATCTATACTATAAACGTCATCTATACTATAGACGTCATCTATACTATAGACGTTATCTATACTATAGACGTCATCTATGCTATAGACGTCATCTATGCTATAGACGTCATCTATGCTATAGACGTCATCTATGCTATAGACGTCATCTATACTATAGACGTCATCTATGCTATAGATGTCATCTATGCTATAGACGTCATCTATACTATGGACGTCATCTATACTATGGACGTCATCTATGCTATAGACGTCATCTATACTGTAGACGTCATCTATACTATGACGTCATCTATACTATAGACGTCATCTATACTATAGACGTCATCTATACTATAGACGTCATCTATACTATAGACGTCATCTATACTATAGACGTCATCTATACTATAGACGTCATCTATTCTATAGACGTCATCTATACTATAGACGTCATCTATACTATTGACGTCATCAATACTATAGACATCATCAATACTATAAACGTCATCTATACTATAGACGTCATCTATACTATAGACGTCATCTATACTATAGACGTCATCTATACTATAGACGTCATCTATGCTATAGACGTCATCTATGCTATAGACGTCATCTATACTATGGACGTCATCTATACTATGGACGTCATCTATGCTATAGACGTCATCTATACTGTAGACGTCATCTATACTATGACGTCATCTATACTATAGACTTCATCTATACTATAGTCATCATCTATACTATAGTCATCATCTATACTATAGACGTCATCTATACTATAGACGTCATCTATACTATAGACGTCATCTATACTATAGACGTCATCTATACTATAGACGTCATCTATACTATAGACGTCATCTATACTATAGACGTCATCTGTACTATAGACGTCATCTATACTATAGACGTCATCTTTACTATAGACGTCATCTATACTATAGACGTCATCTATACTATAGACATCATCTATACTATAGACGTCATCTATACTATAGACGTCATCTATACTATAGACCTAATCTATACTATAGACGTCATCTATACTGTAGACGTCATCTATACTATAGACGTCATCTATACTATAGATATATCATCAATACTTTAAACGTCATCTATACTATAGAAGTCATCTATACTATAGACGTCATCTATAATATAGACGTCATCTAAACTATAGACGTCATCTATACTATAGTCATCATCTATACTATAGACGTCATCTATACTATAGACGTCATCTATACTATAGACGTCATCTATACTATAGACGTCATATATACTATAGACGTCATCTATAGACTACTATAGACGACGTCTATACTATAGACGTCATCTATACTATAGACGTCATCCATACTATAGACGTCATCTATACTATAGACGTCATCTATACTATAGACGTCATCTATACTATAGACGTCATCTATACTATAGACGTCATCTATACTATAGACTTCATCTATACTATAGACATCATCTATACTATAGACGTCATCTATACTATTGACGTCATCAATACTATAGACATCATCAATACTATAAACGTCATCAATATTATTAACGTCATCTATACTATAGACGTCATCTATACTATAGACGTCATCTATACTATTAACGTCATCTATACTATAGACGTCATCTATACTATAGATGTCATCTTTACTATAGACGTCATCTATGCTATAGACGTCATCTATGCTGTAGACGTCATCTATGCTATAGACGTCATCTATGCTATAGACGTCATCTATACTATAGACGTCATCTATACTAATGACGTCATCTATACTATAGACGTCATCTATACTATAGACGTCATCTATACTATAGACATCATCTATACTATAGACGTCATCTATACTATAGACGTAATCTATACTATAGACGTACTATAGACATCTATACTATAGACATCATCTATACTATAGACGTCATCTATACTATAACGTAATCTATACTATAGACGTCATCTATACTATAGACGTCATCTATACTATAGACGTCTTCTATACTATAGACGTCTTCTATACTATAGACGTCATCTTTACTATAGACGTCATCTATACTATAGACGTCATCTATACTATAGACGTCATCTACACTATAGACGTCATCTATACTATAGACGTCATCTACACTATAGACGTCATCTATACTATAGACGTTATCTATGCCATAGACGTCATCTATACTATAGACTTCATCTTTTCTATAGACTTCATCTATACTATAGTCATCATCTATACTATAGACGTGATCTATACTATAGACGTCATCTATACTGTAGACGTAATCTATACTGTAGACGTCATCTATACTATAGACGTCATCTATACTATAGACGTCATCTATACTATAGACGTCATCTATACTATAGACGTCATCTATACTATAGACGTCATCTATACTATAGACGTCATCTATACTATAGACGTCATCTATACTATAAACGTCATCTATACTATAAACGTCATCTATACTATAGACGACGTCTATACTATAGACGTCATCTATACTATAGACGTCATTTATACTATAGACGACGTCTATACTATAGACGTCATTTATACTATAGACGTCGTCTATACTACAGACGTCATCCATACTATTGACGTCATCTCATCATACTATAGACGTCATATGTACTATAGATGTCAACTATACTATAGAGCGTCATCTATGCTATAGACGTCATCTATGCTATAGACGTCATCTATACTATAGACGTCATCTATACTAATGACGTCATCTATACTATAGACGTCATCTATACTAATGACGTCATCTACACTATAAACGTCATCTATACTATAGACGTCATCTATACTATAGACGTCATCTATACTATAGACGTCATCTTATACTATAGACGTCATCTATACTATAGACGTCATCTATACTATAGACGTCATCTATACTATAGACGTCTTCTATACTATAGACGTCATCTATACTATAGACGTCATCTATACTATAGACGTCATCTATACTATAGACGTCATCTATACTATAGGACGTCATCTATACTATAGACGTCATCTATACTATAGACGTCATCTATACTATAGACGTCATCTATACTATAGACGTTATCTATACTATAGACGTCATCTATACTATAGACGTCATCTATACTATAGACGTCATCTATACTATAGACGTCTTCTATACTATAGACGTCATCTATACTATAGACGTCATCTATACTATAGACGTCATCTATACTATAGACGTCATCTATACTATAGACGTCATCTATACTATAGACGTAATCTACACTATAGACGTCATCTATACTATAGACGTCATCTATACTATAGACGTCATCTATACTATGGACGTCATCTATATTATAGACGTCATCTATACTATAGACGTCTTCAATACTATAGACGTCTTCTATACTATAGACGTCATCTATACTATAGACGTCATCTATACTATAGACGTCATCAATACTATAGACCTCATCTATACTATAGACCTCATCTATACTATAGACGTCATCTATACTATAGACCTCATCTATACTATAGACGTCATCTATACTATAGACGTCATCTATACTATAGACCTCATCTATACTATAGACGTCATCTATACTATAGACGTCATCTATACTATAGACGTCATCTATACTATAGACGTCTTCTATACTATAGACGTCATCTATACTATAGACGTCATCTATACTACAGACGATCTATACTATAGACGTCATCTATACTATAGACGTCATCTATACTATAGACGTCATCTTTACTATAGACGTCATCTATACTATAGACGTCATCTATACTATAGACGTCATCTATACTATAGACGTCATCTTTACTATAGACCTCATCTATACTATAGACTTCATCTTTACTATAGACTTCATCTATACTATAGTCATCATCTATACTATAGACGCCATCTATACTATAGACGCCATCTATACTATAGACGTCATCTATACTATAGACGTCATCTATACTATAGACATCATCTATACTATAGACGTCATCTATACTATAGACGTCATCTTTACTATAGACGTCATCTATACTATAGACGTCATCTATACTATAGACCTAATCTATACTATAGAAGTCATCTATACTGTAGACGTCATCTATACTATAGACGTCATCTATACTATAGACGTCTCCTATACTATAGACGTCATCTATACTATAGACGTCATCTATACTATAGACGTCATCTATACTATAGACGTCATCTATACTATAAACGTCATCTATACTATAAACGTCATCTATATTATAGACGACGTCTATACTATAGACGTCATCTATACTATAGACGTCGTCTATACTATAGACGTCGTCTATACTATAGACGTCATCCATACTATAGACGTCATCTATACTATAGACGTCATCTATACTATAGACGTCTTCTATACTATAGACGTCATCTATACTATAGACGTCATCTATACTATAGACGTCATCTATACTATAGACGACGTCTATACTATAGACGTCATTTATACTTTAGACGTCATCTATACTATAAACGTCATCTATATTATAGACGACGTCTATACTATAGACGTCATCTATACTATAGACGTCGTCTATACTATAGACGTCATCTATACTATAGACGTCTTCTATACTATAGACGTCATCTATACTATAGACGTCATCTATACTATAGACGTCATCTATACTATAGACGACGTCTATACTATAGACGTCATTTATACTATAGACGTCATCTATACTATAAACGTCATCTATATTATAGACGACGTCTATACTATAGACGTCATCTATACTATAGACGTCATCTTTACTATAGACGTCATCTATACTATAGACGTCATCTATACTATAGACGTCATCTATACTATAGACGTCATCTTTACTATAGACCTCATCTATACTATAGACTTCATCTTTACTATAGACTTCATCTATACTATAGTCATCATCTATACTATAGACGCCATCTATACTATAGACGCCATCTATACTATAGACGTCATCTATACTATAGACGTCATCTATACTATAGACATCATCTATACTATAGACGTCATCTATACTATAGACGTCATCTTTACTATAGACGTCATCTATACTATAGACGTCATCTATACTATAGACCTAATCTATACTATAGAAGTCATCTATACTGTAGACGTCATCTATACTATAGACGTCATCTATACTATAGACGTCTCCTATACTATAGACGTCATCTATACTATAGACGTCATCTATACTATAGACGTCATCTATACTATAGACGTCATCTATACTATAAACGTCATCTATACTATAAACGTCATCTATATTATAGACGACGTCTATACTATAGACGTCATCTATACTATAGACGTCGTCTATACTATAGACGTCATCTATACTATAGACGTCATCTATACTATAGACGTCATCTATACTATAGACGTCATCTATACTATAGACGTCATCTATACTATAGACGTCATCTATACTATAGACGTCATCTATACTATAGACGTCATCTATACTATAGACGTCATCTATACTATAGACGTCATCTATACTATAGACGTCTTCTATACTATAGACGTCATCTATACTATAGACGTCATCTATACTATAGACGTCATCTATACTATAGACGTCATCTATACTATAGACGTCATCTATACTATAGACGTAATCTATACTATAGACGTCATCTATACTATAGACGTCATCTATACTATAGACGTCATCTATACTATAGACGTCATCTATACTATAGACGTCATCTATACTATAGACGTCTTCTATACTATAGACGTCTTCTATACTATAGACGTCATCTATACTATAGACGTCATCTATACTATAGACGTCATCAATACTATAGACCTCATCTATACTACTGACCTCATCTATACTTTAGACGTCATCTATACTATAGACCTCATCTATACTATAGACGTCATCTATACTATAGACGTCATCTATACTATAGACGTCATCTATACTATAGACGTCATCTATACTATAGACGTCATCTATACTATAGACGTCATCTATACTATAGACGTCATCTATACTATACACGTCATCTATACTATAGACGTCTTCTATACTATAGACGTCATCTATACTATAGACGTCATCTATACTACAGACGATCTATACTATAGACGTCATCTATACTATAGACGTCATCTATACTATAGACGTCATCTTTACTATAGACGTCATCTATACTATAGACGTCATCTATACTATAGACGTCATCTATACTATAGACGTCATCTTTACTATAGACGTCATCTATACTATAGACTTCATCTTTACTATAGACTTCATCTATACTATAGTCATCATCTATACTATAGACGCCATCTATACTATAGACGTCATCTATACTATAGACGTCATCTATACTATAGACATCATCTATACTATAGACGTCATCTATACTATAGACGTCATCTATACTATAGACGTCATCTATACTATAGACGTCATCTATACTATAGACCTAATCTATACTATAGAAGTCATCTATACTGTAGACGTCATCTATACTATAGACGTCATCTATAATATAGACGTCTCCTATACTATAGACGTAATCTATACTATAGACGTCATCTATACTATAGACGTCATCTATACTATAGACGTCATCTATACTATAAACGTTATCTATACTATAAACGTCATCTATATTATAGACGACGTCTATACTATAGACGTCATCTATACTATAGACGACGTCTATACTATAGACGTCATTTATACTATAGACGACGTCTATGCTATAGACGTCATTTATACTATAGACGTCGTCTATACTATAGACGTCATCCATACTATAGACGTCATTTATACTATAGACGTCGTCTATACTATAGACGTCATCCATACTATAGACGTCATCTATACTATAGACGTCATATGTACTATAGATGTCGTCTATACTATAGACGACGTCTATACTATAGACGTCATATGTACTATAGATGTCATCTATACTATAGACGACGTCTATACTATAGACGTCATCTATACTATAGACGTCGTCTATACTATAGACGTCATCCATACTATAGACGACGTCACTATAGACGTACATACTATAGACGACATACTATAGACGTCATCCATACTATAGACGACGTCTATACTATAGACGTCATCTATACTATAGACGTCGTCTATACTATAGACGTCATCTATACTAATGACGTCATCTACACTATAAACGTCATCTATACTATAGACGTCATCTATACTATAGACGTCATCTATACTATAGACGTCATCTATACTATAGACGTCTTCTATACTATAGACGTCATCTATACTATAGACGTCATCTATACTATAGACGTCATCTATACTATAGACGTCATCTATACTATAGACGTCATCTATACTATAGACGTCTTCTATACTATAGACGTCATCTATACTATAGACGTCATCTATACTATAGACGTCATCTATACTATAGACGTCATCTATACTATAGACGTCATCTATACTATAGACGTCATCTATACTATAGACGTCATCTATACTATAGACGTTATCTATACTATAGACGTCATCTATACTATAGACGTCATCTATACTATAGACGTCATCTATACTATAGACGTCTTCTATACTATAGACGTCATCTATACTATAGACGTCATCTATACTATAGACGTCATCTATACTATAGACGTCATCTATACTATAGACGTCATCTATACTATAGACGTAATCTATACTACAGACGATCTATACTATAGACGTCATCTATACTATAGACGTCATCTATACTATAGACGTCATCTTTACTATAGACGTCATCTATACTATAGACGTCATCTATACTATAGACGTCATCTATACTATAGACGTCATCTTTACTATAGACCTCATCTATACTATAGACTTCATCTTTACTATAGACTTCATCTATACTATAGTCATCATCTATACTATAGACGCCATCTATACTATAGACGCCATCTATACTATAGACGTCATCTATACTATAGACGCCATCTATACTATAGACGTCATCTATACTATAGACATCATCTATACTATAGACATCATCTATACTATAGACGTCATCTATACTATAGACGTCATCTTTACTATAGACGTCATCTATACTATAGACGTCATCTATACTATAGACCTAATCTATACTATAGAAGTCATCTATACTGTAGACGTCATCTATACTATAGACGTCATCTATACTATAGACGTCTCCTATACTATAGACGTCATCTATACTATAGACGTCATCTATACTATAGACGTCATCTATACTATAGACGTCATCTATACTATAGACGTCATCTATACTATAAACGTCATCTATATTATAGACGACGTCTATACTATAGACGTCATCTATACTATAGACGTCGTCTATACTATAGACGTCGTCTATACTATAGACGTCATCCATACTATAGACGTCATCTATACTATAGACGTCATCTATACTATAGACGTCTTCTATACTATAGACGTCATCTATACTATAGACGTCATCTATACTATAGACGTCATCTATACTATAGACGTCATCTATACTATAGACGTCATCTATACTATAGACGTCATCTATACTATAGACGTCTTCTATACTATAGACGTCATCTATACTATAGACGTCATCTATACTATAGACGTCATCTATACTATAGACGTCATCTATACTATAGACGTCATCTATACTATAGACGTCATCTATACTATAGACGTAATCTATACTATAGACGTCATCTATACTATAGACGTCATCTATACTATAGACGTCATCTATACTATGGACGTCATCTATACTATAGACGTCATCTATACTATAGACGTCTTCTATACTATAGACGTCATCTATACTATAGACGTCATCTATACTATAGACGTCATCAATACTATAGACCTCATCTATACTATAGACCTCATCTATACTTTAGACGTCATCTATACTATAGACCTCATCTATACTATAGACGTCATCTATACTATAGACGTCATCTATACTATAGACCTCATCTATACTATAGACGTCATCTATACTATAGACGTCATCTATACTATACACGTCATCTATACTATAGACGTCTTCTATACTATAGACGTCATCTATACTATAGACGTCATCTATACTACAGACGATCTATACTATAGACGTCATCTATACTATAGACGTCATCTATACTATAGACGTCATCTTTACTATAGACGTCATCTATACTATAGACGTCATCTATACTATAGACGTCATCTATACTATAGACGTCATCTTTACTATAGACGTCATCTATACTATAGACTTCATCTTTACTATAGACTTCATCTATACTATAGTCATCATCTATACTATAGACGCCATCTATACTATAGACGTCATCTATACTATAGACGTCATCTATACTATAGACATCATCTATACTATAGACGTCATCTATACTATAGACGTCATCTATACTATAGACGTCATCTATACTATAGACGTCATCTATACTATAGACGTCATCTATACTATAGAAGCCATCTATACTGTAGACGTCATCTATACTATAGACGTCATCTATACTATAGACGTCTCCTATACTATAGACGTCATCTATACTATAGACGTCATCTATACTATAGACGTCATCTATACTATAGACGTCATCTATACTATAGACGCCATCTATACTATAGACGTCATCTATACTATAGTCATCATCTATATTATAGACGTCATCTATACTATAGACGTCATCTATACTATAGACGTCATCTATACTATAAACGTCATCTATACTATAAACGTCATCTATATTATAGACGACGTCTATTCTATAGACGTCATCTATACTATAGACGTCATCTATGCTATAGACGTCATCTATACTATAGTCATCATCTATATTATAGACGTCATCTATACTATAGACGTCATCTATACTATTGACGTCATCAATACTATAGACATCATCAATACTATAAACGTCATCAATACTATTAACGTCATCTATACTATAGACGTCATCTATACTATAGACGTCATCTATACTATAGACGTCATCTATACTATAGACGTCATCTATACTATAAACGTTATCTATACTATAAACGTCATCTATATTATAGACGACGTCTATACTATAGACGTCATCTATACTATAGACGACGTCTATACTATAGACGTCATTTATACTATAGACGACGTCTATGCTATAGACGTCATTTATACTATAGACGTCGTCTATACTATAGACGTCATCCATACTATAGACGTCATTTATACTATAGACGTCGTCTATACTATAGACGTCATCCATACTATAGACGTCATCTATACTATAGACGTCATATGTACTATAGATGTCGTCTATACTATAGACGACGTCTATACTATAGACGTCATATGTACTATAGATGTCATCTATACTATAGACGACGTCTATACTATAGACGTCATCTATACTATAGACGTCGTCTATACTATAGACGTCATCCATACTATAGACGACGTCACTATAGACGTACATACTATAGACGACATACTATAGACGTCATCCATACTATAGACGACGTCTATACTATAGACGTCATCTATACTATAGACGTCGTCTATACTATAGACGTCATCCATACTATAGACGTCATCTATACTATAGACGTCATCTATACTATAGATGTCATCTATACTATAGACGTCATCTATACTATAGACGTCATCTATACTATTGACGTCATCAATACATTAGACATCATCAATACTATAGACATCATCAATACTATAAACGTCATCAATACTTTAAACGTCATCTATACTATAGACGTCATCTATACTATAGACGTCATCTATACTATAGACGTCATCTATACTATAGTCATCATCTATATTATAGACGTCATCTATGCTATAGACGTCATCTATACTATAGTCATCATCTATATTATAGACGTCATCTATACTATAGACGTCATCTATACTATTGACGTCATCAATACTATAGACATCATCAATACTATAAACGTCATCAATACTATTAACGTCATCTATACTATAGACGTCATCTATACTATAGACGTCATCTATACTATAGACGTCATCTATACTATAGACGTCATCTATGCTATAGACGTCATCTATGCTATAGACGTCATCTATACTATGGACGTCATCTATACTATGGACGTCATCTATACTATAGACGTCATCTTTACTATAGACGTCATCTATACTATAGACGTCATCTATACTATAGACGTCATCTATACTATAGACGTCATCTATACTATAGACGTCATCTATACTATAGACGTCATCTATGCTATAGACGTCATCTATACTATAGACTTCATCTTTACTAGAGACTTCATCTATACTATAGTCATCATCTATACTATAGACGCCATCTATACTATAGACGTCATCTATACTATAGACGTCATCTATACTATAGACATCATCTATACTATAGACGTCATCTATACTATAGACGTCATCTATACTATAGACGTCATCTATACTATAGACGTCATCTATACTATAGACGTCATCTATACTATAGACCTAAACTATACTATAGAAGTCATCTATACTGTAGACGTCATCTATACTATAGACGTCATCTATACTATAGACGTCATCTATACTATAGACGACTCCTATACTATAGACGTCGTCTATACTATAGACGTCATCCATACTATAGACGTCATCTATACTATAGACGTCATCTATACTATAGATGTCATCTATACTATAGACGTCATCTATACTATAGACGTCATCTATACTATTGACGTCATCAATACATTAGACATCATCAATACTATAGACATCATCAATACTATAAACGTCATCAATACTTTAAACGTCATCTATACTATAGACGTCATCTATACTATAGACGTCATCTATAATATACACGTCATCTATACTATAGACGTCATCTATACTATAGACGTCATCTATACTATAGACGTCATCTATACTATAGACGTCATCTATACTATAGACGTTATCTATACTATAGACGTCATCTATACTATAGACGTCATCTATACTATAGACGTCATCTATACTATAGACGTCTTCTATACTATAGACGTCATCTATACTATAGACGTCATCTATACTATAGACGTCATCTATACTATAGACGTCATCTATACTATAGACGTCATCTATACTATAGACGTCTTCTATACTATAGACGTCATCTATACTATAGACGTCATCTATACTATAGACGTCATCTATACTATAGACGTCATCTATACTATAGACGTCATCTATACTATAGACGTAATCTATACTACAGACGATCTATACTATAGACGTCATCTATACTATAGACGTCATCTATACTATAGACGTCATCTTTACTATAGACGTCATCTATACTATAGACGTCATCTATACTATAGACGTCATCTATACTATAGACGTCATCTTTACTATAGACCTCATCTATACTATAGACTTCATCTTTACTATAGACTTCATCTATACTATAGTCATCATCTATACTATAGACGCCATCTATACTATAGACGCCATCTATACTATAGACGTCATCTATACTATAGACGTCATCTATACTATAGACATCATCTATACTATAGACGTCATCTATACTATAGACGTCATCTTTACTATAGACGTCATCTATACTATAGACGTCATCTATACTATAGACCTAATCTATACTATAGAAGTCATCTATACTGTAGACGTCATCTATACTATAGACGTCATCTATACTATAGACGTCTCCTATACTATAGACGTCATCTATACTATAGACGTCATCTATACTATAGACGTCATCTATACTATAGACGTCATCTATACTATAGACGTCATCTATACTATAAACGTCATCTATACTATAAACGTCATCTATATTATAGACGACGTCTATACTATAGACGTCATCTATACTATAGACGTCGTCTATACTATAGACGTCGTCTATACTATAGACGTCATCTATACTATAGACGTCATCTATACTATAGACGTCATCTATACTATAGACGTAATCTATACTATAGACGTCATCTATACTATAGACGTCATCTATACTATAGACGTCATCTATACTATGGACGTCATCTATACTATAGACGTCATCTATACTATAGACGTCTTCTATACTATAGACGTCATCTATACTATAGACGTCATCTATACTATAGACGTCATCAATACTATAGACCTCATCTATACTATAGACCTCATCTATACTTTAGACGTCATCTATACTATAGACCTCATCTATACTATAGACGTCATCTATACTATAGACGTCATCTATACTATAGACCTCATCTATACTATAGACGTCATCTATACTATAGACGTCATCTATACTATACACGTCATCTATACTATAGACGTCTTCTATACTATAGACGTCATCTATACTATAGACGTCATCTATACTACAGACGATCTATACTATAGACGTCATCTATACTATAGACGTCATCTATACTATAGACGTCATCTTTACTATAGACGTCATCTATACTATAGACGTCATCTATACTATAGACGTCATCTATACTATAGACGTCATCTTTACTATAGACGTCATCTATACTATAGACTTCATCTTTACTATAGACTTCATCTATACTATAGTCATCATCTATACTATAGACGCCATCTATACTATAGACGTCATCTATACTATAGACGTCATCTATACTATAGACATCATCTATACTATAGACGTCATCTATACTATAGACGTCATCTATACTATAGACGTCATCTATACTATAGACGTCATCTATACTATAGACCTAATCTATACTATAGAAGCCATCTATACTGTAGACGTCATCTATACTATAGACGTCATCTATACTATAGACGTCTCCTATACTATAGACGTCATCTATACTATAGACGTCATCTATACTATAGACGTCATCTATACTATAGACGTCATCTATACTATAGACGTCATCTATACTATAGACGTCATCTATACTATAAACGTTATCTATACTATAAACGTCATCTATATTATAGACGACGTCTATACTATAGACGTCATCTATACTATAGACGTCATCTATGCTATAGACGTCATCTATACTATAGTCATCATCTATATTATAGACGTCATCTATACTATAGACGTCATCTATACTATTGACGTCATCAATACTATAGACATCATCAATACTATAAACGTCATCAATACTATTAACGTCATCTATACTATAGACGTCATCTATACTATAGACGTCATCTATACTATAGACGTCATCTATACTATAGACGTCATCTATACTATAGACGTCATCTATACTATAGACGTCATCTATACTATAGACGTCATCTATACTATAGACGTCATCTATACTATAAACGTTATCTATACTATAAACGTCATCTATATTATAGACGACGTCTATACTATAGACGTCATCTATACTATAGACGACGTCTATACTATAGACGTCATTTATACTATAGACGACGTCTATGCTATAGACGTCATATATACTATAGACGTCGTCTATACTATAGACGTCATCCATACTATAGACGTCATTTATACTATAGACGTCGTCTATACTATAGACGTCATCCATACTATAGACGTCATCTATACTATAGACGTCATATGTACTATAGATGTCGTCTATACTATAGACGACGTCTATACTATAGACGTCATATGTACTATAGATGTCATCTATACTATAGACGACGTCTATACTATAGACGTCATCTATACTATAGACGTCGTCTATACTATAGACGTCATCCATACTATAGACGACGTCACTATAGACGTACATACTATAGACGACATACTATAGACGTCATCCATACTATAGACGACGTCTATACTATAGACGTCATCTATACTATAGACGTCGTCTATACTATAGACGTCATCCATACTATAGACGTCATCTATACTATAGACGTCATCTATACTATAGATGTCATCTATACTATAGACGTCATCTATACTATAGACATCATCAATACTATAGACATCATCAATACTATAAACGTCATCAATACTTTAAACGTCATCTATACTATAGACGTCATCTATACTATAGACGTCATCTATACTATAGACGTCATCTATACTATAGTCATCATCTATATTATAGACGTCATCTATGCTATAGACGTCATCTATACTATAGTCATCATCTATATTATAGACGTCATCTATACTATAGACGTCATCTATACTATTGACGTCATCAATACTATAGACATCATCAATACTATAAACGTCATCAATACTATTAACGTCATCTATACTATAGACGTCATCTATACTATAGACGTCATCTATACTATAGACGTCATCTATACTATAGACGTCATCTATGCTATAGACGTCATCTATGCTATAGACGTCATCTATACTATGGACGTCATCTATACTATGGACGTCATCTATACTATAGACGTCATCTTTACTATAGACGTCATCTATACTATAGACGTCATCTATACTATAGACGTCATCTATACTATAGACGTCATCTATACTATAGACGTCATCTATACTATAGACGTCATCTATGCTATAGACGTCATCTATACTATAGACTTCATCTTTACTAGAGACTTCATCTATACTATAGTCATCATCTATACTATAGACGCCATCTATACTATAGACGTCATCTATACTATAGACGTCATCTATACTATAGACATCATCTATACTATAGACGTCATCTATACTATAGACGTCATCTATACTATAGACGTCATCTATACTATAGACGTCATCTATACTATAGACGTCATCTATACTATAGACCTAAACTATACTATAGAAGTCATCTATACTGTAGACGTCATCTATACTATAGACGTCATCTATACTATAGACGTCATCTATACTATAGACGTCTCCTATACTATAGACGTCGTCTATACTATAGACGTCATCCATACTATAGACGTCATCTATACTATAGACGTCATCTATACTATAGATGTCATCTATACTATAGACGTCATCTATACTATAGACGTCATCTATACTATTGACGTCATCAATACATTAGACATCATCAATACTATAGACATCATCAATACTATAAACGTCATCAATACTTTAAACGTCATCTATACTATAGACGTCATCTATACTATAGACGTCATCTATAATATAGACGTCATCTATACTATAGACGTCATCTATACTATAGTCATCATCTATATTATAGACGTCATCTATACTATAGACGTCATCTATACTATAGACGTCATCTATACTATAGACGTCATCTATACTATAGACGTCATCTATACTATAGACGACGTCTATACTATAGACGTCATCTATACTATAGACGTCATCTATACTATTGACGTCATCAATACTATAGACATCATCAATACTATAAACGTCATCAATACTATTAACGTCATCTATACTATAGACGTCATCTATACTATAGACGTCATCTATACTATAGACGTCATCTATACTATAGACGTCATCTATGCTATAGACGTCATCTATGCTATAGACGTCATCTATACTATGGACGTCATCTATACTATGGACGTCATCTATGCTATAGACGTCATCTATACTGTAGACGTCATCTATACTATGACGTCATCTATACTATAGACGTCATCTATACTATAGACGTCATCTATACTATAGACGTCATCTATACTATAGACGTCATCTATACTATAGACGTCATCTATACTATAGACGTCATCTATACTATAGACGTCATCTATGCTATAGACGTCATCTATACTGTAGACGTCATCTATACTGTAGACGTCATCTATACTATGACGTCATCTATACTATAGACGTCATCTATACTATAGACCTCATCTATACTATAGACGTCATCTATACTATAGACCTCATCTATACTATAGACGTCATCTATACTATAGACGTCATCTATACTATAGACGTCATCTATACTAAAGACGTCATCTATACTATAGATGTCATCTATACTATAGACGTCATCTATACTATAGACGTCATCTATACTATAAACGTCATCTATACTATAGACGTCATCTATACTATAGACGTCATCTGTACTATAGACGTCATCTATACTATAGACGTCTTCTATACTATAGACGTCATCTATACTATAGACGTCATCTATACTATAGACGTCATCTATACTATAGACGTCATCTTTACTATAGACGTCATCTATACTATAGACGTCATCTATACTGTAGACGTCATCTATACTATAGACGTCATCTATACTATAGACGTCATCTATATTATAGAAGATCTATACTATAGACGTCATCTATACTATAGACGTCATCTATACTATAGACGTCATCTATACTATAGACGTCATCTATACTATAGACGTCATCTATACTATAGACGTCATCTATACTATAGACGATCTATACTATAGACGTCATCTATACTATAGACGTCATATATACTATAGACGTCATCTATACTATAGACGTCATCTATACTATAGACGTCATCTATACTATAGATGTCATCTATACTATAGACATCATCTATACTATAGACGTCATCTATACTATAGACGTCATCTATACTATAGACGACTTCTATACTATAGACGACTTCTATACTATAGACGTCATCTATACTATAGACGTCATCTATACTATAGACGATCTATACTATAGACGTCATCTATACTATAGACGTCATCTATACTATAGACGTCATCTATACTATAGACGTCATCTATACTATAGACTTCATCTTTACTATAGACTTCATCTATACTATAGACGTCATCTTTACTATAGACGTCATCTATACTATAGACGTCATCTATACTATAGACGTCATCTATACTATAGACGTCATCTATACTATAGACGTCATCTATACTATAGACGTCATCTATACTATAGACGTCATCTATACTATAGACGTCATCTATACTATAGACGTCATCTATACTATAGACGTCATCTATACTATAGACGTAATCTATTCTATAGACGTCATCTATACTATAGACGTCATGTATACTATAGGAGTCATCTATGCTATAGACGTCATCTATACTATAGACTTCATCTTTACTATAGACTTCATCTATACTATAGTCATCATCTATACTATAGACGTCATCTATACTATAGACGTCATCTATACTATAGACGTCATCTATACTATAGACATCATCTATACTATAGACGTCATCTTTACTATAGACGTCATCTATACTATAGACGTCATCTATACTATAGACGTCATCTATACTATAGACCTAATCTATACTATAGAAGTCATCTATACTGTAGACGTCATCTATACTGTAGACGTCATCTATACTATAGACGTCATCTATACTATAGACGTCATCTATACTATAGACGTCATCTATACTATAGACGTCATCTATACTATAGACGTCATCTATACTATAAACGTCATCTATACTATAAACGTCATCTATACTATAAACGTCATCTATACTATAGACGTCATATGTACTATAGACGTCATCTATACTATAGACGACGTCTATACTATAGACGTCATCTATACTATAGACGTCGTATATACTTTAGACGTCATCTATACTATAGACGTCGTCTACACTATAGACGTCGTCTATACTATAGACGTCATCTATACTATAGACGTCGTCTACACTATAGACGTCGTCTATACTATAGACGTCGTCTATACTATAGACGTCATCCATACTATAGACGTCATCTATACTATAGACGTCATCTATACTATAGACGTCATCTATACTATAGACGTCATCTATACTGTAGACGTCATCTATACTATTGACGTCATCAATACATTAGACATCATCAATACTATAGACATCATCAATACTATAAACGTCATCAATACTTTAAACGTCATCTATACTATAGACGTCATCTATACTATAGACGTCATCTATAATATAGACGTCATCTATACTATAGACGTCATCTATACTATAGTCATCATCTATACTATAGACGTCATCTATTTTATAGACGTCATCTATACTATAGACGTCATCTGTACTATAGACGTCATCTATACTATAGACGTCATCTATACTATTGACGTCATCAATACTATAGACGTCATCTATACTATAGACGTCATCTATACTATAGACGTCATCTATACTATAGACGTCATCTATGCTATAGACGTCATCTATGCTATAGACGTCATCTATACTATGGACGTCATCTATACTATGGACGTCATCTATGCTATAGACGTCATCTATACTATGGACGTCATCTATACTATGGCCGTCATCTATGCTATAGACGTCATCTATACTGTAGACGTCATCTATACTATGACGTCATCTATACTATAGACGTCATCTATACTATAGACGTCATCTATACTATAGACGTCATCTATACTATAGACGTCATCTATACTATAGACGTCATCTATACTATAGACGTCATCTATACTATAGACGTCATCTATACTGTAGACGTCATCTATACTATAGACGTCATCTATACTATAGACGTCATCCATACTATAGACGTCATCTATACTATAGACGTCATCTATACTATTGACGTCATCTATACTATTGATGTCATCTATACTATTGACGTCATCAATGCTATAGACATCATCAATACTATAGACATCATCAATACTATAAACGTCATCAATACTATTAACGTCATCTATACTATAGACGTCATCTATACTATAGACGTCATCTATACTATAAACGTCATCTATACTATAGACGTCATCTATACTATAGACGTCATCTATACTATAGACGTCATCTATGCTATAGACGTCATCTATGCTATAGACGTCATCTATACTATAGACGTCATCTATACAATAGACGTCATCTATACTATAGACCTCATCTATACTATAGACGTCATCTATACTATAGATGTCATCTATACTATAGACGTCATCTATACTATAGACGTCATCTATACTATAGACGTCATCTATACTATAGACTTCATCTTTACTATAGACTTCATCTATACTATAGTCATCATCTATACTATAGACGTCATCTATACTATAGACGTCATATATACTATAGACGTCATCTATACTATAGACGTCATCTATACTATAGACGTCATCTATACTATAGACATCATCTATACTATAGACGTCATCTATACTATAGACGTCATCTATACTATAGACGTCATCTATACTATAGACGTCATCTATACTATAGACCTAATCTATACTATAGAAGTCATCTATACTGTAGACGTCATCTATACTGTAGACGTCATCTATACTGTAGACGTCATCTATACTATGGACGTCATCTATACTATAGACGTCATCTATACTATGGACGTCATCTATACTATAGACGTCATCTATACTATAGACGTCATCTATACTATAGACGTCATCTATACTATAGACGTCATCTATACTATAGACGTCATCTATACTATAGACGTCATCTATACTATAGACGTCATCTATGCTATAGACGTCATCTATACTATAGACTTCATCTTTACTATAGACTTCATCTATACTATAGTCATCATCTATACTATAGACGTCATCTATACTATAGACGTCATCTATACTATAGACGTCATCTATACTATAGACGTCATCTATACTATAGACATCTATACTATAGACGTCATCTATACTATAGACTTCATCTTTACTATAGACGTCATCTATACTGTAGACGTCATCTATACTGTAGACGTCATCTATACTATGACGTCATCTATACTATAGACGTAATCTATACTATAGACCTCATCTATACTATAGACGTCATCTATACTATAGACCTCATCTATACTATAGACGTCATCTATACTATAGACGTCATCTATACTATAGACGTCATCTATACTATAGACGTCATCTATACTAAAGACGTCATCTATACTATAGATGTCATCTATACTATAGACGTCATCTATACTATAGACGTCATCTATACTTTAAACGTCATCTATACTATAGACGTCATCTATACTATAGACGTCATCTGTACTATAGACGTCATCTATACTATAGACGTCTTCTATACTATAGACGTCATCTATACTATAGACGTCATCTATACTATAGACGATCTATACTATGGACGTCATCTATACTATAGACGTCATCTTTACTATAGACGTGATCTATACTGTAGACGTCATCTATACTATAGACGTCATCTATACAATAGACGTCATCTATACTATAGACGATCTATACTATGGACGTCATCTATACTATAGACGTCATCTATACTATAGACGTCATCTATACTATAGACGTCATCTATACTATAGACGATCTATACTATAGACGTCATCTATACTATAGACGTCATATATACTATAGACGTCATCTATACTATAGACGTCATCTATACTATAGACGTCATCTATACTATAGGTGTCATCTATACTATAGACATCATCTATACTATAGATGTCATCTATACTATAGACGTCATCTATACTATAGACGACTTCTATCCTATAGACGTCATCTATACTATAGACGTCATCTATACTATAGACGTCATCTATACTATAGACGATCTATTCTATAGACGTCATCTATACTATAGACGTCATCTATACTATAGACGTCATCTATACTATAGACGTCATCTATACTATAGACGTCATCTATACTATAGACTTCATCTTTACTATAGACTTCATCTTTACTATAGACTTCATCTATACTATAGACGTCATCTATACTATAGACGTCATCTATACTATAGACGTCATCTATACTATAGACGTCATCTATACTATAGACGTCATCTATACTATAGACGTCATCTATACTATAGACGTCATCTATACTATATACGTCATCTATACTATAGACGTCATCTATACTATAGACGTCATCTATACTATAGACGTCATCTATACTATAGACGTCTTCTATACTATAGACGTCATCTATACTATAGACGTCTTCTATACTATAGACGTCATCTATACTATAGACGTCATCTATACTATAGACGTCATTTATACTATAGACGTCATCTATACTATAGACGTCATCTATACTATAGACGTCATCTATACTATAGACGTCATCTATACTATAGACGTCATCTATACTATAGACGTCATCTATACTATAGACTTCATCTATACTATAGACGTCATCTTTACTATAGACGTCATCTATACTATAGACGTCATCTATACTATAGACGTCATCTATACTATAGACGTCATCTATACTATAGACGTCATCTATACTATAGACGTCATCTATACTATAGACGTCTTCTATACTATAGACGTCATCTATACTATAGACGTCATCTATACTATAGACGTCATGTATACTATAGACGTCATCTATGCTATAGACGTCATCTATACTATAGACTTCATCTTTACTATAGACTTCATCTATACTATAGTCATCATCTATACTATAGACGTCATCTATACTATAGACGTCATCTATACTATAGACGTCATCTATACTATAGACATCATCTATACTATAGACGTCATCTTTACTATAGACGTCATCTATACTATAGACGTCATCTATACTATAGACGTCATCTATACTATAGACCTAATCAATACTATAGAAGTCATCTATACTGTAGACGTCATCTATACTGTAGACGTCATCTATACTATAGACGTCATCTATACTATAGACGTCATCTATACTATAGACGTCATCTATACTATAGACGTCATCTATACTATAGACGTCATCTATACTATAAACGTCATCTATACTATAAACGTCATCTATACTATAGACGTCATCTATACTATAGACGTCATATGTACTATAGACGTCATCTATACTATAGACGACGTCTATACTATAGACGTCATCAATACTATAGACGTCGTCTATACTTTAGACGTCGTCTATACTATAGACGTCATCCATACTATAGACGACGTCTATACTATAGACGTCATCTATACTATAGACGTCGTCTACACTATAGACGTCGTCTATACTATAGACCTCGTCTATACTATAGACGTCATCCATACTATAGACGTCATCTATACTATAGACGTCATCTATACTATAGACGTCATCTATACTATAGACGTCATCTATACTGTAGACGTCATCTATACTATTGACGTCATCAATACATTAGACATCATCAATACTATAGACATCATCAATACTATAAACGTCATCAATACTTTAAACGTCATCTATACTATAGACGTCATCTATACTATAGACGTCATCTATAATATAGACGTCATCTATACTATAGACGTCATCTATACTATAGTCATCATCTATACTATAGACGTCATCTATTTTATAGACGTCATCTATACTATAGACGTCATCTGTACTATAGACGTCATCTATACTATAGACGTCATCTATACTATTGACGTCATCAATACTATAGACGTCATCTATACTATAGACGTCATCTATACTATAGACGTCATCTATACTATAGACGTCATCTATGCTATAGACGTCATCTATGCTATAGACGTCATCTATACTATGGACGTCATCTATACTATGGACGTCATCTATGCTATAGACGTCATCTATACTATGGACGTCATCTATACTATGGACGTCATCTATGCTATAGACGTCATCTATACTGTAGACGTCATCTATACTATAACGTCATCTATACTATAGACGTCATCTATACTATAGACGTCATCTATACTATAGACGTCATCTATACTATAGACGTCATCTATACTATAGACGTCATCTATACTATAGACGTCATCTATACTGTAGACGTCATCTATACTATTGACGTCATCCATACTATAGACGTCATCTATACTATAGACGTCATCTATACTATTGACGTCATCTATACTATTGATGTCATCTATACTATTGACGTCATCTATACTATAAACGTCATCTATACTATAGACATCATCAATACTATAGACATCATCAATACTATAAACGTCATCAATACTATTAACGTCATCTATACTATAGACGTCATCTATACTATAGACGTCATCTATACTATAAACGTCATCTATACTATAGACGTCATCTATACTATAGACGTCATCTATACTATAGACGTCATCTATGCTATAGACGTCATCTATGCTATAGACGTCATCTATACTATAGACGTCATCTATACAAATGACGTCATCTATACTATAGACTTCATCTATACTATAGACGTCATCTATACTATAGACGTCATCTATACTATAGAGGTCATCTATACTATAGACGTCATCTATACTATAGACGTCATCTATACTATAGACTTCATCTTTACTATAGACTTCATCTATACTATAGTCATCATCTATACTATAGACGTCATCTATACTATAGACGTCATCTATACTATAGACGTCATCTATACTATAGACATCATCTATACTATAGACGTCATCTATACTATAGACGTCATCTATACTATAGACGTCATCTATACTATAGACGTCATCTATACTATAGACCTAATCTATACTATAGAAGTCATCTATACTGTAGACGTCATCTATACTGTAGACGTCATCTATACTGTAGACGTCATCTATACTGTAGACGTCATCTATACTATGGACGTCATCTATACTATAGACGTCATCTATACTATGGACGTCATCTATACTATAGACGTCATCTATACTATAGACGTCATCTATACTATAGACGTCATCTATACTATAGACGTCATCTATACTATAGACGTCATCTATACTATAGACGTCATCTATACTATAGACGTCATCTATACTATAGACGTCATCTATGCTATAGACGTCATCTATACTATAGACTTCATCTTTACTATAGACTTCATCTATACTATAGTCATCATCTATACTATAGACGTCATCTATACTATAGACGTCATCTATACTATAGACGTCATCTATACTATAGACGTCATCTATACTATAGACATCATCTATACTATAGACGTCATCTATACTATAGACGTCATCTATAATATAGACGTCATCTATACTATAGACCTAATCTATACTATAGAAGTCATCTATACTGTAGACGTCATCTATACTATAGACGTCATCTATACTATAGCCGTCATCTATACTATAGACATCATCTATACTATAGACGTCATCTATACTATAGACGTCATCTATACTATAAACGTCATCTATACTATAAACGTCATCTATACTATAGACGTCATCTATACTATAGACGTCATCTATACTATAGACCTAATCTATACTATAGAAGTCATCTATACTGTAGACGTCATCTATACTGTAGACGTCATCTATACTGTAGACGTCACCTATACTATACTATCTATCTATACTATAGACGTCATCTATACTATGGACGTCATCTATACTATAGACGTCATCTATACTATAGACGTCATCTATACTATAGACGTCATCTATACTATAGACGTCATCTATACTATAGACGTCATCTATACTATAGACGTCATCTATACTATAGACGTCATCTATGCTATAGACGTCATCTATACTATAGACTTCATCTTTACTATAGACTTCATCTATACTATAGTCATCATCTATACTATAGACGTCATCTATACTATAGACGTCATCTATACTATAGACGTCATCTATACTATAGACATCATCTATACTATAGACGTCATCTATACTATAGACGTTATCTATAATATAGACGTCATCTATACTATAGACCTAATCTATACTATAGAAGTCATCTATACTGTAGACGTCATACATACTATAGACGTCATCTATACTATAGCCGTCATCTATACTATAGACATCATCTATACTATAGACGTCATCTATACTATAGACGTCATCTATACTATAAACGTCATCTATACTATAAACGTCATCTATACTATAGACGTCATCTATACTATAGACGTCATCTATACTATAGACGTCATCTATACTATAGACGACGTCTGTACTATAGACGTCATCTATACTATAGACGACGTCTATACTATAGACGTCATTTATACTATAGACGTCGTCTATACTATAGACGTCATCCATAATATAGACGTCATCTATACTATAGACGTCATATGTACTATAGACGTCATCTATACTATAGACGTCATATGTACTATAGATGTCATCTATACTATAGACGTCGTCTATACTATAGACGTCATCTATACTATAGACGTCGTCTATACTATAGACGTCGTCTATACTATAGACGTCGTCTATACTATAGACGTCATCCATACTATAGACGTCATCTATACTATAGACGTCATCTATACTATAGACGTCATCTATACTATAGACGTCATCTATACTATAGACGTCATCTATACTATAGACGTCATCTATACTATAGACGTCATCTATACTATAGACCTCATCTATACTATAGACGTCATCTATACTATAGACCTCATCTATACTATAGACGTCATCTATACTATAGACGTCATCTATACTATAGACGTCATCTATACTATAGACGTCATCTATACTATAGACGTCATCTATCCTATAGACCTCATCTATACTATAAACGTCATCTATACTATCGACGTCATCTATACTATAGACGTCATCTATACTATAGACGTCTTCTATACTATAGACGTCATCTATACTATAGACGTCATTATACTATAGACGTCATCTATACTATAGACGTCATCTATACTATAGACGTCATCTATACTATAGACGTCATCTTTACTATAGACGTCATCTATACTATAGACGTCATCTATACTATAGACGTCATCTATACTATAGACGTCATCTATACTATAGACGTCATCTTTACTATAGACGTCATCTATACTATAGACGTCATCTATACTATAGACGTCATCTATACTATAGACGTCATCTATGCTATAGACGTCATCTATGCTATAGACGTCATCTATACTATAGACTTCATCTTTACTATAGACTTCATCTTTACTATAGACTTCATCTTTACTATAGACTTCATCTATACTATAGACGTCATCTATACTATAGACGTCATCTATACTATAGACGTCATCTATACTATAGACGTCATCTATACTATAGACGTCATCTATACTATAGACGTCATCTATACTATAGACGTCATCTATACTATATACGTCATCTATACTATAGACGTCATCTATACTATATACGTCATCTATACTATAGACGTCATCTATACTATAGACGTCATCTATACTATGGACGTCATCTATGCTATAGACGTCATCTATACTATGGACGTCATCAATGCTATAGACGTCATCTATACTATGGACGTCATCTATACTATGGACGTCATCTATGCTATAGACGTCATCTATACTGTAGACGTCATCTATACCATGACGTCATCTATACTATAGGCGTCATCTATACTATAGACGTCATCTATACTATAGACGTCATCTATACTATAGACGTCATCTATACTATAGACGTCATCTATACTGTAGACGTCATCTATACTATAGACGTCATCTATACTATAGACGTCATCCATACTATAGACGTCATCTATACTATAGACGTCATCTATACTATTGATGTCATCTATACTATTGATGTCATCTATACTATTGACGTCATCAATGCTATAGACATCATCAATACTATAGACATCATCAATACTATAAACGTCATCAATACTATTAACGTCATCTATACTATAGACGTCATCTATACTATAGACGTCATCTATACTATAAACGTCATCTATACTATAGACGTCATCTATACTATAGACGTCATCTATACTATAGACGTCATCTATGCTATAGACGTCATCTATGCTATAGACGTCATCTATGCTATAGACGTCATCTATACTATAGACGTCATCTGTACAAATGACGTCATCTATACTATAGACGTCGTCTATACTATAAACGTCATCTATACTATAGACCTCATCTATACTATAGACGTCATCTATACTATAGACGTCATCTATACTATAGACGTCATCTATACTATAGACGTCATCTATACTATAGACGTCATCTATACTATAGACGTCATCTATACTATAGACGTCATCTATACTATAGACGTCATCTATACTATAGACGTCATCTATACTATAGACTTCATCTTTACTATAGACTTCATCTATACTATAGTCATCATCTATACTATAGACGTCATCTATACTATAGACGTCATCTATACTATAGACGTCATCTATACTATAGACGTCATCTATACTATAGACGTCATCTATACTATAGACATCATCTATACTATAGACGTCATCTATACTATAGACGTCATCTATACTATAGACGTCATCTATACTATAGACCTAATCTATACTATAGAAGTCATCTATACTATAGACGTCATCTATACTATAGACGTCATCTATACTATAGACGTCATCTAAACTATAAACGTCATCTATACTATAGACGTCATCTATACTATAGACGTCATCTATACTATAGACGTCATCTATACTATAGACGTCATCTATACTATAGACGTCATCTATACTATAGACGTCATCTATACTATAGACGTCATCTTTAATATAGACGTCATCTATACTATAGACGTCATCTATACTATAGACGTTATCTATGCCATAGACGTCATCTATACTATAGACTTCATCTTTACTATAGACTTCATCTATACTATAGTCATCATCTATACTATAGACGTCATCTATACTATAGACGTCATCTATACTATAGACGTCATCTATACTATAGACGTCATCTATACTATAGACGTCATCTATACTATAGACGTCATCTATACTATAGACGTCATCTATACTATAGACATCATCTATACTATAGACGTCATCTATACTATAGACGTCATCTATACTATAGACGTCATCTATACTATAGACGTCATCTATACTATAGACGTCATCTATACTATAGACGTCATCTATACTATAGACGTCATCTATACTATAGACTTCATCTTTACTATAGACTTCATCTATACTATAGTCATCATCTATACTATAGACGTCATCTATACTATAGACGTCATCTATACTATAGACGTCATCTATACTATAGACGTCATCTATACTATAGACGTCATCTATACTATAGACATCATCTATACTATAGACGTCATCTATACTATAGACGTCATCTATACTATAGACGTCATCTATACTATAGACGTCATCTATACTATAGACCTAATCTATACTATAGAAGTCATCTATACTGTAGACGTCATCTATACTATAGACGTCATCTATACTATAGACGTCATCTATACTATAGACGTCATCTATACTATAGACGTCATCTATACTATAGACGTCATCTATACTATAGACGTCATCTATACTATAGACGTCATCTATACTATAGACGTCACGTATACTATAGACGTCATCTATACTATAGACGTCATCTATACTATAGACGTCATCTATACTATAGACGTCATCTATACTATAGACGTCATCTATACTATAGACGTCATCTATACTATAGACGTCATCTTTACTATAGACGTCATCTGTACTATAGACGTCATCTATACTATAGACGTCATCTATACTATAGACGTTATCTATACTATAGACGTTATCTATGCCATAGACGTCATCTATACTATAGACTTCATCTTTACTATAGACTTCATCTATACTATAGTCATCATCTATACTATAGACGTCATCTATACTATAGACGTCATCTATACTATAGACGTCATCTATACTATAGACATCATCTATACTATAGACGTCATCTATACTATAGACGTCATCTATACTATAGACGTCATCTATACTATAGACCTAATCTATACTATAGAAGTCATCTATACTGTAGACGTAATCTATACTGTAGACGTCATCTATACTATAGACGTCATCTATACTATAGACGTCATCTATACTATAGACGTCATCTATACTATAGACGTCATCTATACTATAGACGTCATCTATACTATAGACGTCATCTATACTATAAACGTCATCTATACTATAAACGTCATCTATACTATAGACGTCATCTATACTATAGACGTCATATGTAGTATACGTCTATACTATACGTCTTTACTATACGTCTATACTATAGACGTCATCTATACTATAGACGACGTCTATACTATAGACGTCATTTATACTATAGACGACGTCTATACTATAGACGTCATTTATACTATAAACGTCGTCTATACTACAGACGTCATCCATACTATAGACGTAATCTATACTATAGACGTCATATGTACTATAGATGTCATCTATACTATAGACGTCATCTATGCTATAGACGTCATCTATGCTATAGACGTCATCTATACTATAGACGTCATCTATACTAATGACGTCATCTATACTATAGACGTCATCTATACTATAGACGTCATCTATACTATAGACGTCTTCTATACTATAGACGTCATCTGTACTATAGACGTCATCTATACTATAGACGTCATCTATACTATAGACGTCATCTATACTATAGACGTCATCTATACTATAGACGTCATCTATACTATAGACGTAATCTATACTATAGACGTCATCTATACTATAGACGTCATCTATACTATAGACGTCATCTATACTATGGACGTCATCTATACTATAGACGTCATCTATACTATAGACGTCTTCTATACTATAGACGTCATCTATGCTATAGACGTCATCTATACTATAGACCTCATCTATACTATAGACCTCATCTATACTATAGACCTCATCTATACTATAGACGTCATCTATACTATAGACCTCATCTATACTATAGACGTCATCTATACTATAGACCTTATCTATACTATAGACGTCATCTATACTATAGACGTCATCTATACTATAGACGTCATCTATACTATAGACGTCATCTATACTATAGACGTCATCTATGCTATAGACGTCATCTATACTATAGACTTCATCTTTACTATAGACTTCATCTATACTATAGTCATCATCTATACTATAGACGTCATCTATACTATAGACGTCATCTATACTATAGACGTCATCTATACTATAGACGTCATCTATACTATAGACATCATCTATACTATAGACGTCATCTATACTATAGACGTCATCTATAATATAGACGTCATCTATACTATAGACCTAATCTATACTATAGAAGTCATCTATACTGTAGACGTCATCTATACTATAGACGTCATCTATACTATAGCCGTCATCTATACTATAGACATCATCTATACTATAGACGTCATCTATACTATAGACGTCATCTATACTATAAACGTCATCTATACTATAAACGTCATCTATACTATAGACGTCATCTATACTATAGACGTCATCTATACTATAGACCTAATCTATACTATAGAAGTCATCTATACTGTAGACGTCATCTATACTGTAGACGTCATCTATACTGTAGACGTCACCTATACTATACTATCTATCTATACTATAGACGTCATCTATACTATGGACGTCATCTATACTATAGACGTCATCTATACTATAGACGTCATCTATACTATAGACGTCATCTATACTATAGACGTCATCTATACTATAGACGTCATCTATACTATAGACGTCATCTATACTATAGACGTCATCTATGCTATAGACGTCATCTATACTATAGACTTCATCTTTACTATAGACTTCATCTATACTATAGTCATCATCTATACTATAGACGTCATCTATACTATAGACGTCATCTATACTATAGACGTCATCTATACTATAGACATCATCTATACTATAGACGTCATCTATACTATAGACGTTATCTATAATATAGACGTCATCTATACTATAGACCTAATCTATACTATAGAAGTCATCTATACTGTAGACGTCATACATACTATAGACGTCATCTATACTATAGCCGTCATCTATACTATAGACATCATCTATACTATAGACGTCATCTATACTATAGACGTCATCTATACTATAAACGTCATCTATACTATAAACGTCATCTATACTATAGACGTCATCTATACTATAGACGTCATCTATACTATAGACGTCATCTATACTATAGACGACGTCTGTACTATAGACGTCATCTATACTATAGACGACGTCTATACTATAGACGTCATTTATACTATAGACGTCGTCTATACTATAGACGTCATCCATAATATAGACGTCATCTATACTATAGACGTCATATGTACTATAGATGTCATCTATACTATAGACGTCGTCTATACTATAGACGTCATCTATACTATAGACGTCGTCTATACTATAGACGTCATCTATACTATAGACGTCGTCTATACTATAGACGTCGTCTATACTATAGACGTCGTCTATACTATAGACGTCGTCTATACTATAGACGTCGTCTATACTATAGACGTCGTCTATACTATAGACGTCGTCTATACTATAGACGTCGTCTATACTATAGACGTCGTCTATAGTATAGACGTCATCCATACTATAGACGTCATCTATACTATAGACGTCATCTATACTATAGACGTCATCTATACTATAGACGTCATCTATACTATAGACGTCATCTATACTATAGACGTCATCTATACTATAGACCTCATCTATACTATAGACGTCATCTATACTATAGACCTCATCTATACTATAGACGTCATCTATACTATAGACGTCATCTATACTATAGACGTCATCTATACTATAGACGTCATTATACTATAGACGTCATCTATACTATAGACGTCATCTATACTATAGACGTCATCTATACTATATACGTCATCTATACTATAGACGTCATCTATACTATATACGTCATCTATACTATAGACGTCATCTATACTATAGACGTCATCTATACTATGGACGTCATCTATGCTATAGACGTCATCTATACTATGGACGTCATCAATGCTATAGACGTCATCTATACTATGGACGTCATCTATACTATGGACGTCATCTATGCTATAGACGTCATCTATACTGTAGACGTCATCTATACCATGACGTCATCTATACTATAGGCGTCATCTATACTATAGACGTCATCTATACTATAGACGTCATCTATACTATAGACGTCATCTATACTATAGACGTCATCTATACTGTAGACGTCATCTATACTATAGACGTCATCTATACTATAGACGTCATCCATACTATAGACGTCATCTATACTATAGACGTCATCTATACTATTGATGTCATCTATACTATTGATGTCATCTATACTATTGACGTCATCAATGCTATAGACATCATCAATACTATAGACATCATCAATACTATAAACGTCATCAATACTATTAACGTCATCTATACTATAGACGTCATCTATACTATAGACGTCATCTATACTATAAACGTCATCTATACTATAGACGTCATCTATACTATAGACGTCATCTATACTATAGACGTCATCTATGCTATAGACGTCATCTATGCTATAGACGTCATCTATGCTATAGACGTCATCTATACTATAGACGTCATCTATACAAATGACGTCATCTATACTATAGACGTCGTCTATACTATAAACGTCATCTATACTATAGACCTCATCTATACTATAGACGTCATCTATACTATAGACGTCATCTATACTATAGACGTCATCTATACTATAGACGTCATCTATACTATAGACGTCATCTATACTATAGACGTCATCTATACTATAGACGTCATCTATACTATAGACGTCATCTATACTATAGACTTCATCTTTACTATAGACTTCATCTATACTATAGTCATCATCTATACTATAGACGTCATCTATACTATAGACGTCATCTATACTATAGACGTCATCTATACTATAGACGTCATCTATACTATAGACGTCATCTATACTATAGACATCATCTATACTATAGACGTCATCTATACTATAGACGTCATCTATACTATAGACGTCATCTATACTATAGACCTAATCTATACTATAGAAGTCATCTATACTATAGACGTCATCTATACTATAGACGTCATCTATACTATAGACGTCATCTAAACTATAAACGTCATCTATACTATAGACGTCATCTATACTATAGACGTCATCTATACTATAGATGTCATCTATACTATAGACGTCATCTATACTATAGACGTCATCTATACTATAGACGTCATCTATACTATAGACGTCATCTATACTATAGACGTCATCTATACTATAGACGTCATCTATACTATAGACGTCATCTTTAATATAGACGTCATCTATACTATAGACGTCATCTATACTATAGACGTTATCTATGCCATAGACGTCATCTATACTATAGACTTCATCTTTACTATAGACTTCATCTATACTATAGTCATCATCTATACTATAGACGTCATCTATACTATAGACGTCATCTATACTATAGACGTCATCTATACTATAGACGTCATCTATACTATAGACGTCATCTATACTATAGACGTCATCTATACTATAGACGTCATCTATACTATAGACATCATCTATACTATAGACGTCATCTATACTATAGACGTCATCTATACTATAGACGTCATCTATACTATAGACGTCATCTATACTATAGACTTCATCTTTACTATAGACTTCATCTATACTATAGTCATCATCTATACTATAGACGTCATCTATACTATAGACGTCATCTATACTATAGACGTCATCTATACTATAGACGTCATCTATACTATAGACGTCATCTATACTATAGACATCATCTATACTATAGACGTCATCTATACTATAGACGTCATCTATACTATAGACGTCATCTATACTATAGACCTAATCTATACTATAGAAGTCATCTATACTGTAGACGTCATCTATACTATAGACGTCATCTATACTATAGACGTCATCTATACTATAGACGTCATCTATACTATAGACGTCATCTATACTATAGACGTCATCTATACTATAGACGTCATCTATACTATAGACGTCATCTATACTATAGACGTCACCTATACTATAGACGTCATCTATACTATAGACGTCATCTATACTATAGACGTCATCTATACTATAGACGTCATCTATACTATAGACGTCATCTATACTATAGACGTCATCTATACTATAGACGTCATCTTTACTATAGACGTCATCTGTACTATAGACGTCATCTATACTATAGACGTCATCTATACTATAGACGTTATCTATACTATAGACGTTATCTATGCCATAGACGTCATCTATACTATAGACTTCATCTTTACTATAGACTTCATCTATACTATAGTCATCATCTATACTATAGACGTCATCTATACTATAGACGTCATCTATACTATAGACGTCATCTATACTATAGACATCATCTATACTATAGACGTCATCTATACTATAGACGTCATCTATACTATAGACGTCATCTATACTATAGACCTAATCTATACTATAGAAGTCATCTATACTGTAGACGTAATCTATACTGTAGACGTCATCTATACTATAGACGTCATCTATACTATAGACGTCATCTATACTATAGACGTCATCTATACTATAGACGTCATCTATACTATAGACGTCATCTATACTATAGACGTCATCTATACTATAAACGTCATCTATACTATAAACGTCATCTATACTATAGACGTCATCTATACTATAGACGTCATATGTAGTATACGTCTATACTATACGTCTTTACTATACGTCTATACTATAGACGTCATCTATACTATAGACGACGTCTATACTATAGACGACGTCTATACTATAGACGTCATTTATACTATAGACGACGTCTATACTATAGACGTCATTTATACTATAAACGTCGTCTATACTACAGACGTCATCCATACTATAGACGTAATCTATACTATAGACGTCATATGTACTATAGATGTCATCTATACTATAGACGTCATCTATGCTATAGACGTCATCTATGCTATAGACGTCATCTATACTATAGACGTCATCTATACTAATGACGTCATCTATACTATAGACGTCATCTATACTATAGACGTCATCTATACTATAGACGTCTTCTATACTATAGACGTCATCTGTACTATAGACGTCATCTATACTATAGACGTCATCTATACTATAGACGTCATCTATACTATAGACGTCATCTATACTATAGACGTCATCTATACTATAGACGTAATCTATACTATAGACGTCATCTATACTATAGACGTCATCTATACTATAGACGTCATCTATACTATGGACGTCATCTATACTATAGACGTCATCTATACTATAGACGTCTTCTATACTATAGACGTCATCTATGCTATAGACGTCATCTATACTATAGACCTCATCTATACTATAGACCTCATCTATACTATAGACCTCATCTATACTATAGACGTCATCTATACTATAGACCTCATCTATACTATAGACGTCATCTATACTATAGACCTTATCTATACTATAGACGTCATCTATACTATAGACGTCATCTATACTATAGACGTCATCTATACTATAGACGTCATCTATACTATAGACGTCATCTATACTATAGACGTCATCTATACTATAGACGTCATCTACACTATAGACGTCATCTATACTATAGACGTCATCTATACTATAGACGTCATCTATACTATAGACGATCTATACTATAGACGTCATCTATACTATAGACGTCATATATACTATAGACGTCATCTTTACTATAGACGTCATCTATACTATAGACGTCATCTATACTATAGACGATCTATACTATAGACGTCATCTATACTATAGACGTCGTCTATACTATAGACGTCATCTATACTATAGACGTCGTCTATACTATAGACGTCATCTATACTATAGACGTCTTCTATACTATAGACGTCATCTATACTATAGACCTCATCTATACTATAGACCTCATCTATACTATAGACGTCATCTATACTATAGACGTCATCTATACTATAGACGTCATCTATACTATAGACGTCATCTATACTATAGACGTCATCTATACTATAGACGTCATCTATACTATAGACGTCATCTATACTATAGACGTCATCTATACTGTAGACGTCATCTATACTATAGACGTCACCTATACTATAGACGTCATCTATACTATAGACGTCATCTATACTATAGACGTCATCTATACTATAGACGTCATCTATACTATAGACGTCATCTATACTATAGACGTCATCTACACTATAGACGTCATCTATACTATAGACGTCATCTATACTATAGACGTCATCTATACTATAGACGATCTATACTATAGACGTCATCTATACTATAGACGTCATCTATACTATAGACGTCATCTTTACTATAGACGTCATCTATACTATAGACGTCATCTATACTATAGACGATCTATACTATAGACGTCATCTATACTATAGACGTCTTCTATACTATAGACGTCATCTATGCTATAGACGTCTTCTATACTATAGACGTCATCTATACTATAGACCTCATCTATACTATAGACCTCATATATACTATAGACGTCATCTATACTATAGACGTCATCTATACTATAGACGTCATCTATAGTATAGACGTCATCTATACTATAGACGTCATCTATACTATAGACGTCATCTGTACTATAGACGTCATCTATACTATAGACGTCATCTATACTATAGACGTCATCTATACTATAGACGTCATCTATACTATAGACGTCATCTATACTATAGACGTCATCTATACTATAGACGTCATCTATACTATAGACCTCATCTATACTATAGACGTCATCTATACTATAGACCTCATCTATACTATAGACCTCATCTATACTATAGACGTCATCTATACTATAGACGTCATCTATACTATAGACCTCATCTATACTATAGACGTCATCTATACTATAGACCTTATCTATACTATAGACGTCATCTATACTATAGACGTCATCTATACTATAGACGTCATCTATACAATAGACGTCATCTATACTATAGACGTCATCTACACTATAGACGTCATCTATACTATAGACGTCATCTATACTATAGACGATCTATACTATAGACGTCATCTATACTATAGACGTCATCTATACTATAGACGTCATCTATACTATAGACGTCATCTATACTATAGACGTCATCTATACTATAGACGTCATCTATACTATAGACGTCATCTATACTATAGACGTCATCTATACTATAGACGTCATCTATACTATAGACGTCATCTATACTATAGACGTCATCTATACTATAGACGTCATCTATACTATAGACGTCATCTATACTATAGACGTCATCTATACTAAAGACGTCACCTATACTATAGACGTCATCTATACTATAGACGTCATCTATACTATAGACGTCATCTATACTATAGACGTCATCTTTACTATAGACGTCATCTGTACTATAGACGTCATCTATACTATAGACGTCATCTATACTATAGACGTCATCTATACTATAGACGTTATCTATGCCATAGACGTCATCTATACTATAGACTTCATCTTTACTATAGACTTCATCTATACTATAGTCATCATCTATACTATAGACGTCATCTATACTATAGACATCATCTATACTATAGACGTCATCTATACTATAGACGTCATCTATACTATAGACGTCATCTATACTATAGACCTAATCTATACTATAGAAGTCATCTATACTGTAGACGTAATCTATACTGTAGACGTCATCTATACTAAAGACGTCATCTATACTATAGACGTCATCTATACTATAGACGTCATCTATACTATAGACGTCATCTATACTATAGACGTCATCTATACTATAGACGTCATCTATACTATAAACGTCATCTATACTATAAACGTCATCTATACTATAGACGTCATCTATACTATAGACGTCATATGTAGTATACGTCTATACTATACGTCTTTACTATACGTCTATACTATAGACGTCATCTATACTATAGACGACGTCTATACTATAGACGTCATTTATACTATAGACGACGTCTATACTATAGACGTCATTTATACTATAAACGTCGTCTATACTACAGACGTCATCCATACTATAGACGTAATCTATACTATAGACGTCATATGTACTATAGATGTCATCTATACTATAGACGTCATCTATGCTATAGACGTCATCTATGCTATAGACGTCATCTATACTATAGACGTCATCTATACTAATGACGTCATCTATACTATAGACGTCATCTATACTATAGACGTCATCTATACTATAGACGTCTTCTATACTATAGACGTCATCTGTACTATAGACGTCATCTATACTATAGACGTCATCTATACTATAGACGTCATCTATACTATAGACGTCATCTATACTATAGACGTCATCTATACTATAGACGTAATCTATACTATAGACGTCATCTATACTATAGACGTCATCTATACTATAGACGTCATCTATACTATGGACGTCATCTATACTATAGACGTCATCTATACTATAGACGTCTTCTATACTATAGACGTCATCTATGCTATAGACGTCATCTATACTATAGACCTCATCTATACTATAGACCTCATCTATACTATAGACCTCATCTATACTATAGACGTCATCTATACTATAGACCTCATCTATACTATAGACGTCATCTATACTATAGACCTCATCTATACTATAGACGTCATCTATACTATAGACCTTATCTATACTATAGACGTCATCTATACTATAGACGTCATCTATACTATAGACGTCATCTATACTATAGACGTCATCTATACTATAGACGTCATCTATACTATAGACGTCATCTATACTATAGACGTCATCTACACTATAGACGTCATCTATACTATAGACGTCATCTATACTATAGACGTCATCTATACTATAGACGATCTATACTATAGACGTCATCTATACTATAGACGTCATCTATACTATAGACGTCATCTTTACTATAGACGTCATCTATACTATAGACGTCATCTATACTATAGACGATCTATACTATAGACGTCATCTATACTATAGACGTCGTCTATACTATAGACGTCATCTATACTATAGACGTCGTCTATACTATAGACGTCATCTATACTATAGACGTCTTCTATACTATAGACGTCATCTATACTATAGACGTCATCTATACTATAGACGTCATCTATACTATAGACCTCATCTAGACTATAGACCTCATCTATACTATAGACGTCATCTATACTATAGACCTCATCTATACTATAGACGTCATCTATACTATAGACGTCATCTATACTATAGACGTCATCTATACTATAGACGTCATCTATACTATAGACGTCATCTATACTATAGACGTCATCTATGCTATAGACGTCATCTATACTATAGACTTCATCTTTACTATAGACTTCATCTTTACTATAGACTTCATCTATACTATAGACGTCATCTATACTATAGACGTCATCTATACTATAGACGTCATCTATACTATAGACGTCATCTATACTATAGACGTCATCTATACTATAGACGTCATCTATACTATAGACGTCATCTATACTATAGACGTCATCTATACTATAGACGTCATCTATACTATAGACGTCATCTATACTATAGACGTCATCTATACTATAGACGTCATCTATACTATAGACGTCATCTATACTATAGACGTCATCTATACTATAGACGTCATCTATACTATATACGTCATCTATACTATAGACGTCATCTATACTATATACGTCATCTATACTATAGACGTCATCTATACTATAGACGTCATCTATACTATGGACGTCATCTATGCTATAGACGTCATCTATACTATGGACGTCATCAATGCTATAGACGTCATCTATACTATGGACGTCATCTATACTATGGACGTCATCTATGCTATAGACGTCATCTATACTGTAGACGTCATCTATACCATGACGTCATCTATACTATAGGCGTCATCTATACTATAGACGTCATCTATACTATAGACGTCATCTATACTATAGACGTCATCTATACTATAGACGTCATCTATACTATAGACGTCATCTATACTGTAGACGTCATCTATACTATAGACGTCATCTATACTATAGACGTCATCCATACTATAGACGTCATCTATACTATAGACGTCATGTATACTATTGAAGTCATCTATACTATTGATGTCATCTATACTATTGACGTCATCAATGCTATAGACATCATCAATACTATAGACATCATCAATACTATAAACGTCATCAATACTATTAACGTCATCTATACTATAGACGTCATCTATACTATAGACGTCATCTATACTATAAACGTCATCTATACTATAGACGTCATCTATACTATAGACGTCATCTATACTATAGACGTCATCTATACTATAGACGTCATCAATGCTATAGACGTCATCTATGCTATAGACGTCATCTATACTATAGACGTCATCTATACAAATGACGTCATCTATACTATAGACGTCGTCTATACTATAAACGTCATCTATACTATAGACCTCATCTATACTATAGACGTCATCTATACTATAGACGTCATCTATACTATAGACTTCATCTTTACTATAGACTTCATCTATACTATAGTCATCATCTATACTATAGACGTCATCTATACTATAGACGTCATCTATACTATAGACGTCATCTATACTATAGACATCATCTATACTATAGACGTCATCTATACTATAGACGTCATCTATACTATAGACGTCATCTATACTATAGACCTAATCTATACTATAGAAGTCATCTATACTGTAGACGTCATCTATACTGTAGACGTCATCTATACTATAGACGTCATCTATACTATAGACGTCATCTATACTATAGACGTCATCTAAACTATAGACGTCATCTATACTATAGACGTCATCTATACTATAGACGTCATCTATACTATAGACGTCATCTATACTATAGACGTCATCTATACTATAGACGTCATCTATACTATAGACGTCATCTATACTATAGACGTCATCTATACTATAGACGTCATCTTTAATATAGACGTCATCTATACTATAGACGTCATCTATACTATAGACGTTATCTATGCCATAGACGTCATCTATACTATAGACTTCATCTTTACTATAGACTTCATCTATACTATAGTCATCATCTATACTATAGACGTCATCTATACTATAGACGTCATCTATACTATAGACGTCATCTATACTATAGACGTCATCTATACTATAGACGTCATCTATACTATAGACGTCATCTATACTATAGACGTCATCTATACTATAGACATCATCTATACTATAGACGTCATCTATACTATAGACGTCATCTATACTATAGACGTCATCTATACTATAGACGTCATCATCTATACTATAGACGTCATCTATACTACAGTCATCATCTATACTATAGACGTCATCTATACTATAGACGTCATCTATACTATAGACGTCATCTATACTATAGACATCATCTATACTATAGACGTCATCTATACTATAGACGTCATCTATACTATAGACGTCATCTATACTATAGACCTTATCTATACTATAGAAGTCATCTATACTGTAGACGTCATCTATACTGTAGACGTCATCTATACTATAGACGTCATCTATACTATAGACGTCATCTATACTATAGACGTCATCTATACTATAGACGTCATCTATACTATAGACGTCATCTATACTATAGACGTCATCTATACTATAGACGTCATCTATACTATAGACGTCACCTATACTATAGACGTCATCTATACTATAGACGTCATCTATACTATAGACGTCATCTATATTATAGACGTCATCTATACTATAGACGTCATCTATACTATAGACGTCATCTTTACTATAGACGTCATCTGTACTATAGACGTCATCTATACTATAGACGTCATCTAAACTATAGACGTCATCTATACTATAGACGTTATCTATGCCATAGACGTCATCTATACTATAGACTTCATCTTTACTATAGACTTCATCTATACTATAGTCATCATCTATACTATAGACGTCATCTATACTATAGACGTCATCTATACTATAGACGTCATCTATACTATAGACATCATCTATACTATAGACGTCATCTATACTATAGACGTCATCTATACTATAGACGTCATCTATACTATAGACCTAATCTATACTATAGAAGTCATCTATACTGTAGACGTAATCTATACTGTAGACGTCATCTATACTATAGACGTCATCTATACTATAGACGTCATCTATACTATAGACGTCATCTATACTATAGACGTCATCTATACTATAGACGTCATCTATACTATAGACGTCATCTATACTATAGACTTCATCTTTACTATAGACTTCATCTATACTATAGTCATCATCTATACTATAGACGTCATCTATACTATAGACGTCATCTATACTATAGACGTCATCTATACTATAGACGTCATCTATACTATAGACGTCATCTATACTATAGACATCATCTATACTATAGACGTCATCTATACTATAGACGTCATCTATACTATAGACGTCATCTATACTATAGACCTAATCTATACTATAGAAGTCATCTATACTGTAGACGTCATCTATACTGTAGACGTCATCTATACTATAGACGTCATCTATACTATAGACGTCATCTATACTATAGACGTCATCTATACTATAGACGTCATCTATACTATAGACGTCATCTATACTATAGACGTCATCTATACTATAGACGTCATCTATACTATAGACTTCATCTTTACTATAGACTTCATCTATACTATAGTCATCATCTATACTATAGACGTCATCTATACTATAGACGTCATCTATACTATAGACGTCATCTATACTATAGACGTCATCTATACTATAGACGTCATCTTTACTATAGACGTCGTCTGTACTATAGACGTCATCTATACTATAGACGTCATCTATACTATAGACGTCATCTATACTATAGACGTTATCTATGCCATAGACGTCATCTATACTATAGACTTCATCTTTACTATAGACTCATCTATACTATAGTCATCATCTATACTATAGACGTCATCTATACTATAGACGTCATCTATACTATAGACGTCATCTATACTATAGACATCATCTATACTATAGACGTCATCTATACTATAGACGTCATCTATACTATAGACGTCATCTATACTATAGACATCATCTATACTATAGAAGTCATCTATACTGTAGACGTAATCTATACTGTAGACGTCATCTATACTATAGACGTCATCTATACTATAGACTTAATCTATACTATAGAAGTCATCTATACTATAGACGTCATCTATACTATAGACGTCATCTATACTATAGACGTCATCTATACTATAGACGTCATCTATACTATAGACGTCATCTATACTATAGACGTCATCTATACTATAAACGTCATCTATACTATAAACGTCATCTATACTATAGACGTCATCTATACTATAGACGTCATATGTAGTATACGTCTATACTATACGTCTTTACTATACGTCTATACTATAGACGTCATCTATACTATAGACGACGTCTATACTATAGACGTCATTTATACTATAGACGACGTCTATACTATAGACGTCATTTATACTATAAACGTCGTCTATACTACAGACGTCGTCCATACTATAGACGTAATCTATACTATAGACGTCATATGTACTATAGATGTCATCTATACTATAGACGTCATCTATGCTATAGACGTCATCTATGCTATAGACGTCATCTATACTATAGACGTCATCTATACTAATGACGTCATCTATACTATAGACGTCATCTATACTATAGACGTCATCTATACTATAGACGTCATCTATACTATAGACGTCTTCTATACTATAGACGTCATCTGTACTATAGACGTCATCTATACTATAGACGTCATCTATACTATAGACGTCATCTATACTATAGACGTCATCTATACTATAGACGTCATCTATACTATAGACGTAATCTATACTATAGACGTCATCTATACTATAGACGTCATCTATACTATAGACGTCATCTATACTATGGACGTCATCTATACTATAGACGTCATCTATACTATAGACGTCTTCTATACTATAGACGTCATCTATGCTATAGACGTCATCTATACTATAGACCTCATCTATACTATAGACCTCATCTATACTATAGACCTCATCTATACTATAGACGTCATCTATACTATAGACCTCATCTATACTATAGACGTCATCTATACTATAGACCTTATCTATACTATAGACGTCATCTATACTATAGACGTCATCTATACTATAGACGTCATCTATACTATAGACGTCATCTATACTATAGACGTCATCTATACTATAGACGTCATCTATACTATAGACGTCATCTATACTATAGACGATCTATACTATAGACGTCATCTATACTATAGACGTCATCTATACTATAGACGTCATCTATACTATAGACGATCTATACTATAGGCGTCATCTATACTATAGACGTCGTCTATACTATAGACGTCATCTATACTATAGACGTCTTCTATACTATAGACGTCATCTATACTATAGACGTCATCTATACTATAGACGTCATCTATACTATAGACCTCATCTAGACTATAGACCTCATCTATACTATAGACGTCATCTATACTATAGACCTCATCTATACTATAGACGTCATCTATACTATAGACGTCATCTATACTATAGACGTCATCTATACTATAGACGTCATCTATACTATAGACGTCATCTATACTATAGACGTCATCTATACTATAGACGTCATCTATACTATAGACGTCATCTATGCTATAGACGTCATCTATACTATAGACTTCATCTTTACTATAGACTTCATCTTTACTATAGACTTCATCTATACTATAGACGTCATCTATACTATAGACGTCATCTATACTATAGACGTCATCTATACTATAGACGTCATCTATACTATAGACGTCATCTATACTATAGACGTCATCTATACTATAGACGTCATCTATACTATAGACGTCATCTATACTATAGACGTTATCTATGCCATAGACGTCATCTATACTATAGACTTCATCTTTACTATAGACTTCATCTATACTATAGTCATCATCTATACTATAGACGTCATCTATACTATAGACGTCATCTATACTATAGACGTCATCTATACTATAGACATCATCTATACTATAGACGTCATCTATACTATAGACGTCATCTATACTATAGACGTCATCTATACTATAGACATCATCTATACTATAGAAGTCATCTATACTGTAGACGTAATCTATACTGTAGACGTCATCTATACTATAGACGTCATCTATACTATAGACTTAATCTATACTATAGAAGTCATCTATACTATAGACGTCATCTATACTATAGACGTCATCTATACTATAGACGTCATCTATACTATAGACGTCATCTATACTATAGACGTCATCTATACTATAGACGTCATCTATACTATAAACGTCATCTATACTATAAACGTCATCTATACTATAGACGTCATCTATACTATAGACGTCATATGTAGTATACGTCTATACTATACGTCTTTACTATACGTCTATACTATAGACGTCATCTATACTATAGACGACGTCTATACTATAGACGTCATTTATACTATAGACGACGTCTATACTATAGACGTCATTTATACTATAAACGTCGTCTATACTACAGACGTCGTCCATACTATAGACGTAATCTATACTATAGACGTCATATGTACTATAGATGTCATCTATACTATAGACGTCATCTATGCTATAGACGTCATCTATGCTATAGACGTCATCTATACTATAGACGTCATCTATACTAATGACGTCATCTATACTATAGACGTCATCTATACTATAGACGTCATCTATACTATAGACGTCATCTATACTATAGACGTCTTCTATACTATAGACGTCATCTGTACTATAGACGTCATCTATACTATAGACGTCATCTATACTATAGACGTCATCTATACTATAGACGTCATCTATACTATAGACGTCATCTATACTATAGACGTAATCTATACTATAGACGTCATCTATACTATAGACGTCATCTATACTATAGACGTCATCTATACTATGGACGTCATCTATACTATAGACGTCATCTATACTATAGACGTCTTCTATACTATAGACGTCATCTATGCTATAGACGTCATCTATACTATAGACCTCATCTATACTATAGACCTCATCTATACTATAGACCTCATCTATACTATAGACGTCATCTATACTATAGACCTCATCTATACTATAGACGTCATCTATACTATAGACCTTATCTATACTATAGACGTCATCTATACTATAGACGTCATCTATACTATAGACGTCATCTATACTATAGACGTCATCTATACTATAGACGTCATCTATACTATAGACGTCATCTATACTATAGACGTCATCTATACTATAGACGTCATCTATACTATAGACGATCTATACTATAGACGTCATCTATACTATAGACGTCATCTATACTATAGACGTCATCTATACTATAGACGATCTATACTATAGACGTCATCTATACTATAGACGTCGTCTATACTATAGACGTCATCTATACTATAGACGTCTTCAATACTATAGACGTCATCTATACTATAGACGTCATCTATACTATAGACGTCATCTATACTATAGACCTCATCTAGACTATAGACCTCATCTATACTATAGACGTCATCTATACTATAGACCTCATCTATACTATAGACGTCATCTATACTATAGACGTCATCTATACTATAGACGTCATCTATACTATAGACGTCATCTATACTATAGACGTCATCTATACTATAGACGTCATCTATACTATAGACGTCATCTATACTATAGACGTCATCTATGCTATAGACGTCATCTATACTATAGACTTCATCTTTACTATAGACTTCATCTTTACTATAGACTTCATCTATACTATAGACGTCATCTATACTATAGACGTCATCTATACTATAGACGTCATCTATACTATAGACGTCATCTATACTATAGACGTCATCTATACTATAGACGTCATCTATACTATAGACGTCATCTATACTATAGACGTCATCTATACTATAGACGTCATCTATACTATAGACGTCATCTATACTATAGACGTCATCTATACTATAGACGTCATCTATACTATAGACGTCATCTATACTATATACGTCATCTATACTATAGACGTCATCTATACTATATACGTCATCTATACTATAGACGTCATCTATACTATAGACGTCATCTATACTATGGACGTCATCTATGCTATAGACGTCATCTATACTATGGACGTCATCAATGCTATAGACGTCATCTATACTATGGACGTCATCTATACTATGGACGTCATCTATGCTATAGACGTCCTCTATACTGTAGACGTCATCTATACCATGACGTCATCTATACTATAGGCGTCATCTATACTATAGACGTCATCTATACTATAGACGTCATCTATACTATAGACGTCCTCTATACTATAGACGTCATCTATACTATAGACGTCATCTATACTATAGGCGTCATCTATACTATAGACGTCATCTATACTATAGACGTCATCCATACTATAGACGTCATCTATACTATAGACGTCATCTATACTATTGACGTCATCTATACTATTGATGTCATCTATACTATTGACGTCATCAATGCTATAGACATCATCAATACTATAGACATCATCAATACTATAAACGTCATCAATACTATTAACGTCATCTATACTATAGACGTCATCTATACTATAGACGTCATCTATACTATAAACGTCATCTATACTATAGACGTCACCTATACTATAGACGTCATCTATACTATAGACGTCATCTATGCTATAGACGTCATCTATGCTATAGACGTCATCTATACTATAGACGTCATCTATACAAATGACGTCATCTATACTATAGACGTCGTCTATACTATAAACGTCATCTATACTATAGACCTCATCTATACTATAGACGTCATCTATACTATAGACGTCATCTATACTATAGACTTCATCTTCATTTACTATAGACTTCATCTATACTATAGTCATCATCTATACTATAGACGTCATCTATACTATAGACGTCATCTATACTATAGACGTCATCTATACTATAGACGTCATCTATACTATAGACGTCATCTATACTATAGACGTCATCTATACTGTAGACGTCATCTATACTATAGACGTCATCTATACTATAGACGTCATCCATACTATAGACGTCATCTATACTATAGACGTCATCTATACTATTGACGTCATCTATACTATTGATGTCATCTATACTATTGACGTCATCAATGCTATAGACATCATCAATACTATAGACATCATCAATACTATAAACGTCATCAATACTATTAACGTCATCTATACTATAGACGTCATCTATACTATAGACGTCATCTATACTATAAACGTCATCTATACTATAGACGTCATCTATACTATAGACGTCATCTATACTATAGACGTCATCTATGCTATAGACGTCATCTATGCTATAGACGTCATCTATACTATAGACGTCATCTATACAAATGACGTCATCTATACTATAGACGTCGTCTATACTATAAACGTCATCTATACTATAGACCTCATCTATACTATAGACGTCATCTATACTATAGACGTCATCTATACTATAGACTTCATCTTCATTTACTATAGACTTCATCTATACTATAGTCATCATCTATACTATAGACGTCATCTATACTATAGACGTCATCTATACTATAGACGTCATCTATACTATAGACGTCATCTATACTATAGACGTCATCTATACTATAGACATCATCTATACTATAGACGTCATCTATACTATAGACGTCATCTATACTATAGACGTCATCTATACTATAGACGTCATCTATACTATAGACCTAATCTATACTATAGAAGTCATCTATACTGTAGACGTCATCTATACTGTAGACGTCATCTATACTATAGACGTCATCTATACTATAGCCGTCATCTATACTATAGACGTCATCTAAACTATAGACGTCATCTATACTATAGACGTCATCTATACTATAGACGTCATCTATACTATAGACGTCATCTATACTATAGACGTCATCTATACTATAGACGTCATCTATACTATAGACGTCATCTATACTATAGACGTCATCTATACTATAGACGTCATCTTTACTATAGACGTCATCTTTAATATAGACGTCATCTATACTATAGACGTCATCTATACTATAGACGTTATCTATGCCATAGACGTCATCTATACTATAGAATTCATCTTTACTATAGACTTCATCTATACTATAGTCATCATCTATACTATAGACGTCATCTATACTATAGATGTCATCTATACTATAGACGTCATCTATACTATAGACGTCATCTATACTATAGACGTCATCTATACTATAGACGTCATCTATACTATAGACGTCATCTATACTATAGACATCATCTATACTATAGACGTCATCTATACTATAGACGTCATCTATACTATAGACGTCATCTATACTATAGACGTCATCTATACTATAGACGTCATCTATACTATAGACGTCATCTATACTATAGACTTCATCTTTACTATAGACTTCATCTATACTATAGTCATCATCTATACTATAGACGTCATCTATACTATAGACGTCATCTATACTATAGACGTCATCTATACTATAGACGTCATCTATACTATAGACGTCATCTATACTATAGACATCATCTATACTATAGACGTCATCTATACTATAGACGTCATCTATACTATAGACGTCATCTATACTATAGACCTAATCTATACTATAGAAGTCATCTATACTGTAGACGTCATCTATACTGTAGACGTCATCTATACTATAGACGTCATCTATACTATAGACGTCATCTATACTATAGACGTCATCTATACTATAGACGTCATCTATACTATAGACGTCATCTATACTATAGACGTCATCTATACTATAGACGTCATCTATACTATAGACGTCACCTATACTATAGACGTCATCTATACTATAGACGTCATCTATACTATAGACGTCATCTATACTATAGACGACATCTATACTATAGACGTCATCTATACTATAGACGTCATCTTTACTATAGACGTCATCTGTACTATAGACGTCATCTATACTATAGACGTCATCTATACTATAGACGTCATCTATACTATAGACGTTATCTATGCCATAGACGTCATCTATACTATAGACTTCATCTTTACTATAGACTTCATCTATACTATAGTCATCATCTATACTATAGACGTCATCTATACTATAGACGTCATCTATACTATAGACGTCATCTATACTATAGACGTCATCTATACTATAGACATCATCTATACTATAGACGTCATCTATACTATAGACGTCATCTATACTATAGACGTCATCTATACTATAGACCTAATCTATACTATAGAAGTCATCTATACTGTAGACGTAATCTATACTGTAGACGTCATCTATACTATAGACGTCATCTATACTATAGACGTCATCTATACTATAGACGTCATCTATACTATAGACGTCATCTATACTATAGACGTCATCTATACTATAAACGTCATCTATACTATAAACGTCATCTATACTATAGACGTCATCTATACTATAGACGTCATATGTAGTATACGTCTATACAATACGTCTTTACTATACGTCTATACTATAGACGTCATCTATACTATAGACGACGTCTATACTATAGACGTCATTTATACTATAGACGACGTCTATACTATAGACGTCATTTATACTATAGACGTCGTCTATACTACAGACGTCATCCATACTATAGACGTAATCTATACTATAGACGTCATATGTACTATAGATGTCATCTATACTATAGACGTCATCTATGCTATAGACGTCATCTATGCTATAGACGTCATCTATACTAAAGACGTCATCTATACTAATGACGTCATCTATACTATAGACGTCATCTATACTATAGACGTCTTCTATACTATAGACGTCATCTGTACTATAGACGTCATCTATACTATAGACGTCATCTATACTATAGACGTCATCTATACTATAGACGTCATCTATACTATAGACGTCATCTATACTATAGACGTAATCTATACTATAGACGTCATCTATACTATAGACGTCATCTATACTATAGACGTCATCTATACTATGGACGTCATCTATACTATAGACGTCATCTATACTATAGACGTCTTCTATACTATAGACGTCATCTATACTATAGACGTCATCTATAATATAGACCTCATCTATACTATAGACCTCATCTATACTATAGACCTCATCTATACTATAGACGTCATCTATACTATAGACCTCATCTATACTATAGACGTCATCTATACTATAGACCTAATCTATGCTATAGACGTCATCTATACTATAGACGTCATCTATACTATAGACGTCATCTATACTATAGACGTCATCTATACTATAGACGTCATCTATACTATAGACGTCATCTATACTATAGACGTCATCTATACTATAGACGTCATCTATACTATAGACGTCATCTATACTATAGACGATCTATACTATAGACGTCATCTATACTATAGACGTCATCTATACTATAGACGTCATCTATACTATAGACGTCATCTATACTATAGACGTCATCTATACTGTAGACGTCATCTATACTATAGACGATCTATACTATAGACGTCATCTATACTATAGACGTCGTCTATACTATAGACGTCATCTATACTATAGACGTCTTCTATACTATAGACGTCATCTATACTATAGACGTCATCTATACTATAGACGTCATCTATACTATAGACCTCATCTAGACTATAGACCTCATCTATACTATAGACGTCATCTATACTATAGACCTCATCTATACTATAGACGTCATCTATACTATAGACGTCATCTATACTATAGACGTCATCTATACTATAGACGTCATCTATACTATAGACGTCATCTATACTATAGACGTCATCTATACTATAGACGTCATCTATGCTATAGACGTCATCTATACTATAGACTTCATCTTTACTATAGACTTCATCTTTACTATAGACTTCATCTATACTATAGACGTCATCTATACTATAGACGTCATCTATACTATAGACGTCATCTATACTATAGACGTCATCTATACTATAGACGTCATCTATACTATAGACGTCATCTATACTATAGACGTCATCTATACTATAGACGTCATCTATACTATAGACGTCATCTATACTATATACGTCATCTATACTATAGACGTCATCTATACTATAGACGTCTTCTATACTATAGACGTCATCTATACTATAGACGTCATCTATACTATAGACGTCATCTATACTATCGACGTCATCTATACTATAGACGTCATCTATACTATAACGTCATCTATACTATAGACGTCATCTATACTATAGACGTCATCTATACTATAGACGTCATCTATACTATAGACGTCATCTATACTATAGACGTCATCTATACTATAGACGTCATCTATACTATAGACTTCATCTATACTATAGACGTCATCTTTACTATAGACGTCATCTATACTATAGACGTCATCTATACTATAGACGTCATCTATACTATAGACGTCATCTATACTATAGACGTCATCTATACTATAGACGTCATCTATGCTATAGACGTCATCTATACTATAGACTTCATCTTTACTATAGACTTCATCTATACTATAGTCATCATCTATACTATAGACGTCATCTATACTATAGACTTCATCTTTACTATAGACTTCATCTATACTATAGTCATCATCTATACTATAGACGTCATCTATACTATAGACGTCATCTATACTATAGACGTCATCTATACTATAGACGTCATCTATACTATAGACGTCATCTATACTATAGACGATCTATACTATAGACGTCATCTATACTATAGACGTCATCTATACTATAGACGTCATCTATACTATAGACGTCATCTATACTATAGACGTCATCTATACTATAGACGTCATCTATACTATAGACGATCTATACTATAGACGTCATCTATACTATAGACGTCGTCTATACTATAGACGTCATCTATACTATAGACGTCTTCTATACTATAGACGTCATCTATACTATAGACGTCATCTATACTATAGACGTCATCTATACTATAGACCTCATCTAGACTATAGACCTCATCTATACTATAGACGTCATCTATACTATAGACCTCATCTATACTATAGACGTCATCTATACTATAGACGTCATCTATACTATAGACGTCATCTATACTATAGACGTCATCTATACTATAGACGTCATCTATACTATAGACGTCATCTATACTATAGACGTCATCTATGCTATAGACGTCATCTATACTATAGACTTCATCTTTACTATAGACTTCATCTTTACTATAGACTTCATCTATACTATAGACGTCATCTATACTATAGACGTCATCTATACTATAGACGTCATCTATACTATAGACGTCATCTATACTATAGACGTCATCTATACTATAGACGTCATCTATACTATAGACGTCATCTATACTATAGACGTCATCTATACTATAGACGTCATCTATACTATATACGTCATCTATACTATAGACGTCATCTATACTATAGACGTCTTCTATACTATAGACGTCATCTATACTATAGACGTCATCTATACTATAGACGTCATCTATACTATCGACGTCATCTATACTATAGACGTCATCTATACTATAACGTCATCTATACTATAGACGTCATCTATACTATAGACGTCATCTATACTATAGACGTCATCTATACTATAGACGTCATCTATACTATAGACGTCATCTATACTATAGACTTCATCTATACTATAGACGTCATCTTTACTATAGACGTCATCTATACTATAGACGTCATCTATACTATAGACGTCATCTATACTATAGACGTCATCTATACTATAGACGTCATCTATACTATAGACGTCATCTATGCTATAGACGTCATCTATACTATAGACTTCATCTTTACTATAGACTTCATCTATACTATAGTCATCATCTATACTATAGACGTCATCTATACTATAGACTTCATCTTTACTATAGACTTCATCTATACTATAGTCATCATCTATACTATAGACGTCATCTATACTATAGACGTCATCTATACTATAGACGTCATCTATACTATAGACGTCATCTATACTATAGACGTCATCTATACTATAGACATCATCTATACTATAGACGTCATCTATACTATAGACGTCATCTATACTATAGACATCATCTATACTATAGACGTCATCTATACTATAGACGTCATCTATACTATAGACGTCATCTATACTATAGACGTCATCTATACTATAGACGTCATCTATACTATAGACGTCATCTATACTATAGACGTCATCTATACTATAGACGTCATCTATACTATAGATGTCATCTATACTATAGACGTCATCTATACTATAGACGTCATCTATACTATAGACGTCATCTATACTATAGACGTCATCTATACTATAGACGTCATCTATACTATAGACGTCATCTATACTATAGACGTCATCTATACTATAGACGTCATCTATACATACGTCATCTATAGACATCATCTATACTATAGACGTCATCTATACTATATACGTCATCTATACTATAGACGTCATCTATACTATAGACGTCATCTATACTATAGACGTCTTCTATACTATAGACGTCATCTATACTATAGACGTCTTCTATACTATAGACGTCATCTATACTATAGACGTCATCTATACTATAGACGTCATCTATACTATAGACGTAATCTATACTATAGACGTCATCTATACTATAGACGTCATCTATACTATAGACTTCATCTATGCTATAGACGTCATCTTTACTATAGACGTCATCTATACTATAGACGTCATCTATACTATAGACGTCATCTATACTATAGACGTCATCTATACTATAGACGTCATCTATACTATAGACGTCATCTATACTATAGACGTCATCTATACTATAGACGTCATCTATACTATAGACGTCATCTATACTATAGACGTCATCTATACTATAGACGTCATCTATGCTATAGACGTCATCTATACTATAGACTTCATCTTTACTATAGACTTCATCTATACTATAGTCATCTTCTATACTATAGACGTCATCTATACTATAGACGTCATCTATACTATAGACGTCATCTATACTATAGACATCATCTATACTATAGACCTCATCTTTACTATAGACGTCATCTATACTATAGACGTCATCTATACTATAGACGTCATCTATACTATAGACCTAATCTATACTATAGAAGTCATCTATACTGTAGACGTCATCTATACTGTAGACGTCATCTATACTATTGACGTCATCAATACATTAGACATCATCAATACTATAGACGTCATCTATACTATAGACGTCATCTATACTATAGACATCATCTATACTATAGACGTCGTCTATACTATAGACTTCGTCTATACTATAGACGTCGTCTAAACTATAGACGTCGTCTATACTATAGACGTCATCCATACTATAGACGTCATCTATACTATAGACGTCATCTATACTATAGACGTCATCTATACTATTGACGTCATCAATACATTAGACATCATCAATACTATAGACATCATCAATACTATAAACGTCATCAATACTTTAAACGTCATCTATACTATAGACGTCATCTATACTATAGACGTCATCTATAATATAGACGTCATCTATACTATAGACGTCATCTATACTATAGACGTCATCTATACTATAGACGTCATCTATACTATAGACGTCATCTATAATATAGACGTCATCTATACTATAGACGTCATCTATACTATAGACATCATCTATACTATAGACCTCATCTTTACTATAGACGTCATCTATACTATAGACGTCATCTATACTATAGACGTCATATGTACTATAGACGTCATCTATACTATAGACGTCATCCATACTATAGACGTCATCTATACTATAGACGTCATCCATACTATAGACGACGTCTATACTATAGACGTCATCTATACTATAGACGTCGTCTATACTATAGACGTCGTCTATACTATAGACGTCGTCTATACTATAGACGTCATCTATACTATAGACGTCGTCTATACTATAGACGTCGTCTATACTATAGACGTCGTCTATACTATAGACGTCGTCTATACTATAGACGTCGTCTATACTATAGACGTCGTCTATACTATAGACGTCGTCTATACTATAGACGTCATCCATACTATAGACGTCATCTATACTATAGACGTCATCTATACTATAGACGTCATCTATACTATTGACGTCATCAATACATTAGACATCATCAATACTATAGACATCATCAATACTATAAACGTCATCAATACTTTAAACGTCATCTATACTATAGACGTCATCTATACTATAGACGTCATCTATAATATAGACGTCATCTATACTATAGACGTCATCTATACTATATTCATCATCTATACTATAGGCGTCATCTATTTTATAGACGTCATCTATACTATAGACGTCATCTATACTATAGACGTCATCTATACTATAGACGACGTCTATACTATAGACGTCATCTATACTATAGACGTCATCTTTACTATTGACGTCATCAATACTATAGACGTCATCTATACTATAGACGTCATCTATACTATAGACGTCATCTATGCTATAGACGTCATCTATACTATGGCCGTCATCTATACTATGGACGTCATCTATGCTATAGACGTCATCTATACTATGGCCGTCATCTATACTATGGACGTCATCTATGCTATAGACGTCATGTATACTGTAGACGTCATCTATACTATGACGTCATCTATACTATAGACGTCATCTATACTATAGATGTCATCTATACTATAGACGTCATCTATACTATAGACGTCATCTATACTATAGACGTCATCTATACTATAGACGTCATCTATACTGTAGACGTCATCTATACTATAGACGTCATCTATACTATAGACGTCATCCATACTATAGACGTCATCTATACTATAGACGTCATCTATACTATTGGCGTCATCTATACTATTGATGTCATCTATACTATTGACGTCACCAATGCTATAGACATCATCAATACTATAGACATCATCAATACTATAAACGTCATCAATACTATTAACGTCATCTATACTATAGACGTCATCTATACTATAGACGTCATCTATACTATAGACGTCATCTATACTATAGACGTCATCTATGCTATAGACGTCATCTATGCTATAGACGTCATCTATACTATGGACGTCATCTATACTATGGACGTCATCTATGCTATAGACGTCATCTATACTATGGACGTCATCTATACTATGGACGTCATCTATACTATAGACGTCATCTATACTATAGACGTCATCTATGCTATGGACGTCATCTATGCTATAGACGTCATCTATACTATGGACGTCATCTATACTATGGACGTCATCTATGCTATAGACGTCATCAATACTATAGACGTCATCTATACTATAGACGTCATCTACACTATAGACGTCATCTATACTATAGACGTCATCTATGCTATAGACGTCATCTATACAAATGACGTCATCTATACTATAGACGTCATCTATACTATAGACCTCATCTATACTATAGACGTCATCTATACTATAGACGTCATCTATACTATAGACGTCATCTATACTATAGACGTCATCTATACTATAGACGTCATCTATACTATAGACTTCATCTATACTATAGTCATCATCTATACTATAGACGTCATCTATACTATAGACGTCATCTATGCTATAGACGTCATCTATGCTATAGACGTCATCTATACTATGGACGTCATCTATACTATGGACGTCATCTATGCTATAGACGTCATCTATACTATGGACGTCATCTATACTATGGACGTCATCTATGCTATAGACGTCATCTATACTATGGACGTCATCTATACTATGGACGTCATCTATGCTATAGACGTCATCTATACTGTAGACGTCATCTATACTATGACGTCATCTATACTATAGACGTCATCTATACTATAGACGTCATCTATACTATAGACGTCATCTATGCTATAGACGTCATCTATGCTATAGACGTCATCTATACTATAGACGTCATCTATACAAATGACGTCATCTATACTATAGACGTCATCTATACTATAGACGTCATCTATACTATAGACGTCATCTATACTGTAGACGTCATCTATACTATGACGTCATCTATACTATAGACGTCATCTATGCTATAGACGACGTCTGTACTATAGACGTCATCTATACTATAGACGACGTCTATACTTTAGACGTCATCTATGCTATAGACGTCATCTATACTGTAGACGTCATCTATACTATGACGTCATCTATACTATAGACGTCATCTATGCTATAGACGTCATCTATGCTATAGACGTCATCTATACTATGGACGTCATCTATACTATAGACGTCATCTATGCTATAGACGTCATCTATACTATGGACGTCATCTATACTATGGACGTCATCTATGCTATAGACGTCATCTATACTATGGGCGTCATCTATACTATAGACGTCATCTATACTATAGACGTCATCTATACTATAGACGTCATCTATACTATAGACGTCATCTATGCTATAGACGTCATCTATGCTATAGACGTCATCTATACTATAGACGTCATCTACACAAATGACGTCATCTATACTATAGACGTCATCTATACTATAGACGTCATCTATACTATAGACCTCATCTATACTATAGACGTCATCTATACTATAGACGTCATCTATACTATAGACGTCATCTATACTATAGACGTCATCTATACTATAGACGTCATCTATACTATAGACGTCATCTATACTATTGACGTCATCAATACTATAGACGTCATCTATACTATAGACGTCATCTATACTATAGACGTCATCTATACTATAGACGTCATCTATGCTATAGACGTCATCTATGCTATAGACGTCATCTATACTATGGACGTCATCTATACTATGGACGTCATCTATGCTATAGACGTCATCTATACTATAGACGTCATCTATACTATAGACGTCATCTATACTATTGACGTCATCAATACTATAGACGTCATCTATACTATAGACGTCATCTATACTATAGACGTCATCTATACTATAGACGTCATCTATGCTATAGACGTCATCTATGCTATAGACGTCATCTATACTACGGACGTCATCTATACTATAGACGTCATCTATGCTATAGACGTCATCTATACTATGGACGTCATCTATGCTATAGACGTCATCTATACTATGGACGTCATCTATACTATAGACGTCATCTATACTATGGACGTCATCTATACTATAGACGTAATCTATACTATAGACGTAATCTATACTATAGACGTCATCTATACTATAGACGTCATCTATGCTATAGACGTCATCTATGCTATAGACGTCATCTATGCTATAGACGTCATCTATACTATAGACGTCATCTACACAAATGACGTCATCTATACTATAGACGTCATCTATACTATAGACCTCATCTATACTTTAGACGTCATCTATACTATAGACCTCATCTATACTATAGACGTCATCTATACTATAGACGTCATCTATACTATAGACGTCATCTATACTATAGACGTCATCTATACTATTGACGTCATCAATACTATAGACGTCATCTATACTATAGACGTCATCTATACTATAGACGTCATCTATACTATAGACGTCATCTATGCTATAGACGTCATCTATGCTATAGACGTCATCTATACTATGGACGTCATCTATACTATGGACGTCATCTATGCTATAGACGTCATCTATACTATGGACGTCATCTATACTATGGACGTCATCTATGCTATAGACGTCATCTATACTATAGACGACGTCTATACTATAGACGTCATCTATACTATAGACGTCATCCATACTATAGACGACGTCTATACTATAGACGTCATCTATACTATAGACGTCGTCTATACTATAGACGTCGTCTATACTATAGACGTCGTCTATACTATAGACGTCATCCATACTATAGACGTCATCTATACTATAGACGTCATCTATACTATTGACGTCATCAATACATTAGACATCATCAATACTATAGACATCATCAATACTTTAAACGTCATCTATACTATAGACGTCATCTATACTATAGACGTCATCTATACTATAGACGTCATCTATAATATAGACGTCATCTATATTATAGACGTCATCTTTACTATAGTCATCATCTATACAATAGACGTCATCTATTTTATAGACGTCATCTATACTATAGACGTCATCTATACTATAGACGTCATCTATACTATAGACGACGTCTATACTATAGACGTCATCTATACTATAGACGACGTCTATACTATAGACGTCATCTATACTATAGACGTCATCTATACTATTGACGTCATCAATACTATAGACGTCATCTATACTATAGACGTCATCTATACTATAGACGTCATCTATACTATAGACGTCATCTATGCTATAGACGTCATCTATGCTATAGACGTCATCTATACTATGGACGTCATCTATACTATGGACGTCATCTATGCTATAGACGTCATCTATACTATGGACGTCATCTATACTATGGACGTCATCTATGCTATAGACGTCATCTATACTGTAGACGTCATCTATACTATGACGTCATCTATTCTATAGACGTCATCTATACTATAGACGTCATCTATACTATAGACGTCATCTATACTATAGACGTCATCTATACTATAGACGTCATCTATACTATAGACGTCATCTATACTATAGACGTCATCTATACTATAGACGTCATCTATACAATAGACGTCATCTATACTGTAGACGTCATCTATACTATAGACGTCATCTATACTATAGACGTCATCCATACTATAGACGTCATCTATACTATAGACGTCATCTATACTATTGACGTCATCTATACTATTGATGTCATCTATACTATTGACGTCATCAATGCTATAGACATCATCAATACTATAGACATCATCAATACTATAAACGTCATCAATACTATTAACGTCATCTATACTATAGACGCCATCTATACTATAGACGTCATCTATACTATAAACGTCATCTATACTATAGACGTCATCTATACTATAGACGTCATCTATACTATAGACGTCATCTATGCAATAGACGTCATCTATGCTATAGACGTCATCTATACTATAGACGTCATCTATACAAATGACGTCATCTATACTATAGACGTCATCTATACTATAGACGCAATCTATACTATAGACCTCATCTATACTATAGACGTCATCTATACTATAGACGTCATCTATACTATAGACGTCATCTATACTATAGACGTCATCTATACTATAGACGTCATCTATACTATAGACTTCATCTTTACTATAGACTTCATCTATACTATAGTCATCATCTATACTATAGACGTCATCTATACTATAGACGTCATCTATACTATAGACGTCATCTATACTATAGACGTCATCTATACTATAGACGTCATCTATACTATAGACGTCATCTATACTATAGACATCATCTATACTATAGACGTCATCTATACTATAGACGTCATATATACTATAGACGTCATCTATACTATAGACCTAATCTATACTATAGAAGTCATCTATACTGTAGACGTCATCTATACTATAGACGTCATCTATACTATAGACGTCATCTATACTATAGACGTCATCTTTACTATAGACGTCATCTATACTATAGACGTCATCTATACTATAGACGTCATCTATACTATAGACGTCATCTGTACTATAGACGTCATCTATACTATAGACGTCATCTATACTATAGACGTCATCTATGCTATAGACGTCATCTATACTATAGACTTCATCTTTACTATAGACTTCATCTATACTATAGTCATCATCTATACTATAGACGTCATCTATACTATAGACGTCATCTATACTATAGACGTCATCTATACTATAGACATCATCTATACTATAGACGTCATCTATACTATAGACGTCATCTATGCTATAGACGTCATCTATAATATAGACGTCATCTATACTATAGACCTAATCTATACTATAGAAGTCATCTATACTGTAGACGTCATCTATACTATAGACGTCATCTATACTATAGCCGTCATCTATACTATAGACATCATCTATACTATAGACGTCATCTATACTATAGACGTCATCTATACTATAAACGTCATCTATACTATAAACGTCATCTATACTTCTATACTATCTATACATCTATACTATAGACGTCATCTATGCTATAGACGACGTCTGTACTATAGACGTCATCTATACTATAGACGACGTCTATACTATAGACGTCATTTATACTATAGACGTCGTCTATACTATAGACGTCATCCATACTATAGACGTCATCTATACTATAGACGTCATATGTACTATAGATGTCATCTATACTATAGACGTCATATGTACTATAGATGTCATCTATACTATAGACGACGTCTATACTATAGACGTCATCTATACTATAGACGTCGTCCATACTATAGACGTCGTCTATACTATAGACGTCATCTATACTATAGACGTCATCTATACTATAGACGTCATCTATACTATAGACGTCATCTATACAATAGACGTCATCTATACTATAGACGTCATCTATACAATAGACGTCATCTATACTATAGACGTCATCTATACTATAGACCTCATCTATACTATAGACGTCATCTATACTATAGACGTCATATATACTATAGACGTCATCTATACTATAGACGTCATCTATACTATAGACGTCATCTATACTATAGACGTCATCTATACTATAGACGTCATCTATACTATAGACGTCATCTATACTATAGACGTCATCTATACTATAGACGTCATCTATACTATAGACGTCATCTATACTATAGACGTCATCTATACTATAGACGTCATCTACACTATAGACGTCATCTATACTATAGACGTCATCTACACTATAGACCTCTTCTATACTATAGACGTCATCTATACTATAGACGTCATCTATACTATAGACGTCATCTTTACTATAGACGTCATCTATACTATAGACGTCATCTATACTATAGACGTCATCTATACTATAGACGTCATCTATACTATAGACGTCATCTATACTATAGACGTCATCTATGCTATAGACGTCATCTATACTATAGACGTCATCTATACTATAGACGTCATCTATACTATAGAAGTCATCTATACTATAGACGTCATCTTTACTATAGACGTCATCTATATTATAGACGTCATCTATACTATAGACGTCATCTATACTATAGACGTCATCTATGCTATAGACGTCATCTATACTATAGACTTCATCTTTACTATAGACTTCTTCTTTACTATAGACTTCATCTATACTATAGACGTCATCTATACTATAGACGTCATCTATACTATAGACGTCATCTATACTATAGACGTCATCTATACTATAAACGTCATCTATACTATAGACGTCATCTATACTATATACGTCATCTATACTATAGACGTCATCTATACTATAGACGTCATCTATACTATAGACGTCATCTATACTATGGACGTCATCTATGCTATAGACGTCATCTATACTATGGACGTCATCTATACTATGGACGTCATCTATGCTATAGACGTCATCTATACTGTAGACGTCATCTATACTATGACGTCATCTATACTATAGACGTCATCTATACTATAGACGTCATCTATACTATAGACGTCATCTATACTATAGACGTCATCTATACTATAGACGTCATCTATACTATAGACGTCATCCATACTATAGACGTCATCTATACTATAGACGTCATCTATACTATTGACGTCATCTAAACTATTGATGTCATCTATACTATTGACGTCATCAATGCTATAGACATCATCAATACTATAGACATCATCAATACTATAAACGTCATCAATACTATTAACGTCATCTATACTATAGACGTCATCTATACTATAGACGTCATCTATACTATAAACGTCATCTATACTATAGACGTCATCTATACTATAGACGTCATCTATACTATAGACGTCATCTATGCTATAGACGTCATCTATGCTATAGACGTCATTTATACTATAGACGTCATCTATACAAATGACGTCATCTATACTATAGACGTCATCTATACTATAGACGTCATCTATACTATAGACCTCATCTATACTATAGACGTCATCTATACTATAGACGCCATCTATATTATAGACGTCATCTATACTATAGACGTCATCTATACTATAGACGTCATCTATACTATAGACTTCATCTTTACTATAGACTTCATCTATACTATAGTCATCATCTATACTATAGACGTCATCTATACTATAGACGTCATCTATACTATAGACGTCATCTATACTATAGACGTCATCTATACTATAGACGTCATCTATACTATAGACGTCATCTATACTATAGACGTCATCTATACTATAGACGTCATCTATACTATAGACGTCATCTATACTATAGACGTCATCTATACTATAGACGTCATCTATACTATAGACCTAATCTATACTATAGAAGTCATCTATACTGTAGACGTCATCTATACTGTAGACGTCATCTATACTATAGACGTCATCTATACTATAGACGTCATCTATACTATAGACGTCATCTATACTATAGACGTCATCTATACTAGAGACGTCATCTATACTATAGACGTCTTCTATACTATAGAAGTCATCTATACTGTAGACGTCATCTATACTGTAGACGTCATCTATACTATAGACGTCATCTATACTATAGACGTCATCTATACTATAGACGTCATCTATACTATAGACGTCATCTATACTATAGACGTCATCTATACTATAGACGTCATCTATACTATAGACGTCATCTATACTATAGACGTCTTCTATACTATAGACGTCATCTATACTATAGACGTCATCTATACTATAGACGTCATCTATACTATAGACGTCATCTATACTATAGACGTCATCTATACTATAGACGTCATCTTTACTATAGACGTCATCTATAATATAGACGTCATCTATACTATAGACCTAATCTATACTATAGAAGTCATCTATACTGTAGACGTCATCTATACTATAGACGTCATCTATACTATAGACGTCATCTTTACTATAGACGTCATCTATACTATAGACGTCATCTATACTATAGACGTCATCTATACTATAGACGTCATCTATATTATAGACGTCATCTATGCTATAGACGTCATCTATACTATAGACTTCATCTATACGTTAGTCATCATCTATACTATAGACGTCATCTATACTATAGACGTCATCTATACTATAGACGTCATCTATACTATAGACATCATCTATACTATAGACGTCATCTATACTATAGACGTCATCTATAATATAGACGTCATCTATACTATAGACCTAATCTATACTATAGAAGTCATCTATACTGTAGACGTCATCTATACTATAGACGTCATCTATACTATAGCCGTCATCTATACTATAGACGTCATCTATACTATAGACGTCATCTATACTATAGACGTCATCTATACTATAAACGTCATCTATACTATAAACGTCATCTATACTATAGACGTCATCTATACTATAGACGTCATCTATACTATAGACGTCATCTATACTATAGACATCATCTATACTATAGACGTCATCTATACTATAGACGTCATATGTACTATAGACGTCATCTATACTATAGACGACGTCTGTACTATAGACGTCATCTATACTATAGACGTCATCTATACTATAGACGACGTCTATACTATAGACGTCATTTATACTATAGACGTCGTCTATACTATAGACGTCATCCATACTATAGACGTCATCTATACTATAGACGTCATATGTACTATAGATGTCATCTATACTATAGACGACGTCTATACTATAGACGTCATCTATACTATAGACGTCGTCTATACTATAGACGTCGTCTATACTATAGACGTCATCTATACTATAGACGTCGTCTATGCTATAGACGTCTATACTATAGACGTCGTCTATAGTATAGACGTCGTCTATAGTATAGACGTCATCCATACTATAGACGTCATCTATACTATAGACGTCATCTATACTATAGACGTCATCTATACTATAGACGTCATCTATACTATAGACGTCATCTATACTATAGACGTCATCTATACTATAGACCTCATCTATACTATAGACGTCATCTATACTATAGACCTCATCTATACTATAGACGTCATCTATACTATAGACGTCATCTATACTATAGACGTCATCTATACTATAGACGTCATCTATACTATAGACCTCATCTATACTATAGACGTCATCTATACTATAGACGTCATCTATACTATAGACGTCATCTATACTATAGACGTCACCTATACTATAGACGTCATCTATACTATAGACGTCATCTATACTATAGACGTCTTCTATACTATAGACGTCATCTATACTATAGACGTCATCTATACTATAGACGTCATCTATACTATAGACATCATCTATACTATAGACGTCATCTTTACAATAGACGTCATCTATACTATAGACGTCATCTATACTATAGACGTCATCTATACTATAGACGTCATCTATACCATAGACGTCATCTATACTATAGACGTCATCTATACTATAGACGTCATCTATACTATAGACGTCATCTATACTATAGACGTCATCTATACTATAGACGTCATCTATACTATAGACGTCATCTATACTATAGACGCCATCTATGCTATAGACGTCATCTATACTATAGACTTCATCTTTACTATAGACTTCATCTATACTATAGACGTCATCTATACTATAGACGTCATCTATACTATAGACGTCATCTATACTATAGACGTCATCTATACTATAGACGTCATCTATACTATAGACGTCATCTATACTATAGACGTCATCTATACTATAGACGTCATCTATACTATAGACGTCATCTATACTATAGACGTCATCTATACTATAGACGTCATCTATACTATAGACGTCATCTATACTATAGACATAATCTATACTATAGACGTCATCTATACTATAGACGTCATCTATACTATAGACGTCATCTATACTATAGACCTAATCTATACTATAGAAGTCATCTATACTATAGAAGTCATCTTTACTGTAGACGTCATCTATACTGTAGACGTCATCTATACTATAGACGTCATCTATACTATGGACGTCATCTATACTATAGACGTCATCTATACTATAGACGTCATCTATACTATAGACGTCATCTATACTATAGACGTCATCTATACTATAGACGTCATCTTTACTATAGACGTCATCTATACTATAGACGTCATCTATACTATAGACGTCATCTATACTATAGACGTCATCTATACTATAGACGTCATCTATACTATAGACGTCATCTATACTATAGACGTCATCTATACTATAGACGTCATCTATACTATAGACGTCTTCTATACTATAGACGTCATCTATACTATAGACGTCATCTATACTATAGACGTCATCTATACTATAGACGTCATCTATACTAAAGACGTCATCTATACTATAGACGTCATCTATACTATAGACGTCATCTTTACTATAGACGTCATCTATACTATAGACGTCATCTATACTATAGACGTCATCTATACTATAGACGTCATCTATGCTATAGACGTCATCTATACTATAGACTTCATCTATACTATAGTCATCATCTATACTATAGACGTCATCTATACTATAGACGTCATCTATACTATAGACGTCATCTATACTATAGACATCATCTATACTATAGACGTCATCTATACTATAGACGTCATCTATAATATAGACGTCATCTATACTATAGACCTAATCTATACTATAGAAGTCATCTATACTGTAGACGTCATCTATACTATAGACGTCATCTATACTATAGCCGTCATCTATACTATAGACGTCATCTATACTATAGACGTCATCTATACTATAGACGTCATCTATACTATAAACGTCATCTATACTATAAACGTCATCTATACTATAGACGTCATCTATACTATAGACGTCATATGTACTATAGACGTCATCTATACTATAGACGACGTCTGTACTATAGACGTCATCTATACTATAGACGTCATCTATACTATAGACGACGTCTATACTATAGACGTCATTTATACTATAGACGTCGTCTATACTATAGACGTCATCCATACTATAGACGTCATCTATACTATAGACGTCATATGTACTATAGATGTCATCTATACTATAGACGACGTCTATACTATAGACGTCATCTATACTATAGACGTCGTCTATACTATAGACGTCGTCTATACTATAGACGTCATCTATACTATAGACGTCGTCTATGCTATAGACGTCTATACTATAGACGTCGTCTATAGTATAGACGTCATCCATACTATAGACGTCATCTATACTATAGACGTCATCTATACTATAGACGTCATCTATACTATAGACGTCATCTATACTATAGACGTCATCTATACTATAGACGTCATCTATACTATAGACCTCATCTATACTATAGACGTCATCTATACTATAGACGTCATCTATACTATAGACCTCATCTATACTATAGACGTCATCTATACTATAGACGTCATCTATACTATAGACGTCATCTATACTATAGACGTCATCTATACTATAGACGTCATCTATACTATAGACGTCTTCTATACTATAGACGTCATCTATACTATAGACGTCATCTATACTATAGACCTCATCTATACTATAGACGTCATCTATACTATAGACGTCATCTATACTATAGACGTCATCTATGCTATAGACGTCATCTATACTATAGACGTCATCTATACTATAGACGTCATCTTTACTATAGACGTCATCTATACTATAGACGTCATCTATACTATAGACGTCATCTATACTATAGACGTCATCTATACTATAGACGTCATCTATGCTATAGACGTCATCTATACTATAGACTTCATCTTTACTATAGACTTCATCTTTACTATAGACTTCATCTATACTATAGACGTCATCTATACTATAGACGTCATCTATACTATAGACGTCATCTATACTATAGACGTCATCTATACTATAGACGTCATCTATACTATAGACGTCATCTATACTATAGACGTCATCTATACTATAGACGTCATCTATACTATAGACGTCATCTATACTATAGACGTCATCTATACTATAGACGTCATCTATACTATATACGTCATCTATACTATAGACGTCATCTATACTATATACGTCATCTATACTATAGACGTCATCTATACTATAGACGTCATCTATACTATAGACGTCATCTATACTATAGACGTCATCTATACTATAGACGTCATGTATACTATAGACGTCTTCTATACTATAGACGTCATCTATACTATAGACGTCATCTATACTATAGACGTCATCTATACTATAGACGTCATCTATACTATAGACGTCATCTATACTATAGACGTCATCTATACTATAGACGTCATCTATACTATAGACGTCATCTATACTATAGACGTCATCTATACTATAGACGTCATCTATACTATAGACGTCATCTATACTATAGACGTCATCTATACTATAGACGTCATCTATACTATAGACGTCATCTATACTATAGACGTCATCTATACTATAGACGTCATCTATACTATAGACGTCATCTATACTATAGACTTCATCTATACTATAGACGTCATCTTTACTATAGACGTCATCTATAGTATAGACGTCATCTATACTATAGACGTCATCTATACTATAGACGTCATCTATACTATAGACGTCATCTATGCTATAGACGTCATCTTTACTATAGACTTCATCTTTACTATAGACTTCATCTATACTATAGACGTCATCTATACTATAGACATCATCTATACTATAGACGTCATCTATACTATAGACGTCATCTATACTATAGACGTCATCTATACTATAGACCTAATCTATACTATAGAAGTCATCTATACTGTAGACGTCATCTATACTGTAGACGTCATCTATACTATAGACGTCATCTATACTATAGACGTCATCTATACTATAGACGTGATCTATACTATAGACGTCATCTATACTATAGACGTCATCTATACTATAAACGTCATCTATACTATAAACGTCATCTATACTATAGACGTCATCTATACTATAGACGTCATATGTACTATAGACGTCATCTATACTATAGACGACGTCATCTATACTATAGACGTCTATAGTATAGATGACGTCTACAGTATAGATGACGTCTATAGTATAGATGACGTCTATAGTATAGATGACGTCTATAGTATAGATGACGTCTATAGTATAGATGACGTCTATAGTATAGATGACGTCTATAGTATAGATGACGTGTATAGTATAGATGACGTCTATAGTATGGATGACGTATATAGTATAGACGACGTCTATAGTATAAATGACGTCTATAGTATAGATGACGTCTATAGTATAGACGTCGTCTATAGTATAGATGACGTCTATAGTAAATATGACGTCTAAAGTATAGATGACGTCTATAGTATAGATGACGTTTATAGTATAGATGACGTTTATAGTATAGATGACGTCTATAGTAAAGATGACGTCTATAGTATAGATGATGTCTATAGTATAGATGACGTCTATAGTATAGATGACGTCTATAGTATATATGACGTCTACAGTATAGATGACGTCTATAGCATAGATGACGTCTATAGTATAGATGACGTCTATAGTATAGATGACGTCTATAGTATAGATGACGTCTATAGTATAGATGACGTCTATAGTATAGATGACGTCTATAGTAAGGATGACGTCTATAGTATAGATGACGTCTATAGTATAGATGACGTCTATAGTATAGATGACGTCTATAGTATAGATGACGTCTACAGTATAGATGACGTCTACAGTATAGATGACTTCTATAGTTTAGATTAGGTCTATAGTATAGATGACGTCTATAGTATAGATGACGTCTATAGTATAGATGACGTCTATAGTATAGATGATGTCTATAGTATAGATGACGTCTATAGTATAGATGACGTCTATAGTATAGATGACGTCTATAGTATAGATGATGACTATAGTATAGATGACGTCTATAGTATAGATGAGGTCTATAGTATAGATGACGTCTATAGCATAGATGACGTCTATAGCATAGATGACGTCTATAGCATAGATGACGTCTATAGTATAGACGTCGTCTATAGTATAGATGACGTCTATAGTATAGATGACGTCTATAGTATAGATGACGTCTATAGTATAGATGACGTCTACAGTATAGATGACGTCTATAGCATAGATGACGTCTATAGTATAGATGACGTCTATAGTATAGATGACGTCTATAGTATAGATGACGTCTATAGTATAGATGACGTCTATAGTATAGACGACGTCTTTACTATAGACGTCTATAGTATAGACGTCGTCTATAGTATAGATGACGTCTATAGTACATATGACGTCTAAAGTATAGATGACGTCTATAGTATAGATGACGTCTATAGTATAGATGACGTCTACAGTATAGATGACGTCTATAGTATAGATGACGTCTATAGTATAGATGACGTCTATAGTATAGATGACGTCTATAGTATAGATGACGTCTATAGTATAGATGACGTCTATAGTATGGATGACGTCTATAGTATAGACGACGTCTATAGTATAAATGACGTCTATAGTATAGACGTCGTCTATAGTATAGATGACGTCTATAGTATAGACGTCGTCTATAGTATAGATGACGTCTATAGTACATATGACGTCTAAAGTATAGATGACGTCTATAGTATAGATGACGTTTATAGTATAGATGACGTCTATAGTAAAGATGACGTCTATAGTATAGATGATGTCTATAGTATAGATGACGTCTATAGTATAGATGACGTCTATAGTATAGATGACGTCTACAGTATAGATGACGTCTATAGCATAGATGACGTCTATAGTATAGATGACGTCTACAGTATAGATGACGTCTATAGCATAGATGACGTCTATAGTATAGATGACGTCTATAGTATAGATGACGTCTATAGTATAGATGACGTCTATAGTATAGATGACGTCTATAGTATAGATGACGTCTATAGTATAGATGACGTCTATAGTATAGATGACGTCTATAGTAAGGATGACGTCTATAGTATAGATGACGTCTATAGTATAGATGACGTCTATAGTATAGATGACGTCTATAGTATAGATGACGTCTATAGTATAGATGACGTCTACAGTATAGATGACGTCTACAGTATAGATGACTTCTATAGTTTAGATTAGGTCTATAGTATAGATGACGTCTATAGTATAGATGACGTCTATAGTATAGATGACGTCTATATTATAGATGATGTCTATAGTATAGATGACGTCTATTGTATAGATGACGTCTATAGTATAGATGACGTCTATAGTATAGATGATGACTATAGTATAGATGACGTCTATAGTATAGATGAGGTCTATAGTATAGATGACGTCTATAGTATAGATGACGTCTATAGTATAGATGACGTCTATAGTATAGATGACGTCTATAGTATAGATGACGTCTATAGTATAGATGACGTCTATAGTATAGATGACGTCTATAGTATAGATGACGTCTATAGTATAGATGACGTCTATAGTATAGATGACGTCTATAGCATAGATGACGTCTATAGCATAGATGACGTCTATAGTATAGATGACGTCTATAATATAGATGACGTCTATAGTATAGATGACGTCTATAGTATAGATGACGTCATAGTATAGATGACGTCTATAGTATAGATGACGTCTATAGTATAGACGACGTCTATACTATATATACTATATATATAGACGTCATCTATACTATAGACGTCATCTATACTATAGACGTCATCTATACTATAGACGTCATCTATACTATAGACGTCATCTATACTATAGACGTCATCTATACTGTAGACGTCATCTATACTATAGACGTCATCTATACTATTGACGTCATCTATACTATTGATGTCATCTATACTATTGACGTCATCAATGCTATAGACATCATCAATACTATAGACATCATCAATACTATAAACGTCATCAATACTATTAACGTCATCTATACTATAGACGTCATCTATACTATAGACGTCATCTATACTATAAACGTCATCTATATTATAGACGTCATCTATACTATAGACGTCATCTATACTATAGACGTCATCTATACTATAGACGTCATCTATGCTATAGACGTCATCTATGCTATAGACGTCATCTATACTATAGACGTCATCTATACAAATGACGTCATCTATACTATAGACGTCATCTATACTATAGACGTCATCTATACTATAGACGTCATCTATACTAAAGACGTCATCTATACTATAGACGTCATCTATACTATAGACCTCATCTATACTAGAGACGTCATCTATACTTTAGACGTCATCTGTACTATAGACTTCATCTTTACTATAGACTTCATCAATACTATAGTCATCATCTATACTATAGACGTCATCTACAATATAGACGTCATCTATACTATAGACGTCATCTATACTATAGACGTCATCTATACTATAGACGTCATCTATACTATAGACGTCATCTATACTATAGACGTCATCTATACTATAGACGTCATCTATACTATAGACGTCATCTATTCTATAGACGTCATCTATACTATAGACCTAATCTATACTGTAGACGTCATCTATACTGTAGACGTCATCTATACTATAGACGTCATCTATACTATGGACGTCATCTATACTATAGACGTCATCTATACTAAAGACGTCATCTATACTATAGACGTCATCTTTACTATAGACGTCATCTATACTATAGACGTCATCTATACTATAGACGTCATCTATACTATAGACGTCATCTATACTATAGACCTAATCTAAACTATAGAAGTCATCTATACTGTAGACGTCATCTATACTGTAGACGTCATCTATACTATAGACGTCATCTATACTATGGACGTCATCTATACTATAGACGTCATCTATACTATAGACGTCATCTATACTATAGACGTCATCCATACTATAGATGTCATCTATACTATAGACGTCATCTATACTATAGACGTCATCTATACTATAGACGTCATCTATACTATAGACGTCATCTATACTATAGACGTCATCTATACTATAGACGTCATCTATACTATAGACGTCATCTATTCTATAGACGTCATCTATACTATAGACCTAATCTATACTGTAGACGTCATCTATACTGTAGACGTCATCTATACTATAGACGTCATCTATACTATGGACGTCATCTATACTATAGACGTCATCTATACCAAAGACGTCATCTATACTATAGACGTCATCTTTACTATAGACGTCATCTATACTATAGTCGTCATCTATACTATAGACGTCATCTATACTATAGACGTCATCTATACTATAGACCTAATCTAAACTATAGAAGTCATCTATACTGTAGACGTCATCTATACTGTAGACGTCATCTATACTATAGACGTCATCTATACTATGGACGTCATCTATACTATAGACGTCATCTATACTATAGACGTCATCTATACTATAGACGTCATCCATACTATAGATGTCATCTATACTATAGACGTCATATGTACTATAGATGTCATCTATACTATAGACGTCGTCTATAGTATAGATGACGTCTATACTATAGTCGTCATTTATACTATAGACGACGTCTATGCTATAGACGCCATTTATACTATAGACGTCGTCTATACTATAGACGTCATCCATACTATAGATGTCATCTATACTATAGACGTCATATGTACTATAGATGTCATCTATACTATAGACGACGTCTATACTATAGATATCTATCATTGAGATACTATATCTATCATTGAGTATAGATGACGTCTATAGTATAGATGACGTCTATAGTATAGATGACGTCTATAGTATAGATGACGTCTATAGTATAGATGACGTCTATAGTATAGATGACGTTTATAGTATAGATGACGTCTATAGTATAGATGACGTCTATAGTATAGATGACGTCTATAGTATAGATGACGTTAATAGTATTGATGACGTTTATAGTATTGATGATGTCTATAGTATTGATGATGTCTATAGCATTGATGACGTCAATAGTATAGATGACATCAATAGTATAGATGACGTCAATAGTATAGATGACGTCTACAGTATAGATGACGTCTATAGTATAGATGACGTCTATAGTATAGATGACGTCTATAGTATAGATGACGTCTATAGTATAGATGACGTCTAAAGTATAGATGACGTCTATAGTATAGATGACGTCTATAGTATAGATGACGTCTATAGTATAGATGACATCTATAGTATAGATGACGTCTATAGTATAGATGACGTCTATAGTATAGATGACGTCTATAGTATAGATGACGTCATAGTATAGATGACGTCTACAGTATAGATGACGTCTATAGCATAGATGACGTCCATAGTATAGATGACGTCCATAGTATAGATGACGTCTATAGTATAGATGATATCTATAGTATAGATGACGTTAATAGTATTGACGACGTTTATAGTATAGATGACGTCTATAGTATAGATGACGTCTATAGTATAGATGACGTTAATAGTATTGACGACGTTTATAGTATTGATGATGTCTATAGTATTGATGATGTCTATAGTATTGATGATGTCTATAGCATTGATGACGTCAATAGTATAGATGACGTCTATAGTATAGATGACGTTTATAGTATAGATGACGTCTATAGTATAGATGACGTCTATAGTATAGATGACGTCTATAGTATAGATGACGTTAATAGTATTGACGACGTTTATAGTATTGATGATGTCTATAGTATTGATGATGTCTATAGCATTGATGACGTCAATAGTATAGATGACGTCTATAGTATAGATGACGTCATAGTATAGATGACGTCTACAGTATAGATGACGTCTATAGCATAGATGACGTCCATAGTATAGATGACGTCCATAGTATAGATGACGTCTATAGTATAGATGACGTCTATAGTATAGATGACGTTAATAGTATTGATGACGTTTATAGTATTGATGATGTCTATAGTATTGATGATGTCTATAGCATTGATGACGTCAATAGTATAGATGACATCAATAGTATAGATGACGTCAATAGTATAGATGACGTCTACAGTATAGATGACGTCTATAGTATAGATGACGTCTATAGTATAGATGACGTCTATAGTATAGATGACGTCTATAGTATAGATGACGTCTAAAGTATAGATGACGTCTATAGTATAGATGACGTCTATAGTATAGATGACGTCTATAGTATGGATGACGTCTATAGTATAGACGACGTCTATAGTATAGACGACGTCTATAGTATAGACGTCATCTATACTATAGACGTCATCTATACTATAGACGTCATCTATACTATAGACGACGTCTATACTATAGACGTCATCTATACTATAGACGTCATCTATACTATAGACGACGTCTATACTAAAGACGTCATCTATACTATAGACGACGTCTATACTATAGACGTCATCTATACTATAGACGACGTCTATACTATAGACGTCATCTATACTATAGACGTCATCTATACTATTGACGTCATCAATACTATAGACATCATCAATACTATAAACGTCATCAATACTATTAACGTCATCTATACTATAGACGTCATCTATACTATAGACGTCATCTATACTATAGACGTCATCTATACTATAGACGTCATCTATACTATAGACGTCATCTATACTATAGACGTCATCTATACTATAGACGTCATCTATACTATAGACGTCATCTATGCTATAGACGTCATCTATGCTATAGACGTCATCTATACTATGGACGTCATCTATACTATGGACGTCATCTATGCTATAGGCGTCATCTTTACTGTAGACGTCATCTATACTATGACGTCATCTATACTATAGACGTCATCTATACTATAGACGTCATCTATACTATAGACGTCATCTATACTATAGACGTCATCTATACTATAGACGTCATCTATACTATAGACGTCATCTATACTATAGACGTCATCTATACTATAGACGTCATCTATACTATAGACGTCATCTATACTATAGACGTCATCTATACTATAGACGTCATCTATACTGTAGACGTCATCTATACTTTTGACGTCATCTATACTATTGATGTCATCTATACTATTGACGTCATCAATGCTATAGACATCATCAATACTATAGACATCATCTATACTATAAACGTCATCAATACTATTAACGTCATCTATACTATAGACGTCATCTATACTATAAACGTCATCTATACTATAGACGTCATCTATACTATAGACGTCATCTATACTATAGACGTCATCTATGCTATAGACGTCATCTATACAAATGACGTCATCTATACTATAGACGTCATCTATACAAATGACGTCATCTATACTATAGACCTCATCTATACTATAGACGTCATCTATACTATAGACCTCATCTATACTATAGACGTCATCTATACTATAGACGTCATCTATACTATAGACGTCATCTATACTATAGACGTCATCTATACTATAGACGTCATCTATACTATAGACGTCATCTATACTATAGACGTCATCTATACTATAGACGTCATCTATACTATAGACGTCATCTATACTATAGACGTCATCTATACTATAGACGTCATCTATACTATAGACTTCATCTTTACTATAGACTTCATCTATACTATAGTCATCATCTATACTATAGACGTCATCTATACTATAGACGTCATCTATACTATAGACGTCATCTATACTATAGACGTCATCTATACTATAGACATCATCTATACTATAGACGTCATCTATACTATAGACGTCATCTATACTATAGACGTCATCTATACTATAGACCTAATCTAAACTATAGAAGTCATCTATACTGTAGACGTCATCTATACTATAGACGTCATCTATACTATAGACGTCATCTATACTATAGACGTCATCTTTACTATAGACGTCATCTATACTATAGACGTCATCTATACTATAGACGTCATCTATACTATAGACGTCATCTATGCTATAGACGTCATCTATGCTATAGACGTCATCTATACTATGGACGTCATCTATACTATGGACGTCATCTATACTATAGACGTCATCTATACTATAGACGTCATCTATGCTATAGACGTCATCTATGCTATAGACGTCATCTATACTATGGACGTCTTCTATACTATGGACGTCATCTATGCTATAGGCGTCATCTATACTGTAGACGTCATCTATACTATGACGTCATCTATACTATAGACGTCATCTATACTATAGACGTCATCTATACTATAGACGTCATCTATACTATAGACGTCATCTATACTATAGACGTCATCTATACTATAGACGTCATCTATACTATAGACGTCATCTATACTATAGACGTCATCTATACTATAGACGTCATCTATACTGTAGACGTCATCTATACTTTTGACGTCATCTATACTATTGATGTCATCTATACTATTGACGTCATCAATGCTATAGACATCATCAATACTATAGACATCATCAATACTATAAACGTCATCAATACTATTAACGTCATCTATACTATAGACGTCATCTATACTATAAACGTCATCTATACTATAGACGTCATCTATACTATAGACGTCATCTATACTATAGACGTCATCTATGCTATAGACGTCATCTATGCTATAGACGTCATCTATACTATAGACGTCATCTATACAAATGACGTCATCTATACTATAGACGTCATCTATACTATAGACGTCATCTATACTATAGACCTCATCTATACTATAGACGCCATTTATACTATAGACGTCATCTATACTATAGACGTCATCTATACTATAGACGTCATCTATACTATAGACGTCATCTATACTATAGACGTCATCTATACTATAGACGTCATCTATACTATAGACTTCATCTTTACTATAGACTTCATCTATACTATAGTCATCATCTATACTATAGACGTCATCTATACTATAGACGTCATCTATACTATAGACGTCATCTATACTATAGACGTCATCTATACTATAGACATCATCTATACTATAGACGTCATCTATACTATAGACGTCATCTATACTATAGACGTCATCTATACTATAGACGTCATCTATACTATAGACGTCATCTATACTATAGACCTAATCTTTACTATAGACGTCATCTATACTATAGACGTCATCTATACTATAGACGTCATCTATACTATAGACGTCATCTATACTATAGACGTCATCTATACTATAGACGTCATCTATACTATAGACGTCATCTATACTATAGACGTCATCTATGCTATAGACGTCATCTATACTGTAGACGTCATCTATACTATAGACGTCATCTATACTATAGACGTCATATATACTATAGATATCATCTATACTATAGACGTCATCTTTACTATAGACGTCATCTATACTATAAACGTCATCTATACTATAAACGTCATCTATACTATAAACGTCATCTATACTTTAGACGTCATATGTACTATAGACGTCATCTATACTATAGACGACGTCTATACTATAGACGTCATCTATACTATAGACGACATCTATACTATAGACGTCATTTATACTATAGACGTCATACTATAGACGTCATCCATACTATAGACGTCATCTATACTATAGACGTCATATGTACTATAGATGTCATCTATACTATAGACGACGTCTATACTATAGACGTCATCTATACTATAGACGTCGTCTATACTATAGACGTCGTCTATACTATAGACGTCGTCTATACTATAGACGACGTCTATACTATGGACGTCATCTATACTATAGACGTCATCTATACTATAGACGTCGTCTATACTATAGACGTCGTCTATACTATAGACGTCGTCTATACTATAGACGTCGTCTATACTATAGACGTCATCCATACTATAGACGTCATCTATACTATAGACGTCATCTATACTATAGACGTCATCTATACTATTGACGTCATCAATACTTTAGACATCATCAATACTATAGACATCATCAATACTATAAACGTCATCAATACTTTAAACGTCATCTATACTATAGACGTCATCTATACTATAGACGTCTTCTATACTATAGACGTCATCTATAATATAGACGTCATCTATACTATAGACGTCATCTATACTATAGTCATCATCTATACTATAGACGTCATCTATAATATAGACGTCATCTATACTATAGACGTCATCTATACTATAGACGTCATCTATACTATTGACGTCATCAATACTATAGACATCATCAATACTATAAACGTCATCAATACTATTAACGTCATCTATACTATAGACGTCATCTATACTATAGACGTCATCTATACTATAGACGTCATCTATACTATGGACGTCATCTATACTATGGACGTCATCTATACTATGGACGTCATCTATACTATGGACGTCATCTATGCTATAGACGTCATCTATACTGTAGACGTCATCTATACTATGACGTCATCTATACTATAGACGTCATCTATACTATAGACGTCATCTATACTATAGACGTCATCTATACTATAGACGTCATCTATACTATAGACGTCATCTATACTATAGACGTCATCTATACTATAGACGTCATCTATACTATAGACGTCATCTATACTATAGACGTCATCTATACTATAGACGTCATCTATACTATAGAGGTCATCTATACTATAGACGTCATCTATACTATAGACGTTATCTATACTGTAGACGTCATCTATACTATAGTCATCATCTATACTATAGACGTCATCTATACTATAGACGTCATCTATACTATAGACGTCATCTATACTATAGACGTCATCTATACTATAGACGTCATCTATACTATAGACGACGTCTATATTATAGACGTCATCTATACTATGGACGTCATCTATACTATAGACGTCATCTATACTATTGACGTCATCTATGCTATAGACGTCATCTATACTATAGACGTCATCTATACAAATGACGTCATCTATACTATAGACGTCATCTATACTATAGACGTCATCTATACCTTAGACCTCATCTATACTATAGACGTCATCTATACTATAGACGTCATCTATACTATAGACGTCATCAATACTATTAACGTCATCTATACTATAGACGTCATCTATACTATAGACGTCATCTATACTATAGACGTCATCTATACTATAGACGTCATCTATGCTATAGACGTCATCTATGCTATAGACGTCATCTATACTATGGACGTCATCTATACTATGGACGTCATCTATGCTATAGACGTCATCTATACTGTAGACGTCATCTATACTATGACGTCATCTATACTATAGACGTCATCTATACTATAGACGTCATCTATACTATAGACGTCATCTATACTATAGACGTCATCTATACTATAGACGTCATCTATACTATAGACGTCATCTATACTATAGACGTCATCTATACTATAGACGTCATCTATACTATAGACGTCATCTATACTATAGACGTCATCTATACTATAGACGTCATCTATACTATAGACGTCATCTATACTATAGACGTCATCTATACTGTAGACGTCATCTATACTATAGACGTCATCTATACTATAGACGTCAACCATACTATAGACGTCATCTATACTATAGACGTCATCTATACTATTGACGTCATCTATACTATTGATGTCATCTATACTATTGACGTCATCAATGCTATAGACATCATCAATACTATAGACATCATCAATACTATAAACGTCATCAATACTATTAACGTCATCTATACTATAGACGTCATCTATACTATAGACGTCATCTATACTATAAACGTCATCTATACTATAGTCGTCATCTATACTATAGACGTCATCTATACTATAGACGTCATCTATGCTATAGACGTCATCTATGCTATAGACGTCATCTATGCTATAGACGTCATCTATACTATAGACGTCATCTATACAAATGACGTCATCTATACTATAGACGTCATCTATACCTTAGACCTCATCTATACTATAGACGTCATTTATACTATAGACGTCATCTATACTATAGACGTCATCTATATTATAGACGTCATCTATACTATAGACGTCATCTATACTATAGACGTCATCTATACTATAGACGTCTTCTATACTTTAGACGTCTTCTATACTATAGACGTCTTCTATACTATAGACGTCATCTATACTATAGACGTCATCTATACTATAGACGTCATCTATACTATAGACGTCATCTATACTATAGACGTCATCTATACTATAGACGTCTTCTATACTATAGACGTCATCTATACTATAGACGTCATCTATACTATAGACGTCATCTATACTATAGACGTCATCTATACTATAGACGTCATCTATACTATAGACGTCATCTATACTATAGACGTCATCTATACTATAGACGTCATCTATACTATAGACGTCATCTATACTATAGACGTCATCTATACTATAGACGTCATCTATACTATAGACGTCATCTATACTATAGACGTCATCTATACTATAAACGTCATCTATACTATGGACGTCATCTATACTATAGACGTCATCTATACTATAGACGTCTTCTATACTATAGACGTCTTCTATACTATAGACGTCATCTATACTATAGACGTCATCTATACTATAGACGTCATCTATACTATAAACGTCATCTATACTATAAACGTCATCTATACTATAGACGTCATCTATACTATAGACGTCATCTATGCTATAGACGTCATCTATGCTATAGACGTCATCTATACTATAGACTTCATCTATACTATAGACGTCATCTATACTATAGACGTCATCTATACTATAGACCTCATCTGTACTATAGACGTCATCTATACTATAGACGTTATCTATACTGTAGACGTCATCTATACTATAGTCATCATCTATACTATAGACGTCATCTATACTATAGACGTCATCTATACTATAGACGTCATCTATACTATAGACGTCATCTATACTATAGACGTCATCTATACTATAGACGTCATCTATACTATAGACGTCATCTATACTATAGACGTCATCTATACTATAGACGTCATCTATACTATAGACGTCATCTATACTATAGACGTCATCTATACTATAGACGTCATCTATACTATAGACGTCATCTATACTATAGACGTCATCTATACTATAGACGTCATCTATACTATAGACGTCATCTATACTATAGACGTCATCTATGCTGTAGACGTCATCTATGCTATAGACGTCATCTATGCTATAGACGTCATCTATACTATAGACTTCATCTATACTATAGACGTTATCTATACTGTAGACGTCATCTATACTATAGTCATCATCTATACTATAGACGTCATCTATACTATAGACGTCATCTATACTATAGACGTCATCTATACTATAGACGTCATCTATACTATAGACGTCATCTATACTATAGACGTCATCTATACTATAGACGTCATCTATACTATAGACGTCGTCTATACTATAGACGTCATCTATACTATAGACGTCATCTATACTATAGACGTCATCTATACTATAGACGTCATCTATACTATAGACGTCATCTATACTATAGACGTCATCTATACTATAGACGTCATCTATACTATAGATGTCATCTATACTATAGACGTCATCTATGCTGTAGACGTCATCTATGCTATAGACGTCATCTATGCTATAGACGTCATCTATACTATAGACTTCATCTTTACTATAGACTTCATCTATACTATAGGCGTCATCTATACTATAGACTTCATCTATACTATAGACTTCATCTATACTATAGACGTCATCTATACTATAGACGTCATCTATACTATAGACGTCATCTATACTATAGACGTCATCTATACTATAGACGTCATCTATACTATAGACGTCATCTATACTATAGACGTCATCTATACTATAGACGTCATCTATACTATAGACGTCATCTATACTATAGACGTCATCTATACTATAGACGTCATCTATACTATAGACGTCATCTATACTATAGACGTCATCTATACTATAGACGTCATCTATATCTATACTATAGACTTCATCTATACTATAGACGTCATCTATACTGTAGACGTCATCTATACTATAGACGTCATCTATACTATAGACGTCATCCATACTATAGACGTCATCTATACTATAGACGTCATCTATACTATTGACGTCATCTATACTATTGACGTCATATACTATATATTGATGTCATCTATACTATTGACGTCATCAATGCTATAGACATCATCAATACTATAGACATCATCAATACTATAAACGTCATCAATACTATTAACGTCATCTATACTATAGACGTCATCTATACTATAGACGTCATCTATACTATAAACGTCATCTATACTATAGACGTCATCTATACTATAGACGTCATCTATACTATAGACGTCATCTATGCTATAGACGTCATCTATGCTATAGACGTCATCTATGCTATAGACGTCATCTATACTATAGACGAAATCTATACTATAGACGTCATCTATACTATAGACCTCATCTATACTATAGACCTCATCTGTACTATAGACGTCATCTATACTATAGACGTCATCTATACTATAGACGTCATCTATACTATAGACCTCATCTATACTATAGACGTCATCTATACTATAGACGTCATCTATACTATAGATGTCATCTATACTATAGACGTCATCTATACTATAGACCTCATCTATACTATAGACGTCATCTATACTATAGACGTCATCTATACTATAGACGTCATCTATACTATAGACGTCATCTATACTATAGACTATAGATATATCTATAGATATATCTATAGACGTCATCTATACTATAGACGTCATCTATGCTATAGACGTCATCTATGCTATAGACGTCACCTATACTATAGACTTCATCTTTACTATAGACTTCATCTATACTATAGGCGTCATCTATACTATAGACTTCATCTATACTATAGACGTCATCTATACTATAGACGTCATCTATACTATAGACGTCATCTATACTATAGACGTCATCTATACTATAGACGTCATCTATACTATAGACATCATCTATACTATAGACGTCATCTATACTATAGACGTCATCTATAATATAGACGTCATCTATAATATAGACGTCATCTATACTATAGACGTCATCTATACTATAGTCATCATCTATACTATAGACGTCATCTATACTATAGACGTCTATAGTATAGATGACGTCTATATTATAGATGACGTCTATAGTATAGATGACGTCTATAGTATAGATGACGTCTATAGTATAGATGACGTCTATAGTATAGATGACGTCTATAGTATAGATGACGTCTATAGTATAGATGATGACTATAGTATAGATGACGTCTATAGTATAGATGACGTCTATAGTATAGATGACGTCTATATTATAGATGACGTCTATAGTATAGATGACGTCTATAGTATAGATGATGTCTATAGTACATATACTATACACGTCATCTATACTATAGACGTCATCTATACTATAGACGTCATCTATACTATAGACGTCATCTATACTATAGACGTCATCTATACTATAGACGTCATCTATGCTATAGACGTCATCTATACTATAGACCTCATCTATACTATAGACGTCATCTATACTATAGACGTCTATACTAAAGACGTCATCTATACTATAGACGTCATCTATACTATAGACGTCATCTATACTATAGACGTCATCTATACTATAGACGTCATCTATACTATAGACGTCATCTATACTATAGACGTCATCTATACTATAGACGTCGTCTATACTAAAGACGTCATCTATACTATAGACGTCGTCTATACTATAGACGTCATCTATACTATAGACGTCATCTATACTATAGACGTCATCTATACTATTGACGTCATCAATACTTTAGACATCATCAATACTATAGACATCATCAATACTATAAACGTCATCAATACTTTAAACGTCATCTATACTATAGACGTCATCTATACTATAGTCATCATCTATACTATAGACGTCATCTATACTATAGACGTCATCTATACTATAGACGTCATATGTACTATAGACGTCATCGATACTATAGACGTTATCTATACTATAGACGTTATCTATACTATAGACGTCATCAATACTATAGACATCATCAATACTATAGACATCATCAATACTATAGACATCATCAATACTATAAACGTCATCAATACTATTAACGTCATCTATACTATAGACGTCATCTATACTATAGACGTCGTCTATACTATAGACGTCATCTATACTAACTATGCTATAGACGTCATCTATGCTATAGACGTCATCTATACTATGGACGTCATCTATGCTATAGACGTCATCTATATCGTCATCTATACTATAGACGTCATCTATACTATACACGTCATCTATACTATAGACGTCATCTATACTATAGACGTCATCTATACTATAGACGTCATCCATACTATAGACGTCATCTATACTATTGACGTCATCTATACTATTGACGTCATCAATGCTATAGACATCATCAATACTATAGACATCATCAATACTATAAACGTCATCAATACGATTAACGTCATCTATGCTATAGACGTCATCTATGCTATAGACGTCATCTATGCTATAGACGTCATCTATACTATAGACGTCATCTATACTATAGACGTCATCTATACTATAGACGTCATCTATACTATAGACGTCATCTATACTATAAACGTCATCTATACTATAAACGTCATCTATACTATGGACGTCATCTATACTATAGACGTCATCTATACTATAGACGTCATCTATACTATAGACGTCTTCTATACTATAGACGTCTTCTATACTATAGACGTCATCTATACTATAGACGTCATCTATACTATAAACGTCATCTATACTATAAACGTCATCTATACTATAAACGTCATCTATACTATAAACGTCATCTATACTATAGACGTCATCTATGCTATAGACGTCATCTATACTATAGACGTCATCTATACTATAGACGTCATCTATACTATAGACCTCATCTATACTATAGACCTCATCTGTACTATAGACGTCATCTATACTATAGACGTCATCTATACTATAGACGTCATCTATACTATAGACCTCATCTATACTATAGACGTCATCTATACTATAGACGTCATCTATACTATAGATGTCATCTATACTATAGACGTCATCTATACTATAGACCTCATCTATACTATAGACGTCATCTATACTATAGACGTCATCTATACTATAGACGTCATCTATACTATAGACGTCATCTATACTATAGACGTCATCTATACTATAGACGTCATCTATACTATAGACTTCATCTATACTATAGACGTCATCTATACTATAGACGTCATCTATACTATAGACCTCATCTATACTATAGACGTCATCTATACTATAGACGTCATCTATACTATAGACGTCATCTATACTATAGACGTCATCTATACTATAGACGTCATCTATACTATAGACGTCATCTATACTGTAGACGTCATCTATACTATAGACGTCATCTATACTATAGACGTCATCTATACTATAGACGTCATCTATACTATAGACGTCATCTATACTATAGACGTCATCTATACTATAGATATAGATATATCTATAGATATATCTATAGACGTCATCTATACTATAGACGTCATCTATGCTATAGACGTCATCTATGCTATAGACGTCACCTATACTATAGACGTCACCTATACTATAGACTTCATCTTTACTATAGACTTCATCTATACTATAGGCGTCATCTATACTATAGACTTCATCTATACTATAGACGTCATCTATACTATAGACGTCATCTATACTATAGACGTCATCTATACTATAGACGTCATCTATACTATAGACGTCATCTATACTATAGACATCATCTATACTATAGACGTCATCTATACTATAGACGTCATCTATAATATAGACGTCATCTATAATATAGACGTCATCTATACTATAGACGTCATCTATACTATAGTCATCATCTATACTATAGACGTCATCTATACTATAGACGTCATCTATATAGTATAGATCTATCGTCTATAGTATAGTCTATACTATAGACGTTATCTATATAGTATAGATGACGTCTATAGTATAGATGACGTCTATATTATAGATGACGTCTATATTATAGATGACGTCTATAGTATAGATGACGTCTATAGTATAGATGACGTCTATAGTATAGATGACGTCTATAGTATAGATGACGTCTATAGTATAGATGACGTCTATAGTATAGATGATGACTATAGTATAGATGACGTCTATAGTATAGATGACGTCTATAGTATAGATGACGTCTATATTATAGATGACGTCTATAGTATAGATGACGTCTATAGTATAGATGATGTCTATAGTACATATACTATACACGTCATCTATACTATAGACGTCATCTATACTATAGACGTCATCTATACTATAGACGTCATCTATACTATAGACGTCATCTATGCTATAGACGTCATCTATACTATAGACCTCATCTATACTATAGACGTCATCTATACTATAGACGTCTATACTAAAGACGTCATCTATACTATAGACGTCATCTATACTATAGACGTCATCTATACTATAGACGTCATCTATACTATAGACGTCATCTATACTATAGACGTCATCTATACTATAGACGTCGTCTATACTAAAGACGTCATCTATACTATAGACGTCGTCTATACTATAGACGTCATCTATACTATAGACGTCATCTATACTATAGACGTCATCTATACTATTGACGTCATCAATACTTTAGACATCATCAATACTATAGACATCATCAATACTATAAACGTCATCAATACTTTAAACGTCATCTATACTATAGACGTCATCTATACTATAGTCATCATCTATACTATAGACGTCATCTATACTATAGACGTCATCTATACTATAGACGTCATATGTACTATAGACGTCATCGATACTATAGACGACGTCTATACTATAGACGTTATCTATACTATAGACGTTATCTATACTATAGACGTCATCAATACTATAGACATCATCAATACTATAGACATCATCAATACTATAGACATCATCAATACTATAAACGTCATCAATACTATTAACGTCATCTATACTATAGACGTCATCTATACTATAGACGTCATCTATACTATAGACGTCGTCTATACTATAGACGTCATCTATACTAACTATGCTATAGACGTCATCTATGCTATAGACGTCATCTATACTATGGACGTCATCTATGCTATAGACGTCATCTATACTATAGACGTCATCTATACTATAGACTTCATCTATACTATAGAAGTCATCTATACTATAGACGTCATCTATACTATAGACGTCATCTATATTATAGACGTCATCTATACTATAGACGTCATCTATACTATAGACGTCATCTATACTATAGACGTCATCTATATTATAGACGTCATCTATACTATAGACGTCATCTATACTATAGACGTCATCTATACTATAGACGTCATCTATACTATAGACGTCATCTATACTATAGACGTCATCTATACTATAGACGTCATCTATACTATAGACGTCATCTATACTATAGACGTCATCTATACTATAGACCTCATCTATACTATAGACGTCATCTATACTATAGACCTCATCTATACTATAGACGTCATCTATATCGTCATCTATACTATAGACGTCATCTATACTATACACGTCATCTATACTATAGACGTCATCTATACTATAGACGTCATCTATACTATAGACGTCATCCATACTATAGACGTCATCTATACTATTGACGTCATCTATACTATTGACGTCATCAATGCTATAGACATCATCAATACTATAGACATCATCAATACTATAAACGTCATCAATACTATTAACGTCATCTATGCTATAGACGTCATCTATGCTATAGACGTCATCTATGCTATAGACGTCATCTATGCTATAGACGTCATCTATACTATAGACGTCATCTATACTATAGACGTCATCTATACTATAGACCTCATCTATACTATAGACCTCATCTATACTATAGACCTCATCTATACTATAGACGTCATCTATACTATAGACGTCATCTATACTATAGACGTCATCTATACTATAGACGTCATCTATACTATAGACGTCATCTATACTATAGACATCATCTATACTATAGACGTCATCTATACTATAGACGTCATCTATAATATAGACGTCATCTATACTATAGACGTCATCTATACTATAGACGTTATCTATACTATAGACGTCATCTATACTATAGACGTCATCTATACTATAGACGTCATCTATACTATAGACGTCATCTATACTATAGACGTCATCTATACTATAGACGTCATCTATACTATAGACGTCATCTATACTATAGACGTCATCTATACTGTAGACGTCATCTATACTATAGACGTCATGTATACTATAGACGTCATCTATAGTTTAGACGTCATCTATACTATAGACGTCATCTATACTATAAACGTCATCTATACTATAGACGTCATCTATACTATAGACGTCATCTATACTATAGACGTCATCTATACTATAGACGTCATCTATACTGTAGACGTCATCTATACTATAGACGTCATGTATACTATAGACGTCATCTATACTATAGACGTCATCTATACTATAGACGTCATCTATACTATAGACGTCATCTATACTATAGACGTCAGCTATACTATAGACGTCATCTATGCTATAGACGACATCTATGCTATAGACGACATCTATACTATAGACGTCATCTATACTATAGACGTCATCTATACTATAGACGTCATCTATACTATAGACGTCATCTATACTATAGACGTCATCTATACTATAGACGTCATCTATACTATAGACGTCATGTATACTATAGACGTCATCTATAGTATAGACGTCATCTATAGTATAGACGTCTTCTATAGTATAGACGTCATCTATACTATAGACGTCATCTATACTAAAGACGTCATCTATACTATAGACGTCATCTATACTATAGACGTCATCTATACTATAGACGTCATCTATACTATAGACGTCATCTAAACTATAGACGTCATCTATACTATAGACGTCATCTATACTATAGACGTCATCTATACTATAGACGTCATCTATACTATAGACGTCATCTATACTATAAACGTCATCTACACTATAGACGTCGTCTATACTATAGACGACGTCTATACTATAGACGTCATTTATACTATAGACGTCGTCTATACTATAGACGTCATCCATACTATAGACGTCATCTATACTATAGACGTCATATGTACTATAGACGTCATCTATACTATACTATAGACGTCATCTATACTATAGACGTCATCTATACTATAGACGTCATCTATACAATAGACGTCATCTATACAATAGACGTCATCTATACTATAGACGTCATCTATACTATAGACGTCATCTATACTATAGACGTCATCTATACTATAGACGTCATCTATACTATAGACGTCATCTATACTATAGACGTCATCTATACTATAGATGTCATCTATGCTATAGACGTCATCTATACTATAGACTTCATCTTTACTATAGACTTCATCTATATACTATAGGCGTCATCTATACTATAGACGTCATCTATACTTAAGACGTCATCTATATTATAGACGTCATCTATACTATAGACGTCATCTATACTATAGTCATCATCTATACTATAGACGTCATCTATACTATAGACGTCATCTATACTATAGACGTCATCTATACTATAGACGTCATCTATACTGTAGACGTCATCTATACTATAGACGTCATGTATACTATAGACGTCATCTATAGTTTAGACGTCATCTATACTATAGACGTCATCTATACTATAAACGTCATCTATACTATCTATGCTATAGACGTCATCTATGCTATAGACGTCATCTATACTATGGACGTCATCTATACTATAGACGTCATCTATACTGTAGACGTCATCTATACTATAGACGTCATGTATACTATAGACGTCATCTATAGTTTAGACGTCATCTATACTATAGACGTCATCTATGCTATAGACGTCATCGATACTATAGACGACGTCTATACTATAGACGTTATCTATACTATAGACGTTATCTATACTATAGACGTCATCGATACTATAGACATCATCAATTCTATAGACATCATCAATACTATAAACGTCATCAATACTATTAACGTCATCTATACTATAGACGTCATCTATACTATAGACGTCATCTATACTATAGACGTCATCTATACTATTGACGTCATCTATACTATCTATGCTATAGACGTCATCTATGCTATAGACGTCATCTATACTATGGACGTCATCTATGCTATAGACGTCATCTATACTATAGACGTCATCTATACTATAGACTTCATCTATACTATAGAAGTCATCTATACTATAGACGTCATCTATACTATAGACGTCATCTATACTATAGACGTCATCTATACTATAGACGTCATCTATACTATAGACGTCATCTATACTGTAGACGTCATCTATACTATAGACGTCATCTATACTATAGACGTCATCTATACTATAGACGTCATCTATACTATAGACGTCATCTATACTGTAGACGTCATCTATACTATAGACGTCATGTATACTATAGACGTCATCTATAGTTTAGACGTCATCTATACTATAGACGTCATCTATACTATAAACGTCATCTATACTATAGACGTCATCTATACTATAGACGTCATCTATACTATAGACGTCATCTATACTATAGACGTCATCTATACTATAGACGTCATCTATACTATAGACGTCATCTATACTATAGACGTCATCTATACTATAGACGTCATCTATACTATAGACGTCATCTATATTATAGACGTCATCTATACTATAGACGTCATCTATACTATAGACGTCATCTATACTATAGACGTCATGTATACTGTAGACGTCATCTATAGTTTAGACGTCATGTATACTATAGACGTCATCTATAGTTTAGACGTCATCTATACTATAGACGTCATCTATACTATAAACGTCATCTATACTGTAGACGTCATCTATACTATAGACGTCATCTATACTGTAGACGTCATCTATACTATAGACGTCATGTATACTATAGACGTCATCTATAGTTTAGACGTCATCTATACTATAGACGTCATCTATACTATAGACGTCATCTATACTATAGACGTCATCTATACTATAGACGTCATCTATACTATAGACGTCATCTATACTGTAGACGTCATCTATACTATAGACGTCATGTATACTATAGACGTCATCTATACTATAGACGTCATCTATACTATAGACGTCATCTATACTATAGACGTCATCTATACTATAGACGTCAGCTATACTATAGACGTCATCTATGCTATAGACGACATCTATGCTATAGACGACATCTATACTATAGACGTCATCAATACTATAGACGTCATCTATACTATAGACGTCATCTATACTATAGACGTCATCTATACTATAGACGTCATGTATACTATACACGTCATCTATAGTATAGACGTCATCTATAGTATAGACGTCATCTATAGTATAGACGTCATCTATAGTATAGACGTCATCTATAGTATAGACGTTATCTATACTATAGACGTCATCTATACTATAGACGTCATCTATACTATAGACGTCATCTATACTATAGACGTCATCTATACTATAGACGTCATCTATACTACAGACGTCATCTATACTATAGACGTCATCTATACTATAGACGTCATCTATACTATAGACGTCATCTATACTATAAACGTCATCTACACTATAGACGTCGTCTATACTCTAGACGACGTCCATACTATAGACGTCATTTATACTATAGACGTCGTCTATACTATAGACGTCATCCATACTATAGACGTCATCTATACTATAGACGTCATATGTACTATAGACGTCATCTATACTATACTATAGACGTCATCTATACTATAGACGTCATCTATACTATAGACGTCATCTATACAATAGATGTCATCTATACAATAGACGTCATCTATACTATAGACGTCATCTATACTATAGACGTCATCTATACTATAGACGTCATCTATACTATAGACGTCATCTATACTATAGACGTCATCTATACTATAGACGTCATCTATACTATAGATGTCATCTATGCTATAGACGTCATCTATACTATAGACTTCATCTTTACTATAGACTTCATCTATATACTATAGGCGTCATCTATACTATAGACGTCATCTATACTAAAGACGTCATCTATATTATAGACGTCATCTATACTATAGACGTCATCTATACTATAGTCATCATCTATACTATAGACGTCATCTATACTATAGACGTCATCTATACTATAGACGTCATATGTACTATAGACGTCATCGATACTATAGACGACGTCTATACTATAGACGTTATCTATACTATAGACGTTATCTATACTATAGACGTCATCGATACTATAGACATCATCAATACTATAGACATCATCAATACTATAAACGTCATCAATACTATTAACGTCATCTATACTATAGACGTCATCTATACTATAGACGTCATCTATACTATAGACGTCATCTATACTATCTATACTATGGACGTCATCTATGCTATAGACGTCATCTATACTATAGACGTCATCTATACTATAGACTTCATCTATACTATAGAAGTCATCTATACTATAGACGTCATCTATACTATAGGCGTCATCTATACTATAGACGTCATCTATACTATAGACGTCATCTATACTATAGACGTCATCTATACTATAGACGTCATCTATACTATAGACGTCATCTATACTATAGACGTCATCTATACTATAGACGTCATCTATACTATAGACGTCATCTATACTATAGACGTCATCTATACTATAGACGTCATCTATACTATAGACGTCATCTATACTATAGACGTCATCTATACTATAGACGTCATCTATACTATAGACGTCATCTATACTATAGACGTCATCTATACTATAGACCTCATCTATACTATAGACGTCATCTATACTATAGACCTCATCTATACTATAGACGTCATCTATACTATAGACCTCATCTATACTATAGACGTCATCTATATCGTCATCTATACTATAGACGTCATCTATACTATACACGTCATCTATACTATAGACGTCATCTATACTATAGACGTCATCTATACTATAGACGTCATCCATACTATAGACGTCATCTATACTATTGACGTCATCAATGCTATAGACATCATCAATACTATAGACATCATCAATACTATAAACGTCATCAATACTATTAACGTCATCTATGCTATAGACGTCATCTATGCTATAGACGTCATCTATGCTATAGACGTCTATATAATATAGACGTCATCTATAATATAGACGTCATCTATACTATAGACATCATCTATACTATAGACGTCATCTATACTATAGACGTCATCTATACTATAGACGTCATCTATACTATAGACGTCATCTATACTATAGACGTCATCTATACTATAGACGTCATCTATACTATAGACGTCATCTATACTATAGACGTCATGTATACTATAGACGTCATCTATACTGTAGACGTCATCTATACTATAGACGTCATGTATACTATAGACGTCATCTATAGTTTAGACGTCATCTATACTATAGACGTCATCTATACTATAAACGTCATCTATACTATAGACGTCATCTATACTATAGACGTCATCTATACTATAGACGTCATCTATACTGTAGACGTCATCTATACTATAGACGTCATGTATACTATAGACGTCATCTATACTATAGACGTCATCTATACTATAGACGTCATCTATACTATAGACGTCATCTATACTATAGACGTCATCTATACTATAGACGTCAGCTATACTATAGACGTCATCTATGCTATAGACGACATCTATGCTATAGACGACATCTATACTATAGACGTCATCTATACTATAGACGTCATCTATACTATAGACGTCATCTATACTGTAGACGTCATCTATACTATAGACGTCATCTATACTATAGACGTCATGTATACTATAGACGTCATCTATAGTATAGACGTCATCTATAGTATAGACGTCATCTATACTATAGACGTCATCTATACTATAGACGTCATCTATACTATAGACGTCATCTATACTATAGACGTCATCTATACTATAGACGTCATCTATACTATAGACGTCATCTATACTATAGACGTTATCTATACTATAGACGTCATCTATACTATAGACGTCATCTATACTATAGACGTCATCTATTCTATAGACGTCATCTATACTATAAACGTCATCTATACTATAAACGTCATCTACACTAGTATAGATGACGTTTATAGTATAGATGACGTCTATAGTATAGATGACGTCTATAGTATAGATGACGTCTATAGTATAGATGACGTCTATAGTATAGATGACGTCTATAGTATAGATGACGTCTATAGTATAGACGACGTCTATACTATAGACGTCATTTATACTATAATGACGTCTATAGTATAGACGACGTCTATACTATAGACGTCATTTATACTATAAACGTCATCTATACTATAAACGTCATCTATACTATAGACGTCATCTATACTATAGACGTCTTCTATACTATAGACGTCTTCTATACTATAGACGTCTTCTATACTATAAACGTCATCTATACTATAGACGTCATCTATACTATACACGTCATCTATGCTATAGACGTCATCTATGCTATAGACGTCATCTATACTGTAGACGTCATCTATACTATAGACGTCATCTATACTATAGACGTCATCTATACTATAGACCTCATCTATACTATAGACCTCATCTGTACTATAGACGTCATCTATACTATAGACGTCATCTATACTATAGACGTCATCCATACTATAGACGTCATCTATACTATTGACGTCATCAATGCTATAGACATCATCAATACTATAGACATCATCAATACTATAAACGTCATCAATACTATTAACGTCATCTATGCTATAGACGTCATCTATGCTATAGACGTCATCTATATTATAGACGTCATCTATACTATAGACGTCAGCTATACTATAGACCTCATCTATACTATAGACCTCATCTGTACTATAGACGTCATCTATACTATAGACGTCATCTATACTATAGACGTCTTCTATACTACAGACGTCATCTATACTATAGACGTCATCTATAGTATAGACGTCATCTATACTATAGACCTCATCTATACTATAGACCTCATCTGTACTATAGACGTCATCTATACTATAGACGTCATCTATACTATAGACGTCATCCATACTATAGACGTCATCTATACTATTGACGTCATCAATGCTATAGACATCATCAATACTATAGACATCATCAATACTATAAACGTCATCAATACTATTAACGTCATCTATGCTATAGACGTCATCTATGCTATAGACGTCATCTATGCTATAGACGTCTATATAATATAGACGTCATCTATAATATAGACGTCATCTATACTATAGACATCATCTATACTATAGACGTCATCTATACTATAGACCTCATCTATACTATAGACCTCATCTGTACTATAGACGTCATCTATACTATAGACGTCATCTATACTATAGACGTCATCTATACTATAGACGTCATCTATACTATAGACGTCAGCTATACTATAGACGTCATCTATGCTATAGACGACATCTATGCTATAGACGACATCTATACTATAGACGTCATCTATACTATAGACGTCATCTATACTATAGACGTCATCTATACTGTAGACGTCATCTATACTATAGACGTCATCTATACTATAGACGTCATGTATACTATAGACGTCATCTATAGTATAGACGTCATGTATACTATAGACGTCATCTATAGTATAGACGTCATCTATACTATAGACGTCATCTATACTATAGACGTCATCTATACTATAGACGTCATCTATACTATAGACGTCATCTATACTATAGACGTCATCTATACTATAGACGTCATCTATACTATAGACGTCATCTATACTATAGACGTTATCTATACTATAGACGTCATCTATACTATAGACGTCATCTATACTATAGACGTCATCTATTCTATAGACGTCATCTATACTATAAACGTCATCTATACTATAAACGTCATCTACACTAGTATAGATGACGTTTATAGTATAGATGACGTCTATAGTATAGATGACGTCTATAGTATAGATGACGTCTATAGTATAGATGACGTCTATAGTATAGATGACGTCTATAGTATAGACGACGTCTATACTATAGACGTCATTTATACTATAATGACGTCTATAGTATAGACGACGTCTATACTATAGACGTCATTTATACTATAAACGTCATCTATACTATAAACGTCATCTATACTATAGACGTCATCTATACTATAGACGTCTTCTATACTATAGACGTCTTCTATACTATAGACGTCTTCTATACTATAAACGTCATCTATACTATAGACGTCATCTATACTATACACGTCATCTATGCTATAGACGTCATCTATGCTATAGACGTCATCTATACTGTAGACGTCATCTATACTATAGACGTCATCTATACTATAGACGTCATCTATACTATAGACCTCATCTATACTATAGACCTCATCTGTACTATAGACGTCATCTATACTATAGACGTCATCTATACTATAGACGTCATCTATACTATAGACGTCATCTATACTATAGACGTCATCTATACTATAGACGTCATCTATACTATAGACGTCATCTATACTATAGACGTCAGCTATACTATAGACGTCATCTATGCTATAGACGACATCTATGCTATAGACGACATCTATACTATAGACGTCATCTATACTATAGACGTCATCTATACTATAGACGTCATCTATACTGTAGACGTCATCTATACTATAGACGTCATCTATACTATAGACGTCATCTATACTATAGACGTCATCTATACTATAGACGTCATCTATACTATAGACGTCTTCTATACTATAGACGTCATCTATACTATAGACGTCATCTATACTATAGACGTCATCTATACTATAGACCTCATCTATACTATAGACCTCATCTGTACTATAGACGTCATCTATACTATAGACGTCATCTATACTATAGACGTCATCCATACTATAGACGTCATCTATACTATTGACGTCATCAATGCTATAGACATCATCAATACTATAGACATCATCAATACTATAAACGTCATCAATACTATTAACGTCATCTATGCTATAGACGTCATCTATGCTATAGACGTCATCTATGCTATAGACGTCTATATAATATAGACGTCATCTATAATATAGACGTCATCTATACTATAGACATCATCTATACTATAGACGTCATCTATACTATAGACCTCATCTATACTATAGACCTCATCTGTACTATAGACGTCATCTATACTATAGACGTCATCTATACTATAGACGTCATCTATACTATAGACCTCATCTATACTATAGACGTCATCTATACTATAGACGTCATCTATACTATAGACGTCATCTATACTATAGACGTCATCTATACTATAGACGTCATCTATACTATAGACTTCATCTATACTATAGACGTCATCTATACTATAGACGTCATCTTTACTATAGACTTCATCTATACTATAGACGTCATCTTTACTATAGACGTCATCTATACTATAGACGTCATCTATACTATAGACGTCATCTATACTATAGACGTCATCTATACTATAGACGTCATCTATACTATAGACGTCATCTATACTATAGACGTCATCTATACTATAGACGTCATCTATACTATAGACGTCATCTATACTATAGACGTCATCTATACTATAGACGTCATCTATACTCTAGATATAGATATATCTATAGATATATCTATAGACGTCATCTATACTATAGACGTCATCTATGCTATAGACGTCATCTATGCTATAGACGTCACCTATACTATAGACTTCATCTTTACTATAGACTTCATCTATACTATAGGCGTCATCTATACTATAGACTTCATCTATACTATAGACGTCATCTATACTATAGACGTCATCTATACTATAGACGTCATCTATACTATAGACGTCATCTATACTATAGACGTCATCTATACTATAGACGTCATCTATACTATAGACATCATCTATGCTATAGACGTCATCTATGCTATAGACGTCACCTATACTATAGACTTCATCTTTACTATAGACTTCATCTATACTATAGGCGTCATCTATACTATAGACTTCATCTATACTATAGACGTCATCTATACTATAGACGTCATCTATACTATAGACGTCATCTATACTATAGACGTCATCTATACTATAGACGTCATCTATACTATAGACATCATCTATACTATAGACGTCATCTATACTATAGACATCATCTATAATATAGACGTCATCTATAATATAGACGTCATCTATACTATAGACGTCATCTATACTATAGTCATCATCTATACTATAGACGTCATCTATACTATAGATATATAGATACTATATATCTATAGATATAGATACTATGGACGTCATCTATACTATAGACGTCATCTATGCTATAGACGTCATCTATACTATAGACGTCATCTATACTATAGACGTCATCTATACTATAGACCTCATCTATACTATAGACCTCATCTGTACTATAGACGTCATCTATACTATAGCCGTCATCTATACTATAGACGTCATCTATACTATAAACGTCATCTATACTATAGACGTCATCTATACTATAGACGTCATCTATACTATAGACGTCATCTATACTATAGACGTCATCTATACTATAAACGTCATCTATACTATGGACGTCATCTATACTATAGACGTCATCTATACTATAGACGTCATCTATACTATAGACGTCTTCTATACTATAGACGTCTTCTATACTATAGACGTCTTCTATACTATAGACGTCATCTATACTATAGACTTCATCTATACTATAAACGTCATCTATACTATAAACGTCATCTATACTATAAACGTCATCTATACTATAAACGTCATCTATACTATAGACGTCATCTATGCTATAGGCGTCATCTATACTATAGACTTCATCTATACTATAGACTTCATCTATACTATAGACGTCATCTATACTATAGACGTCATCTATACTATAGACGTCATCTATACTATAGACGTCATCTATACTATAGACGTCATCTATACTATAGACGTCATCTATACTATAGACGTCATCTATATCTATACTATAGACGTCATCTATACTATAGACGTCATCTATACTGTAGACGTCATCTATACTATAGACGTCATCTATACTATAGACGTCATCCATACTATAGACGTCATCTATACTATAGACGTCATCTATACTATTGACGTCATCTATACTATAGACGTCATCTATACTATTGACGTCATCTATACTATTGACGTCATATACTATATATTGATGTCATCTATACTATTGACGTCATCAATGCTATAGACATCATCAATACTATAGACATCATCAATACTATAAACGTCATCAATACTATTAACGTCATCTATACTATAGACGTCATCTATACTATAGACGTCATCTATACTATAAACGTCATCTATACTATAGACGTCATCTATACTATAGACGTCATCTATACTATAGACGTCATCTATACTATAGACGTCATCTATGCTATAGACGTCATCTATGCTATAGACGTCATCTATGCTATAGACGTCATCTATACAAATGACGTCATCTATACTATAGACGTCATCTATACCTTAGACCTCATCTATACTATAGACGTCATCTATACTATAGACGTCTTCTATACTATAGACGTCATCTATACTATAGACGTCATCTATACTATAAACGTCATCTATACTATAAACGTCATCTATACTATAAACGTCATCTATACTATAAACGTCATCTATACTATAGACGTCATCTATGCTATAGACGTCATCTATGCTATAGACGTCATCTATACTATAGACGTCATCTATACTATAGACGTCATTTATACTATAGACGTCATCTATACTATAGACGTCATCTATACTATAGACGTCATCTATACTATAGACGTCATCTATACTATAAACGTCATCTATACTATAAACGTCATCTATACTATGGACGTCATCTATACTATAGACGTCATCTATGCTATAGACGTCATCTATACTATAGACGTCATCTATACTATAGACGTCATCTATACTATAGACCTCATCTATACTATAGACCTCATCTGTACTATAGACGTCATCTATACTATAGACGTCATCTATACTATAGACGTCATCTATACTATAAACGTCATCTATACTATAGACGTCATCTATACTATAGACGTCATCTATACTATAGACGTCATCTATACTATAGACGTCATCTATACTATAGACGTCATCTATACTATAAACGTCATCTATACTATGGACGTCATCTATACTATAGACGTCATCTATACTATAGACCTCATCTATACTATAGACGTCATCTATACTATAGACTTCATCTATACTATAGACTTCATCTATACTATAGACGTCATCTATACTATAGACGTCATCTATACTATAGACGTCATCTATACTATAGACGTCATCTATACTATAAACGTCATCTATACTATAAACGTCATCTATACTATAAACGTCATCTATACTATAGACGTCATCTATACTATACACGTCATCTATGCTATAGACGTCATCTATGCTATAGACGTCATCTATACTGTAGACGTCATCTATACTATAGACGTCATCTATACTATAGACCTCATCTATACTATAGACCTCATCTGTACTATAGACGTCATCAATACTGTAGACGTCATCTATACTATAGACGTCATCTATACTATAGACCTCATCTATGCTATAGACGTCATCTATACTATAGACGTCATCTATACTATAGACGTCATCTATACTATAGACTTCATCTATACTATAGACGTCATCTATACTATAGACGTCATCTATACTATAGACGTCATCTATACTATAGACGTCATCTATACTATAGACGTCATCTATACTATAGACGTCATCTATACTATAGACGTCATCTATACTATAGACGTCATCTATACTATAGACGTCATCTATACTATAGACGTCATCTATACTATAGACGTCATCTATACTATAGACGTCATCTATACTACAGACGTCATCTATACTATAGACGTCATCTATACTATAGACGTTATCTATACTGTAGACGTCATCTATACTATAGTCATCATCTATACTATAGACGTCATCTATACTATAGACGTCATCTATACTATAGACGTCATCTATACTATAGACGTCATTTATACTATAGACGTCATCTATACTATAGACGTCATCTATACTATAGACGTCATCTATACTATAGACGTCATCTATACTATAGACGTCATCTATGCTATAGACGTCATCTATGCTATAGACGTCATCTATGCTATAGACGTCATCTATACTATAGACTTCATCTTTACTATAGACTTCATCTATACTATAGGCGTCATCTATACTATAGACTTCATCTATACTATAGACTTCATCTATACTATAGACGTCATCTATACTATAGACGTCATCTATACTATAGACGTCATCTATACTATAGACGTCATCTATACTATAGACGTCATCTATACTATAGACGTCATCTATACTATAGACGTCATCTATATCTATACTATAGACGTCATCTATACTATAGACGTCATCTATACTGTAGACGTCATCTATACTATAGACGTCATCTATACTATAGACGTCATCCATACTATAGACGTCATCTATACTATAGACGTCATCTATACTATTGACGTCATCTATACTATAGACGTCATCTATACTATTGACGTCATCTATACTATTGACGTCATATACTATATATTGATGTCATCTATACTATTGACGTCATCAATGCTATAGACATCATCAATACTATAGACATCATCAATACTATAAACGTCATCAATACTATTAACGTCATCTATACTATAGACGTCATCTATACTATAGACGTCATCTATACTATAAACGTCATCTATACTATAGACGTCATCTATACTATAGACGTCATCTATACTATAGACGTCATCTATACTATAGACGTCATCTATGCTATAGACGTCATCTATGCTATAGACGTCATCTATGCTATAGACGTCATCTATACAAATGACGTCATCTATACTATAGACGTCATCTATACCTTAGACCTCATCTATACTATAGACGTCATCTATACTATAGACGTCTTCTATACTATAGACGTCATCTATACTATAGACGTCATCTATACTATAAACGTCATCTATACTATAAACGTCATCTATACTATAAACGTCATCTATACTATAAACGTCATCTATACTATAGACGTCATCTATGCTATAGACGTCATCTATGCTATAGACGTCATCTATACTATAGACGTCATCTATACTATAGACGTCATTTATACTATAGACGTCATTTATACTATAGACGTCATCTATACTATAGACGTCATCTATACTATAGACGTCATCTATACTATAAACGTCATCTATACTATAAACGTCATCTATACTATGGACGTCATCTATACTATAGACGTCATCTATGCTATAGACGTCATCTATACTATAGACGTCATCTATACTATAGACGTCATCTATACTATAGACCTCATCTATACTATAGACCTCATCTGTACTATAGACGTCATCTATACTATAGACGTCATCTATACTATAGACGTCATCTATACTATAAACGTCATCTATACTATAGACGTCATCTATACTATAGACGTCATCTATACTATAGATGTCATCTATACTATAGACGTCATCTATACTATAGACGTCATCTATACTATAGACGTCATCTATACTATAAACGTCATCTATACTATGGACGTCATCTATACTATAGACGTCATCTATACTATAGACGTCATCTATACTATAGACGTCTTCTATACTATAGACGTCTTCTATACTATAGACGTCTTCTATACTATAGACGTCATCTATACTATAGACTTCATCTATACTATAAACGTCATCTATACTATAAACGTCATCTATACTATAAACGTCATCTATACTATAAACGTCATCTATACTATAGACGTCATCTATGCTATAGACGTCATCTATACTATAGACGTCATCTATACTATAGACGTCATCTATACTATAGACCTCATCTATACTATAGACCTCATCTGTACTATAGACGTCATCTATACTATAGACGTCATCTATACTATAGACGTCATCTATACTATAGACCTCATCTATACTATAGACGTGATCTATACTATAGACGTGATCTATACTATAGACGTCATCTATACTATAGACGTCATCTATACTATAGACGTCATCTATACTATAGACGTCATCTATACTATAGACGTGATCTATACTATAGACGTCATCTATACTATAGACGTCATCTATACTATAGACGTCATCTATACTATAGATATAGATATATCTATAGATATATCTATAGACGTCATCTATACTATAGACGTCATCTATGCTATAGACGTCATCTATGCTATAGACGTCACCTATACTATAGACTTCATCTTTACTATAGACTTCATCTATACTATAGGCGTCATCTATACTATAGACTTCATCTATACTATAGACGTCATCTATACTATAGACGTCATCTATACTATAGACGTCATCTATACTATAGACGTCATCTATACTATAGACGTCATCTATACTATAGACGTCATCTATACTATAGACATCATCTATGCTATAGACGTCATCTATGCTATAGACGTCACCTATACTATAGACTTCATCTTTACTATAGACTTCATCTATACTATAGGCGTCATCTATACTATAGACTTCATCTATACTATAGACGTCATCTATACTATAGACGTCATCTATACTATAGACGTCATCTATACTATAGACGTCATCTATACTATAGACGTCATCTATACTATAGACATCATCTATAATATAGACGTCATCTATAATATAGACGTCATCTATACTATAGACGTCATCTATACTATAGTCATCATCTATACTATAGACGTCATCTATACTATAGACGTCATCTATATAGTATAGATGACGTCTATAGTATAGATGACGTCTATATTATAGATGACGTCTATATTATAGATGACGTCTATAGTATAGATGACGTCTATAGTATAGATGACGTCTATAGTATAGATGACGTCTATAGTATAGATGATGTCTATAGTATAGATGACGTCTATAGTATAGATGATGACTATAGTATAGATGACGTCTATAGTATAGATGACGTCTATATTATAGATGACGTCTATATTATAGATGACGTCTATAGTATAGATGACGTCTATAGTATAGATGATGTCTATAGTACATATACTATACACGTCATCTATACTATAGACGTCATCTATACTATAGACGTCATCTATACTATAAACGTCATCTATACTATAGACGTCATCTATACTATAGACGTCATCTATACTATAGACGTCATCTATACTATAGACGTCATCTATACTATAGACGTCATCTATACTATAGACGTCATCTATACTATAGACGTCATCTATACTATAGACGTCATCTATACTATAGACGTCATCTATACTATAGACGTCATCTATACTATAGACGTCATCTATACTATAGACGTCATCTATACTATAGACGTCATCTATACTATAGACGTCGTCTATACTAAAGACGTCATCTATACTATAGACGTCGTCTATACTATAGACGTCGTCTATACTATAGACGTCATCTATACTATAGACGTCATCTATACTATAGACGTCATCTATACTATTGACGTCATCAATACTTTAGACATCATCAATACTATAGACATCATCAATACTATAAACGTCATCAATACTTTAAACGTCATCTATACTATAGACGTCATCTATACTATAGTAGTCATATGTACTATAGACGTCATCGATACTATAGACGACGTCTATACCATAGACGTTATCTATACTATAGACGTTATCTATACTATAGACGTCATCAATACTATAGACATCATCAATACTATAGACATCATCAATACTATAAACGTCATCAATACTATTAACGTCATCTATACTATAGACGTCATCTATACTATAGACGTCATCTATACTATAGACGTCGTCTATACTATAGACGTCATCTATACTAACTATGCTATAGACGTCATCTATGCTATAGACGTCATCTATACTATGGACGTCATCTATGCTATAGACGTCATCTATACTATAGACGTCATCTATACTATAGACTTCATCTATACTATAGAAGTCATCTATACTATAGACGTCATCTATACTATTGACGTCATCTATACTATAGACGTCATCTATACTATAGACGTCATCTATACTATAGACGTCATCTATACTATAGACGTCATCTATACTATAGACGTCATCTATACTATAGACGTCATCTATACTATAGACGTCATCTATACTATAGACGTCATCTATACTATAGACGTCATCTATACTATAGACGTCATCTATACTATAGACGTCATCTATACTATAGACCTCATCTATACTATAGACGTCATCTATACTATAGACCTCATCTATACTATAGACGTCATCTATATCGTCATCTATACTATAGACGTCATCTATACTATACACGTCATCTATACTATAGACGTCATCTATACTATAGACGTCATCTATACTATAGACGTCATCCATACTATAGACGTCATCTATACTATTGACGTCATCTATACTATTGACGTCATTAATGCTATAGACATCATCAATACTATAGACATCATCAATACTATAAACGTCATCAATACTATTAACGTCATTTATGCTATAGACGTCATCTATGCTATAGACGTCATCTATGCTATAGACGTCATCTATACTATAGACGTCATCTATACTATAGACGTCATCTATACTATAGACGTCATCTATACTAAAGACCTCATCTATACTATAGACCTCATCTATACTATAGACGTCATCTATACTATAGACATCATCTATACTATAGACATCATCTATACTATAGACGTCATCTATACTATAGACGTCATCTATACTATAGACGTCATCTATACTATAGACGTCATCTATACTATAGACGTCATCTATACTATAGACGTCATCTATACTATAGACGTCATCTATACTATAGACGTCATCTATACTATAGACGTCATCTATACTATAGACGTCATCTATACTATAGACGTCATCTATACTATAGACGTCATCTATACTATAGACGTCATCTATACTATATAGCACTATCAGAACTGTGATGCAGTTTGTTTAATACAAACAATATCTGCAGCAGAAATTTGCCAAGCAGAAAACTGCCAACACGGGCTCATCAGTTAGTGCAAGTGTTAGTGGTTAATAAATTAAACATAAACTAACACCAAACACAAAACACTAAGAATTACAAAAAAGCAAATGATAGAAACATTATTATTACAACAGATAAAAAGTAAATTTCAACAAGTAAAAAAAAAAAACAAAAATAAAAGTATATTCAATATTTAAGACGAATAACACCGAAGCAGCCTCTTAAGTTTGGCTTTGTCCATGTCAAAGTCTAAAATACTGGTATGTGCGTTGTAGGTGGAACACATACGGCTGATAGGCTCATTTTTCCCATAATTTGTTCTGTGCCGTGGAACATGTAAAAGCTGGATTCTTCGGAGGTTATGAGAGCCTCCACGAAATTTAAAGCTTATACTAGATAGAAGGTCCGGTGCATCTATTAGACCTTGGATCAATTGCTGAATAAAAATCAAGTCATTATTTATCCGTCTTTGGGAGAGACTTTGAATGTTAAGAAATTTAAGCCGGTCGAAGTATGAGGGGAGATTGAGTGGATCTTCCCAGGGAAGTCCCCTGAGCGCGAACCGAATGAACCTCCGCTGGATCGCCTCGATCCTATTCGTATGGCATACTTGCGATGGAGACCACACTTGTGAAGCGTATTCAAGGTGAGTACGAACAAAGCTATTGTAAAGGGAAAGCGTGACGTAAGGGTCATTAAATTCTTTAGACCAACGCTTAATAAAGCCAAGCATGCAATTGGATTTATTTACAATGTAGTTTATGTGTTTTGAAAAGTCAAGGTTTTGACTAAAGAAAACACCAAGATCCTTAAAATGTTCAACACGGCAAAGAGCATGCTCACTGATGGAGTAAGAGAATGTTGTTACGATACGCTTTTTAGAAAAAGTGATAACTTGACTATAGACGTCATCTATACTATAGACGTCATCTATACTATAGACGTCATCTATACTATAGACGTCATCTATACTATAGACGTCATCTATACTGTAGACGTCATCTATACTATAGACGTCATGTATACTATAGACGTCATCTATAGTTTAGACGTCATCTATACTATAGACGTCATCTATACTATAAACGTCATCTATACTATAGACGTCATCTATACTATAGACGTCATCTATACTATAGACGTCATCTATACTATAGACGTCATCTATACTATAGACGTCATCTATACTGTAGACGTCATCTATACTATAGACGTCATGTATACTATAGACGTCATCTATGCTATAGACGTCATCTATACTATAGACGTCATCTATACTATAGACGTCATCTATACTATAGACGTCAGCTATACTATAGACGTCATCTATGCTATAGACGACATCTATGCTATAGACGACATCTATACTATAGACGTCATCTATACTATAGACGTCATCTATACTATAGACGTCATCTATACTATAGACGTCATCTATACTATAGACGTCATCTATACTATAGACGTCATCTATACAATAGACGTCATCTATACTATAGACGTCATCTATACTATAGACGTCATCTATACTATAGACGTCATCTATACTATAGACGTCATCTATACTATAGACGTCATCTATACTATAGACGTCATCTATACTATAGATGTCATCTATGCTATAGACGTCATCTATACTATAGACTTCATCTTTACTATAGACTTCATCTATATACTATAGGCGTCATCTATACTATAGACGTCATCTATACTAAAGACGTCATCTATATTATAGACGTCATTTATACTATAGACGTCATCTATACTATAGTCATCATCTATACTATAGACGTCATCTATACTATAGACGTCATCTATACTATAGACGTCATCTATACTATAGACGTCATATGTACTATAGACGTCATCGATACTATAGACGACGTCTATACTATAGACGTTATCTATACTATAGACGTTATCTATACTATAGACGTCATCGATACTATAGACATCATCAATACTATAGACATCATCAATACTATAAACGTCATCAATACTATTAACGTCATCTATACTATAGACGTCATCTATACTATAGACGTCATCTATACTATAGACGTTATCTATACTATCTATGCTATAGACGTCATCTATGCTATAGACGTCATCTATACTATGGACGTCATCTATGCTATAGACGTCATCTATACTATAGACGTCATCTATACTATAGACTTCATCTATACTATAGAAGTCATCTATACTATAGACGTCATCTATACTATAGACGTCATCTATACTATAGACGTCATCTACACTATAGACGTCATCTATACTATAGACGTCATCTATACTATAGACGTCATCTATACTATAGACGTCATCTATACTATAGACGTCATCTATACTTTAGACGTCATCTATACTATAGACGTCATCTATACTATAGACGTCATCTATACTATAGACGTCATCTATACTATAGACGTCATCTATACTATAGACGTCATCTATACTATAGACCTCATCTATACTATAGACGTCATCTATACTATAGACCTCATCTATACTATAGATGTCATCTATATCTCTATACTATAGACGTCATTTATACTATACACGTCATCTATACTATAGACGTCATCTATACTATAGACGTCATCTATACTATAGACGTCATCCATACTATAGACGTCATCTATACTATTGACGTCCTCTATACTATTGACGTCATCAATGCTATAGACATCATCAATACTATAGACATCATCAATACTATAAACGTCATCAATACTATTAACGTCATCTATGCTATAGACGTCATCTATGCTATAGACGTCATCTATGCTATAGACGTCATCTATACTATAGACGTCATCTATACTATAGACGTCATCTATACTATAGACGTCATCTATACTAAAGACCTCATCTATACTATAGACCTCATCTATACTATAGACGTCATCTATACTATAGACATCATCTATACTATAGACATCATCTATACTATAGACGTCATCTATACTATAGACGTCATCTATACTATAGACGTCATCTATACTATAGACATCATCTATACTATAGACGTCATCTATACTATAGACGTCATCTATACTATAGACGTCATCTATACTATAGACGTCATCTATACTATAGACGTCATCTATACTATAGACGTCATCTATACTATAGACGTCATCTATACTATAGACGTCATGTATACTATAGACGTAATCTATACTATAGACGTCATCTATACTGTAGACGTCATCTATACTATAGACGTCATGTATACTATAGACGTCATCTATAGTTTAGACGTCATCTATACTATAGACGTCATCTATACTATAAACGTCATCTATACTATAGACGTCATCTATACTATAGACGTCATCTATACTATAGACGTCATCTATACTGTAGACGTCATCTATACTATAGACGTCATGTATACTATAGACGTCATCTATACTATAGACGTCATCTATACTATAGACGTCATCTATACTATAGACGTCATCTATACTATAGACGTCAGCTATACTATAGACGTCATCTATGCTATAGACGACATCTATGCTATAGACGACATCTATACTATAGACGTCATCTATACTATAGACGTCATCTATACTATAGACGTCATCTATACTGTAGACGTCATCTATACTATAGACGTCATCTATACTATAGACGTCATGTATACTATAGATGTCATCTATATCGTCATCTATACTATAGACGTCATATATACTATAGACGTCATCTATACTATAGACGTCATCTATACTATAGACGTCATCTATACTATAGACGTCATCTATACTATAGACCTCATCTATACTATAGATGTCATCTATATCGTCATCTATACTATAGACGTCATATATACTATAGACGTCATCTATACTATAGACGTCATCTATACTATAGACGTCATCTATACTATAAACGTCATCTATACTATAAACGTCATCTACACTATAGACGTCATTTATACTATAGACGTCGTCTATACTATAGACGTCATCCATACTATAGACGTCATCTATACTATAGACGTCATATGTACTATAGACGTCATCTATACTATACTATAGACGTCATCTATACTATAGACGTCATCTATACTATAGACGTCATCTATACAATAGACGTCATCTATACTATAGACGTCATCTATACTATAGACGTCATCTATACTATAGACGTCATCTATACTATAGACGTCATCTATACTATAGATGTCATCTATGCTATAGACGTCATCTATACTATAGACTTCATCTTTACTATAGACTTCATCTATATACTATAGGCGTCATCTATACTATAGACGTCATCTATACTAAAGACGTCATCTATATTATAGACGTTATCTATACTATAGACGTCATCTATACTATAGTCATCATCTATACTATAGACGTCATCTATACTATAGACGTCATCTATACTATAGACGTCATCTATACTATAGACGTCATATGTACTATAGACGTCATCGATACTATAGACGACGTCTATACTATAGACGTTATCTATACTATAGACGTTATCTATACTATAGACGTCATCGATACTATAGACATCATCAATACTATAGACATCATCAATACTATAAACGTCATCAATACTATTAACGTCATCTATACTATAGACGTCATCTATACTATTAACGTCATCTATACTATAGACGTCATCTATACTATAGACGTCATCTATACTATAGACGTCGTCTATACTATAGACGTCATCTATACTATAGACGTCATCTATACTATCTATGCTATAGACGTCATCTATGCTATAGACGTCATCTATACTATGGACGTCATCTATGCTATAGACGTCATCTATACTATAGACGTCATCTATACTATAGACTTCATCTATACTATAGAAGTCATCTATACTATAGACGTCATCTATACTATAGACGTCATCTATACTATAGACGTCATCTATACTATAGACGTCATCTATACTATAGACGTCATCTATACTATAGACGTCATCTATACTATAGACGTCATCTATACTATAGACGTCATCTATACTATAGACGTCATCTATACTATAGACATCATCTATACTATAGACGTCATCTATACTATAGACGTCATCTATACTATAGACGTCATCTATACTATAGACGTCATCTATACTATAGACCTCATCTATACTATAGACGTCATCTATACTATAGACCTCATCTATACTATAGACCTCATCTATACTATAGACGTCATCTATACTATAGACCTCATCTATACTATAGACGTCATCTATATCGTCATCTATACTATAGACGTCATCTATATCGTCATCTATACTATAGACGTCATCTATACTATAGACGTCATCTATACTATAGACGTCATCTATACTATAGACGTCATCTATACTATAGACGTCATCTATACTATAGACGTCATCCATACTATAGACGTCATCTATACTATTGACGTCATCTATACTATTGACGTCATCAATGCTATAGACATCATCAATACTATAGACATCATCAATACTATAAACGTCATCAATACTATTAACGTCATCTATGCTATAGACGTCATCTATGCTATAGACGTCATCTATGCTATAGACGTCATCTATACTATAGACGTCATCTATACTATAGACGTCATGTATACTATAGACGTCATCTATACTATAGACGTCATCTATACTGTAGACGTCATCTATACTATAGACGTCATGTATACTATAGACGTCATCTATAGTTTAGACGTCATCTATACTATAGACGTCATCTATACTATAAACGTCATCTATACTATAGACGTCATCTATACTATAGACGTCATCTATACTATTGACGTCATCTATACTATAGACGTCATCTATACTGTAGACGTCATCTATACTATAGACGTCATGTATACTATAGACGTCATCTATACTAAAGACGTCATCTATACTAAAGACGTCATCTATACTATAGACGTCATCTATACTATAGACGTCATCTATGCTATAGACGACATCTATACTATAGACGTCATCTATACTATAGACGTCATCTATACTATAGACGTCATCTATACTATAGACGTCATCTATACTGTAGACGTCATCTATACTATAGACGTCATCTATACTATAGACGTCATGTATACTATAGACGTCATCTATAGTATAGACGTCATCTATAGTATAGACGTCATCTATACTATAGACGTCATCTATACTATAGACGTCATCTATACTATAGACGTCATCTATACTATAGACGTCATCTATACTATAGAAGTCATCTATACTATAGACGTCATCTATACTATAGACGTCATCTATACTATAGACGTCATCTATACTATAGACGTCATCTATACTATAGACGTCATCTATACTATAGACGTCATCTATACTATAAACGTCATCTATACTATAAACGTCATCTACACTATAGACGTCGTCTATACTATAGACGTCATCTATACTATAGACGTCATCTATACTATAGACGTCATCTATACTATAGACGTCATCTATACTATAGACCTCATCTATACTATAGACGTCATCTATACTATAGACCTCATCTATACTATAGACGTCATCTATATCGTCATCTATACTATAGACGTCATCTATATCGTCATCTATACTATAGACGTCATCTATACTATAGACGTCATCTATACTATAGACGTCATCTATATAATAGACGTCATCTATACTATAGACGTCATCCATACTATAGACGTCATCTATACTATTGACGTCATCTATACTATTGACGTCATCAATGCTATAGACATCATCAATACTATAGACATCATCAATACTATAAACGTCATCAATACTATTAACGTCATCTATGCTATAGACGTCATCTATGCTATAGACATCATCTATGCTATAGACGTCATCTATACTATAGACGTCATCTATACTAAAGACCTCATCTATACTATAGACCTCATCTATACTATAGACGTCATCTATACTAAAGACCTCATCTATACTATAGACCTCATCTATACTATAGACGTCATCTATACTATAGACATCATCTATACTATAGACATGATCTATACTATAGACGTCATCTATACTATAGACGTCATCTATACTATAGACGTCATCTATACTATAGACGTCATCTATACTATAGACGTCATCTATACTATAGACGTCATCTATACTATAGACGTCATCTATACTATAGACGTCATCTATACTATAGACGTCATATGTACTATAGACGTCATCTATACTATAGACGACGTCTATACTATAGTCTATACTATAGTACGTCATATGTACTATAGACGTCATCTATACTATAGACGTCATCCATACTATAGACGTCATCTATACTATTGACGTCATCTATACTATTGACGTCATCAATGCTATAGACATCATCAATACTATAGACATCATCAATACTATAAACGTCATCAATACTATTAACGTCATCTATGCTATAGACGTCATCTATGCTATAGACGTCATATATGCTATAGACGTCATCTATACTATAGACGTCATCTATACTAAGGACCTCATCTATACTATAGACCTCATCTATACTATAGACGTCATCTATACTAAAGACCTCATCTATACTATAGACCTCATCTATACTATAGACCTCATCTATACTATAGACGTCATCTATATCGTCATCTATACTATAGACGTCATCTATATCGTCATCTATACTATAGACGTCATCTATACTATAGACGTCATCTATACTATAGACGTCATCTATACTATAGACGTCATCTATACTATAGACGTCATCTATACTATAGACGTCATCCATACTATAGACGTCATCTATACTATTGACGTCATCTATACTATTGACGTCATCAATGCTATAGACATCATCAATACTATAGACATCATCAATACTATAAACGTCATCAATACTATTAACGTCATCTATGCTATAGACGTCATCTATGCTATAGACGTCATCTATGCTATAGACGTCATCTATACTATAGACGTCATCTATACTAAAGACCTCATCTATACTATAGACCTCATCTATACTATAGACGTCATCTATACTAAAGACCTCATCTATACTATAGACCTCATCTATACTATAGACGTCATCTATACTATAGACATCATCTATACTATAGACATCATCTATACTATAGACATCATCTATACTATAGACGTCATCTATACTATAGACGTCATCTATACTATAGACGTCATCTATACTATAGACGTCATCTATACTATAGACGTCATCTATACTATAGACGTCATCTATACTATAGACGTCATCTATACTATAGACGTCATCTATACTATAGACGTCATCTATACTATAGACGTCATCTATACTATAGACGTCATCTATACTATAGACGTCATCTATACTATAGACGTCATCTATACTATAGACGTCATCTATACTATAGACGTCATCTATACTATAGACGTCATCTATACTATAGACGTCATCTATACTATAGACGTCATCTATACTATAGACGTCATCTATACTATAGACGTCATCTATACTATAGACGTCATCTATACTATAGACGTCATCTATACTATAGACGTCATCTATACTATAGACGTCATCTATACTATAGACGTCATCTATACTATAGACGTCATCTATACTATAGACGTCATCTATACTATAGACGTCATCTATACTATAGACGTCATCTATACTATAGACGTCATCTATGCTATAGACGACATCTATGCTATAGACGACATCTATACTATAGACGTCATCTATACTATAGACGTCATCTATACTATAGACGTCATCTATACTGTAGACGTCATCTATACTATAGACGTCATCTATACTATAGACGTCATGTATACTATAGACGTCATCTATAGTTTAGACGTCATCTATACTATAGACGTCATCTATACTATAGACGTCATCTATACTATAGACGTCATCTATACTATAGACGTCATCTATACTATAGACGTCATCTATACTATAGACGTCATCTATACTATAGACGTCATCTATACTATAGACGTCATCTATACTATAGACGTCATCTATACTATAGACGTCATCTATACTATAGACGTCATCTATACTATAGACGTCATCTATACTATAGACGTCATCTATACTATAGACGTCATCTATACTATAGACGTCATCTATACTATAGACGTCATCTATACTATAGACGTCATCTATACTATAAACGTCATCTATACTATAAACGTCACCTATACTATAAACGTCATCTACACTATAGACGTCGTCTATACTATAGACGACGTCTATATTATAGACGTCATTTATACTATAGACGTCGTCTATACTATAGACGTCATCTATACTATAGACGTCATCTATACTATAGACGTCATCTATACTATAGACGTCATATGTACTATAGACGTCATCTATACTATAGACGTCATCTATACTATAGACGTCATCTATACTGTAGACGTCATCTATACTATAGACGTCATCTATACTATAGACGTCATGTATACTATAGACGTCATCTATAGTTTAGACGTCATCTATACTATAGACGTCATCTATACTATAGACGTCATCTATACTATAGACGTCATCTATACTATAGACGTCATCTATACTGTAGACGTCATCTATTCTATAGACGTCATCTATACTTTAGACGTCATCTATACAATAGACGTCATCTATACTATAGACGTCATCTATACTATAGACGTCATCTATACTATAGACGTCATCTATACTATAGACGTCATCTATACTATAGATGTCATCTATGCTATAGACGTCATCTATACTATAGACTTCATCTTTACTATAGACTTCATCTATATACTATAGGCGTCATCTATACTATAGACGTCATCTATAATAAAGACGTCATCTATACTATAGACGTCATCTATACTATAGACGTCATCTATACTATAGACGTCATCTATACTATAGACGTCATATGTACTATAGACGTCATCTATACTATAGTCTATACTATAGTACGTCATATGTACTATAGACGTCATCTATACTATAGACGTCGTCTATACTATAGACGTCATCCATAATATAGACGACGTATATACTATAGACGACGTCTATACTATAGACGTCATCTATACTACAGACGTCATCTATACTATAGACGTCGTCTATACTATAGACGTCGTCTATACTATAGACGTCATCCATACTATAGACGTCATCTATACTATAGACGACGTCTATACTATAGACGTCATCTATACTATAGCCGTCGTCTATACTATAGACGTCATCCATACTATAGACGTCATCTATACTAAAGACGTCATCTATACTATAGACGTCATCTATACTATAGACGTCATCTATACTATAGACGTCATCTATACTATTGACGTCATCAATACTATAGACATCATCAATACTATAGACATCATCAATACTATAAACGTCATCAATACTATAAACGTCATCTATACTATAGACGTCATCTATACTATAGACGTCATATGTACTATGTCATCTATACTATAGACGACGTCTATACTATAGTCTATACTATAGTACGTCATATGTACTGTAGACGACGTCTATACTATAGACGTCATCTATACTATAGACGTCATCTATACTATAGACGTCATCTATACTATAGACGTCATCTATACTATAGACGTCATCTATACTATAGACGTCATCTATACTATAGACGTCATCTATACTATAGACGTCATCTGTACTATAGACGTCATCTATACTTTAGACGTCATCTATACAATAGACGTCATCTATACTATAGACGTCATCTATACTATAGACGTCATCTATACTATAGACGTCATCTATACTATAGACGTCATCTATACTATAGACGTCATCTATACTATAGATGTCATCTATGCTATAGACGTCATCTATACTATAGACTTCATCTTTACTATAGACTTCATCTATATACTATAGGCGTCATCTATACTATAGACGTCATCTATACTATAGACTTCATCTTTACTATAGACTTCATCTATATACTATAGGCGTCATCTATACTATAGACGTCATCTATACTAAAGACGTCATCTATACTATAGACGTCATCTATACTATAGACGTCATCTATACTATAGACGTCATCTATACTATAGACGTCATCTATACTTTAGACGTCATCTATACTATAGACGTCATCTATACTATAGACGTCATCTATACTATAGACGTCATCTATACTATAGACTTCATCTATACTATAGACGTCATCTAAGCTATAGACGTCATCTATACTATAGACGTCATCTATACTATAGACGTCATCTATACTATAGACTTCATCTATACTATAGACGTCATCTATGCTATAGACGTCATCTATACTATAGACGTCATCTATACTTTAGACATCATCTATACTATAGACGTCATCTATACTTTAGACGTCATCTATACAATAGACGTCATCTATACTATAGACCTCATCTATACTATAGACGTCATCTATACTATAGACGTCATCTATACTATAGACCTCATCTATACTATAGACGTCATCTATACTATAGACGTCATCTATACTATAGACGTCATCTATACTATAGACGTCATCTATACTATAGATGTCATCTATACTATAGACGTCATCTATACTATAGACGTCATCTATACTATAGACGTCATCTAAACTATAGACGTCATCTATACTATAGACGTCATCTATACTATAGACGTCATCTATACTATTAACGTCATCAATACTATTAACGTCATCAATATAATAGACGTCATCAATACTATAGACGTCATCAATACTATAAACGTCATCAATACTATAAACGTCATCTATACTATAAACGTCATCTATACTATAGACGTCATCTATACTATAGACGTCATCTATACTATAGACGTCATCTATACTATAGACGCCATCTATACTATAGACGCCATCTATACTATAGACGTCATCTATACTATAGACGCCATCTATACTATAGACGTCATCTATACTATAGACGTCATCTATACTATAGACGTCATCTATACTATAGACGTCATCTATACTATAGACGTCATCTATACTATAGACGTCATCTATACTGTAGACGTCATCTATACTATAGACGTCATCTATACTATAGACGTCATGTATACTATAGACGTCATCTATACTATAGACGTCATCTATAGTATAGACGTCGTCTATAGTAGACGTCATCTATAGTATAGACATCGTCTATAGTATAGATGACGTCTATAGTATAGATGACGTCTATAGTATAGATGACGTCTATAGTATAGATGACGTCTATAGTATAGATGACGTCTATAGTATAGATGACGTCTATAGTATGGATGACGTCTATAGTATAGACGACGTCTATAGTATATAGTCTATAGTATCGTCTATCGTCTATAGTATCGTCTATACTATAGACGTCATCTATACTATAGACGTCATCTATACTATAGACGTCGTCTATGCTATAGACGACATCTATGCTATAGACGACATCTATACTATAGACGTCATCTATACTATAGACGTCATCTATACTATAGACGTCATCTATACTATAGACGTCATCTATACTATAGACGTCATCTATACTATAGACGTCATCTATACTATAGACGTCATCTATACTATAGACGTCATCTATACTATAGACGTCATCTATACTATAGACGTCATCTATGCTATAGACGTCATCTATACTATAGACGTCATCTATGCTGTAGACGTCATCTATACTATAGACGTCATCTATACTATAGACGTCATCTATACTATAGACGTCGTCTATACTATAGACGTCATCCATACTATAGACGTCATCTATACTTTAGACGACGTCTATACTATAGACGTCATCTATACTATAGACGTCGTCTATACTATAGACGTCGTCTATACTATAGACGTCATCTATACTATAGACGTCGTCTATACTATAGACGTCGTCTATACTATAGACGTCGTCTATACTATAGACGTCGTCTATACTATAGACGTCGTCTATACTATAGACGTCGTCTATACTATAGACGTCATCCATACTATAGACGTCATCTATACTATAGACGTCATCTATACTATAGACGTCATCTATACTATAGACGTCATCTATACTATAGACGTCATCTATACTATAGACGTCATCCATACTATAGACGTCATCTATACTATAGACGACGTCTATACTATAGACGTCATCTATACTATAGACGTCATCTATACTATAGACGTCATCTATACTATAGACGTCATCTATACTATAGACGTCATCTATACTGTTGACGTCATCTATACTATAGACGTCATCTATACTAAAGACGTCATGTATACTATAGACGTCATCTATAGTATAGACGTCATCTATACTATAGACGTCATCTATACTATAGACGTCATCTATGCTATAGACGTCATCTATACTATAGACGTCATCTATACTATAGACGTCATCTATGCTATAGACGTCATCTATACTATAGACGTCATCTATGCTATAGACGTCATCTATACTATAGACGTCATCTATGCTGTAGACGTCATCTATACTATAGACGTCATCTATACTATAGACGTCGTCTATACTATAGACGTCATCCATACTATAGACGTCATCTATACTATAGACGACGTCTATACTATAGACGTCATCTATACTATAGACGTCATCTATACTATAGACGTCATCTATGGTATAGACGACATCTATGCTATAGACGACATCTATACTATAGACGTCATCTATACTATAGACGTCATCTATACTATAGACGTCATCTATACTATAGACGTCATCTATACTATAGACGTCATCTATACTATAGACGTCATCTATACTATAGACGTCATCTATACTATAGACGTCATCTATGCTATAGACGTCATCTATACTATGGACGTCATCTATGCTATAGACGTCATCTATACTATAGACGTCATCTATGCTGTAGACGTCATCTATACTATAGACGTCATCTATACTATAGACGTCGTCTATACTATAGACGTCATCTATACTATAGACGTCGTCTATACTATAGACGTCGTCTATACTATAGACGTCGTCTATACTATAGACGTCATCCATACTATAGACGTCATCTATACTATAGACGTCATCTATACTATAGACGTCATCTATACTATAGACGACATCTATACTATAGACGTCATCTATACTATTGACGTCATCAATACTATAGACATCATCAATACTATAGACATCATCAATACTATAAACGTCATCAATACTATAAACGTCATCCATACTATAGACGTCATCTATACTATAGACGTCATCTATACTATAGAAGTCATCTATACTATAGACTTCATCTATACTATAGACGTCATCTATACTATAGACGTCATCTATACTATAGACGTCATCCATACTATAGACGTCATCTATACTATAGACGTCATCTATACTATAGACGTCATCTATACTATAGACGTCAACTATACTATAGACGTCATCTATACTATAGACGTTATTTATACTATAGACGTTATCTATACTATAGACGTCATCTATACTATAGACGTCATCTATACTATAGACGTCATTTATACTATAGACGTCATCTATACTATAGACGTCATCTTTACTATAGACGTCATCTTTACTATAGACGTCATCAATACTATAGACGTCATCAATACTATAGACGTCATCTATACTATAGACGTCATCTATACTATGGACGTCATCTATACTATAGACGTCATCTATACTATAGACGTCATCTATACTATAGACGTCATCTATACTATAGACGTCATCTATACTATAGACGTCATCTATACTATAGACGTCATCTATACTATAGACGTCATCTATACTATAGACGTCATCTATACTATAGACGTCATCTATACTATAGACGTCATCTATACTATAGACGTCATCTATACTATAGACGTCATCTATACTATAGACGTCATCTATACTATAGACGTCATCTATACTATAGACGTCAACTGTACTATAGACGTCATCTATACTATAGACGTTATCTATACTATAGACGTCATCTATACTATAAACGTCAACTATACTAAAGACGTCATCTATACTAAAGACTTCATCTATACTATAGACGTCATCTATACTATTAACGTCATCAATACTATTAACGTCATCAATATAATAGACGTCATCAATACTATAGACGTCATCAATACTATAAACGTCATCAATACTATAAACGTCATCTATACTATAAACGTCATCTATACTATAGACGTCATCAATACTATAAACGTCATCTATACTATAAACGTCATCTATACTATAGACGTCATCAATACTATAAACGTCATCTATACTATAGACGTCATCTATACTATAGACGTCATCTATACTATAGACGTCATCTATACTATAGACGTCATCTATACTATAGAATTCATCTATACTATAGACGTCATCTATGCTATAGACGTCATCTATGCTATAGACGTCATCTATACTATAGACGTCATCTATACTATAGACGCCATCTATACTATAAACGTCATCTATACTATAAACGTCATCTATACTATAGACGTCATCAATACTATAAACGTCATCTATACTATAGACGTCATCTATACTATAGACGTCATCTATACTATAGACGTCATCTATACTATAGACGTCATCTATACTATAGACGTCATCTATACTATAGACGTCATCTATACTATAGAATTCATCTATACTATAGACGTCATCTATGCTATAGACGTCATCTATGCTATAGACGTCATCTATACTATAGACGCCATCTATACTATAGACGTCATCTATGCTATAGACGTCATCTATACTATAGACGTCATCTATGCTGTAGACGTCATCTATACTATAGACGTCATCTATACTATAGACGTCGTCTATACTATAGACGTCATCCATACTATAGACGTCAACTATACTATAGACGTCATCTATACTATAGACGTTATTTATACTATAGACGTTATCTATACTATAGACGTCATCTATACTATAGACGTCATCTATACTATAGACGTCATTTATACTATAGACGTCATCTATTCTATAGACGTCATCTATACTATAGACGTCATCTATACTATAGACGTCATGTATACTATAGACGTCATCTTTACTATAGACGTCATCAATACTATAGACGTCATCAATACTATAGACGTCATCTATACTATAGACGTCATCTATACTATAGACGTCATCAATACTATAAACGTCATCAATACTATAAACGTCATCAATACTATAGACGTCATCTATACTATAGACGTCATCTATACTATGGACGTCATCTATACTATAGACGTCATCTATACTATAGACGTCATCTATACTATAGACGTCATCTATACTATAGACGTCATCTATACTATAGACGTCATCTATACTATAGACGTCATCTATACTATAGACGTCATCTATACTATAGACGTCATCTATACTATAGACGTCATCTATACTATAGACGTCAACTGTACTATAGACGTCATCTATACTATAGACGTTATCTATACTATAGACGTCATCTATACTATAAACGTCAACTATACTAAAGACGTCATCTATACTAAAGACTTCATCTATACTATAGACGTCATCTATACTATTAACGTCATCAATACTATTAACGTCATCAATATAATAGACGTCATCAATACTATAGACGTCATCAATACTATAAACGTCATCAATACTATAAACGTCATCTATACTATAAACGTCATCTATACTATAGACGTCATCAATACTATAAACGTCATCTATACTATAAACGTCATCTATACTATAGACGTCATCAATACTATAAACGTCATCTATACTATAGACGTCATCTATACTATAGACGTCATCTATACTATAGACGTCATCTATACTATAGACGTCATCTATACTATAGACGTCATCTATACTATAGAATTCATCTATGCTATAGACGTCATCTATGCTATAGACGTCATCTATACTATAGACGTCATCTATACTATAGACGCCATCTATACTATAAACGTCATCTATACTATAAACGTCATCTATACTATAGACGTCATCAATACTATAAACGTCATCTATACTATAGACGTCATCTATACTATAGACGTCATCTATACTATAGACGTCATCTATACTATAGACGTCATCTATACTATAGACGTCATCTATACTATAGACGTCGTCTATACTATAGACGTCATCCATACTATAGACGTTATCTATACTATAGACGACGTCTATACTATAGACGTCATCTATACTATAGACGTCATCTATGGTATAGACGACATCTATGCTATAGACGACATCTATACTATAGACGTGATCTATACTATAGACGTCATCTATACTATAGACGTCATATATACTATAGACGTCATCTATACTATAGACGTCATCTATACTATAGACGTCATCTATACTATAGACGTCATCTATACTATAGACGTCATCTATGCTATAGACGTCATCTATGCTATAGACGTCATCTATGCTATAGACGTCATCTATACTATAGACGTCATCTATGCTGTAGACGTCATCTATACTATAGACGTCATCTATACTATAGACGTCGTCTATACTAAAGACGTCGTCTATACTATAGACGTCGTCTATACTATAGACGTCATCCATACTATAGACGTCATCTATACTATAGACGTCATCTATACTATAGACGTCATCTATACTATAGACGACATCTATACTATAGACGTCATCTATACTATTGACGTCATCAATACTATAGACATCATCAATACTATAGACATCATCAATACTATAAACGTCATCAATACTATAAACGTCATCTATACTATAGACGTCATCTATACTATACTATAGACGTCATCTATACTATAGAAGTCATCTATACTATAGACTTCATCTATACTATAGACGTCATCTATACTATAGACGTCATCTATACTATAGACGTCATCCATACTATAGACGTCATCTATACTATAGACGTCATCTATACTATAGACGTCATCTATACTATAGACGTCAACTATACTATAGACGTCATCTATACTATAGACGTTATTTATACTATAGACGTTATCTATACTATAGACGTCATCTATACTATAGACGTCATCTATACTATAGACGTCATTTATACTATAGACGTCATCTATTCTATAGACGTCATCTATACTATAGACGTCATCTATACTATAGACGTCATGTATACTATAGACGTCATCTTTACTATAGACGTCATCAATACTATAGACGTCATCAATACTATAGACGTCATCTATACTATAGACGTCATCTATACTATAGACGTCATCAATACTATAAACGTCATCAATACTATAAACGTCATCAATACTATAGACGTCATCTATACCATAGACGTCATCTATACTATGGACGTTATCTTTTCTATGGACGTCATCTATACTATGGACGTTATCTATACTATGGACGTCATCAATACTATAGACGTCATCTATACTATAGACGTCATCTATACTATAGACGTCATCTATACTATAGACGTCATCTATACTATAGACGTCATCTATACTATGGACGTCATCTATACTATAGACGTCATCTATACTATAGACGTCATCTATACTATAGACGTCATCTATTCTATAGATGTCATCTATACTATAGACGTCATCTATACTATAGACGTCATCTATACTATAGACGTCATCTATACTATGGACGTCATCTATACTATGGACGTCATCTATACTATAGACGTCATCTATACTATAGACGTCATCTATACTATAGACGTCAACTGTACTATAGACGTCATCTATACTATAGACGTTATCTATACTATAGACGTCATCTATACTATAAACGTCAACTATACTAAAGACGTCATCTATACTAAAGACTTCATCTATACTATAGACGTCATCTATACTATTAACGTCATCAATACTATTAACGTCATCAATATAATAGACGTCATCAATACTATAGACGTCATCAATACTATAAACGTCATCAATACTATAAACGTCATCTATACTATAAACATCATCTATACTATAGACGTCATCAATACTATAAACGTCATCTATACTATAGACGTCATCTATACTATAGACGTCATCTATACTATAGACGTCATCTATACTATAGACGTCATCTATACTATAGAATTCATCTATACTATAGACGTCATCTATGCTATAGACGTCATCTATGCTATAGACGTCATCTATACTATAGACGTCATCTATACTATAGACGCCATCTATACTATAAACGTCATCTATACTATAAACGTCATCTATACTATAGACGTCATCAATACTATAAACGTCATCTATACTATAGACGTCATCTATACTATAGACGTCATCTATACTATAGACGTCATCTATACTATAGACGTCATCTATACTATAGACGTCATCTATACTATAGAATTCATCTATACTATAGACGTCATCTATGCTATAGACGTCATCTATGCTATAGACGTCATCTATACTATAGACGCCATCTATACTATAGACGCCATCTATACTATAGACGTCATCTAAACTATAGACGTCATCTATACTATAGGTGTCATCTATACTATAGACGTCATCTATACTATAGACGTCATCTATACTATAGACGTCATCTATACTATAGACGTCATCTATTATAGATGTCATCTATACTATAGACGTCATCTATACTATAGACGTCATCTATACTATAGACGTCATCTATACTATAGACGTCATCAATACTATAGACGTCAGCTATACTATAGACTTCATCTATGCTATAGACGACATCTATACTATAGACGTCATCTATACTATAGACGTCATCTATACTATAGACGTCATCTATACTATAGACGTCATCTATACTATAGACGTCATGTATACTATAGTCGTCATCTATAGTATAGACGTCATCTATACTATAGACGTCATCTATACTATAGACGTCATCTATACTATAGACGTCATCTATACTATAGACGTCATGTATACTATAGTCGTCATCTATAGTATAGACGTCATCTATACTATAGACGTCATCTATACTATAGACGTCATCTATACTATAGACGTCATCTATACTATAGACGTCATCTATACTATAGACGTCATCTATACTATAGACGTCATCTATACTATAGACGTCATCTATACTATAGACGTCATCTATACTATAGACGTCATCTATGCTGTAGACGTCATCTATACTATAGACGTCATCTATACTATAGACGTCGTCTATACTATAGACGTCATCCATACTATAGACGTTATCTATACTATAGACGACGTCTATACTATAGACGTCATCTATACTATAGACGTCATCTATACTATAGACGTCATCTATACTATAGACGTCATCTATGGTATAGACGACATCTATGCTATAGACGACATCTATACTATAGACGTCATCTATACTATAGACGTCATCTATACTATAGACGTCATATATACTATAGACGTCATCTATACTATAGACGTCATCTATACTATAGACGTCATCTATACTATAGACGTCATCTATACTATAGACGTCATCTATGCTATAGACGTCATCTATACTATAGACGTCATCTATGCTATAGACGTCATCTATACTATAGACGTCATCTATGCTGTAGACGTCATCTATACTATAGACGTCATCTATACTATAGACGTCGTCTATACTAAAGACGTCGTCTATACTATAGACGTCGTCTATACTATAGACGTCATCCATACTATAGACGTCATCTATACTATAGACGTCATCTATACTATAGACGTCATCTATACTATAGACGTCATCTATACTATAGACGACATCTATACTATAGACGTCATCTATACTATTGACGTCATCAATACTATAGACATCATCAATACTATAGACATCATCAATACTATAAACGTCATCAATACTATAAACGTCATCTATACTATAGACGTCATCTATACTATACTATAGACGTCATCTATACTATAGAAGTCATCTATACTATAGACTTCATCTATACTATAGACGTCATCTATACTATAGACGTCATCTATACTATAGACGTCATCTATACTATAGACGTCATCCATACTATAGACGTCATCTATACTATAGACGTCATCTATACTATAGACGTCATCTATACTATAGACGTCAACTATACTATAGACGTCATCTATACTATAGACGTTATATATACTATAGACGTTATCTATACTATAGACGTCATCTATACTATAGACGTCATCTATACTATAGACGTCATTTATACTATAGACGTCATCTATTCTATAGACGTCATCTATACTATAGACGTCATCTATACTATAGACGTCATGTATACTATAGACGTCATCTTTACTATAGACGTCATCAATACTATAGACGTCATCAATACTATAGACGTCATCTATACTATAGACGTCATCTATACTATAGACGTCATCAATACTATAGACGTCATCAATACTATAAACGTCATCAATACTATAAACGTCATCAATACTATAGACGTCATCTATACCATAGACGTCATCTATACTATGGACGTTATCTTTTCTATGGACGTCATCTATACTATGGACGTTATCTATACTATGGACGTCATCAATACTATAGACGTCATCTATACTATAGACGTCATCTATACTATAGACGTCATCTATACTATAGACGTCATCTATACTATAGACGTCATCTATACTATGGACGTCATCTATACTATAGACGTCATCTATACTATAGACGTCATCTATTCTATAGACGTCATCTATACTATAGACGTCATCTATACTATAGACGTCATCTATACTATAGACGTCATCTATACTATGGACGTCATCTATACTATGGACGTCATCTATACTATAGACGTCATCTATACTATAGACGTCATCTATACTATAGACGTCAACTGTACTATAGACGTCATCTATACTATAGACGTTATCTATACTATAGACGTCATCTATACTATAAACATCAACTATACTAAAGACGTCATCTATACTAAAGACTTCATCTATACTATAGACGTCATCTATACTATTAACGTCATCAATACTATTAACGTCATCAATATAATAGACGTCATCAATACTATAGACGTCATCAATACTATAAACGTCATCAATACTATAAACGTCATCTATACTATAGACGTCATCTATACTATAGACGTCATCTATACTATAGACGTCATCTATACTATAGACGTCATCTATACTATAGAATTCATCTATACTATAGACGTCATCTATGCTATAGACGTCATCTATGCTATAGACGTCATCTATACTATAGACGTCATCTATACTATAGACGCCATCTATACTATAAACGTCATCTATACTATAAACGTCATCTATACTATAGACGTCATCAGTACTATAAACGTCATCTATACTATAGACGTCATCTATACTATAGACGTCATCTATACTATAGACGTCATCTATACTATAGACGTCATCTATACTATAGACGTCATCTATACTATAGAATTCATCTATACTATAGACGTCATCTATGCTATAGACGTCATCTATACTATAGACGCCATCTATACTATAGACGCCATCTATACTATAGACGTCATCTAAACTATAGACGTCATCTATACTATAGGTGTCATCTATACTATAGACGTCATCTATACTATAGACGTCATCTATACTATAGACGTCATCTATACTATAGACGTCATCTATACTATAGACGTCATCTATTATAGATGTCATCTATACTATAGACGTCATCTATACTATAGACGTCATCTATACTATAGACGTCATCTATACTATAGACGTCATCAATACTATAGACGTCAGCTATACTATAGACTTCATCTATGCTATAGACGACATCTATACTATAGACGTCATCTATACTATAGACGTCATCTATACTATAGACGTCATCTATACTATAGACGTCATCTATACTATAGACGTCATGTATACTATAGTCGTCATCTATAGTATAGACGTCATCTATACTATAGACGTCATCTATACTATAGACGTCATCTATACTATAGACGTCATCTATACTATAGACGTCATCTATACTATAGACGTCATCTATACTATAGACGTCATCTATACTATAGACGTCATCTATACTATAGACGTCATCTATACTATAGACGTCATCTATACTATAGACGTCATCTATACTATAAACGTCATCTATACTATAAACGTCATCTACACTATAGACGTCGTCGATACTATAGACTCGTTCAGTGCTCGTTGTATATACTAAACAACGTCTATACTATAGACTCGTCTATACTATAGACGACGTCTATACTATAGACGTCATTTATACTATAGACGTCGTCTATACTATAGACGTCATCCATACTATAGACGTCATCTATACTATAGACGTCATCTATACTATAGACGTCATATGTACTATAGACGTCATCTATACTATAGACGACGTCTATACTATAGTCTATACTATAGTACGTCATATGTACTATAGACGTCATCTATACTATAGACGACGTTTATACTATAGACGTCATCTATACTATAGACGTCGTCTATACTATAGACGTCATCCATAATATAGACGACGTCTATACAATAGACGTCATCTATACTATAGACGTCATCTATACTATAGACGTCATCTATACTATAGACGTCGTCTATACTATAGACGTCATCCATACTATAGACGCCATCTATACTATAGACGACGTCTATACTATAGACGTCATCTATACTATAGACGTCGTCTATACTATAGATGTCATCCATACTATAGACGTCATCTATACTAAAGACGTCATCTATACTATAGACGTCATCTATACTATTGACGTCATCAATACTATAGACATCATCAATACTATAGACATCATCAATACTATAAACGTCATCAATACTATAAACGTCATCTATACTATAGACGTCATCTATATTATAGACATCATCTATACTATAGACGTCATCTATACTATAGACGTCATCTATACTATAGACGTCATCTATACTATAGACGTCATCTATACTATAGACGTCATCTATACTATAGACGTCATCTATACTATAGACGTCATCTATACTATAGAATTCATCTATACTATAGACGTCATCTATGCTATAGACGTCATCTATGCTATAGACGTCATCTATACTATAGACGTCATCTATACTATAGACGCCATCTATACTATAAACGTCATCTATACTATAAACGTCATCTATACTATAGACGTCATCAATACTATAAACGTCATCTATACTATAGACGTCATCTATACTATAGACGTCATCTATACTATAGACGTCAACTGTACTATAGACGTCATCTATACTATAGACGTTATCTATACTATAGACGTCATCTATACTATAAACGTCAACTATACTAAAGACGTCATCTATACTAAAGACTTCATCTATACTATAGACGTCATCTATACTATTAACGTCATCAATACTATTAACGTCATCAATATAATAGACGTCATCAATACTATAGACGTCATCAATACTATAAACGTCATCAATACTATAAACGTCATCTATACTATAAACGTCATCTATACTATAGACGTCATCAATACTATAAACGTCATCTATACTATAGACGTCATCTATACTATAGACGTCATCTATACTATAGACGTCATCTATACTATAGACGTCATCTATACTATAGACGTCATCTATACTATAGAATTCATCTATACTATAGACGTCATCTATGCTATAGACGTCATCTATGCTATAGACGTCATCTATACTATAGACGTCATCTATACTATAGACGCCATCTATACTATAAACGTCATCTATACTATAGACGTCATCAATACTATAAACGTCATCTATACTATAGACGTCATCTATACTATAGACGTCATCTATACTATAGACGTCATCTATACTATAGACGTCATCTATACTATAGACGTCATCTATACTATAGAATTCATCTATACTATAGACGTCATCTATGCTATAGACGTCATCTATGCTATAGACGTCATCTATACTATAGACGCCATCTATACTATAGACGCCATCTATACTATAGACGCCATCTATACTATAGACGTCATCTATACTATAGACGTCATCTGTACTATAGGTGTCATCTATACTATAGACGTCATCTATACTATAGACGTCATCTATACTATAGACGTCATCTATACTATAGACGTCATCTATTATAGATGTCATCTATACTATAGACGTCATCTATACTATAGACGTCATCTATACTATAGACGTCATCTATACTATAGACGTCATCAATACTATAGACGTCAGCTATACTATAGACTTCATCTATGCTATAGACGACATCTATACTATAGACGTCATCTATACAATAGACGTCATCTATACTATAGACGTCATCTATACTATAGACGTCATCTATACTATAGACGTCATGTATACTATAGTCGTCATCTATAGTATAGACGTCATCTATACTATAGACGTCATCTATACTATAGACGTCATCTATACTATAGACGTCATCTATACTATAGACGTCATCTATACTATAGACGTCATCTATACTATAGACGTCATCTATACTATAGACGTCATCTATACTATAGACGTCATCTATACTATAGACGTCATCTATACTATAGACGTCATCTATACTATAGACGTCATCTATACTATAGACGTCATCTATACTATAGACGTCATCTATACTATAAACGTCATCTATAGACGTCGTCTATACTATAGACTCGTTCAGTGCTCGTTGTATATACTAAACAACGTCTATACTATAGACTCGTCTATACTATAGACGACGTCTATACTATAGACGTCATTTATACTATAGACGTCGTCTATACTATAGACGTCATCCATACTATAGACGTCATCTATACTATAGACGTCATATGTACTATAGACGTCATCTATACTATAGACGACGTCTATACTATAGTCTATACTATAGTACGTCATATGTACTATAGACGTCATCTATACTATAGACGACGTTTATACTATAGACGTCATCTATACTATAGACGTCGTCTATACTATAGACGTCATCCATAATATAGACGACGTCTATACAATAGACGTCATCTATACTATAGACGTCATCTATACTATAGACGTCATCTATACTATAGACGTCGTCTATACTATAGACGTCATCCATACTATAGACGTCATCTATACTATAGACGACGTCTATACTATAGACGTCATCTATACTATAGACGTCGTCTATACTATAGATGTCATCCATACTATAGACGTCATCTATACTAAAGACGTCATCTATACTATAGACGTCATCTATACTATAGACGTCATCTATACTATAGACGTCATCTATACTATTGACGTCATCAATACTATAGACATCATCAATACTATAGACATCATCAATACTATAAACGTCATCAATACTATAAACGTCATCTATACTATAGACGTCATCTATATTATAGACGTCATCTATATTATAGACGTCATCTATACTATAGACGTCATCTATACTATAGACGTCATCTATACTATAGACGTCATCTATACTATAGACGTCATCTATACTATAGACGTCATCTATACTATAGACGTCATCTATACTATAGACTTCATTTATACTATAGACGTCATCTATACTATAGACGTCATCTATACTATAGACGTCATCTATGCTATAGACGTCATCTATGCTATAGACGTCATCTATACTATAGACGTCATCTATGCTAAAGACGTCATCTATACTATAGACGGCATCTACACTATAGACGTCATCTATACTATAGACGTCATCTATACTATTAACGTCATCAATACTATAGACATCATCAATACTATAGACGTCATCAATACTATAGACGTCATCAATACTATAGACGTCATCAATACTATAGACGTCATCTATACTATAGACGTCATCTATACTATAGACGTCATCTATACTATAGACGTCATCTATACTATAGACGTCATCTATACTATAGACGTCATCTATACTATAGACGTCATCTATACTATAGACGTCATCTATACTATAGACGTCATCTATACTATAGACGTCATCTATACTATAGACGTCATCTATACTATAGACGTCATTTATACTATAGACGTCATCTATACTATAGACGTCATCTATATTATAGACGTCATCTATACTATAGACGTCATCTATACTATAGACGTCATTTATACTATAGACGTCATCTATTCTATAGACGTCATCTATACTATAGACGTCATCTATACTATAGACGTCATCTATACTATAGACGTCATCTATACTATAGACGTCATCTATACTATGGATGTCATCTATACTATAGACGTCATCTATACTATAGACGTCATCTATACTATAGACGTCAACTATGCTATAGACGTCATCTATACTATAGACGTTATCTATACTATAGACGTTATCTATACTATAGACGTCATCTATACTATAGACGTCATCTTTACTATAGACGTCATCTTTACTATAGACGTCATCAATACTTTAGACGTCATCAATACTATAGACGTCATCTATACTATAGACGTCATCTATACTATGGACGTTATCTTTACTATGGACGTCATCTATACTATGGACGTCATCAATACTATAGACGTCATCTATACTATAGACGTCATCTATACTATAGACGTCATCTATACTATAGACGTCATCTATACTATAGACGTCATCTATACTATAGACGTCATCTATACTATAGACGTCATCTATACTATAGACGTCATCTATACTATGGACGTCATCTAAACTATAGACGTCATCTATACTATAGAAGTCATCTATACTATAGACTTCATCTATACTATAGACGTCATCTATACTATAGACGTCATCTATACTATAGACGTCATCTATACTATGGACGTCATCTAAACTATAGACGTCATCTATACTATAGAAGTCAACTATACTATAGACGTCATCTATACTATAGACGTCATCTATGGTATAGACGACATCTATGCTATAGACGACATCTATACTATAGACGTCATCTATACTATAGACGTCATCTATACTATAGACGTCATATATACTATAGACGTCATCTATACTATAGACGTCATCTATACTATAGACGTCATCTATACTATAGACGTCATCTATACTATAGACGTCATCTATGCTATAGACGTCATCTATACTATAGACGTCATCTATGCTATAGACGTCATCTATACTATAGACGTCATCTATGCTGTAGACGTCATCTATACTATAGACGTCATCTATACTATAGACGTCGTCTATACTAAAGACGTCGTCTATACTATAGACGTCGTCTATACTATAGACGTCATCCATACTATAGACGTCATCTATACTATAGACGTCATCTATACTATAGACGTCATCTATACTATAGACGACATCTATACTATAGACGTCATCTATACTATTGACGTCATCAATACTATAGACATCATCAATACTATAGACATCATCAATACTATAAACGTCATCAATACTATAAACGTCATCTATACTATAGACGTCATCTATACTATACTATAGACGTCATCTATACTATAGAAGTCATCTATACTATAGACTTCATCTATAGTATAGACGTCATCTATACTATAGACGTCATCTATACTATAGACGTCATCCATACTATAGACGTCATCTATACTATAGACGTCATCTATACTATAGACGTCATCTATACTATAGACGTCATCTATACTATAGACGTCAACTATACTATAGACGTCATCTATACTATAGACGTTATTTATACTATAGACGTTATCTATACTATAGACGTCATCTATACTATAGACGTCATCTATACTATAGACGTCATTTATACTATAGACGTCATCTATTCTATAGACGTCATCTATACTATAGACGTCATCTATACTATAGACGTCATGTATACTATAGACGTCATCTTTACTATAGACGTCATCAATACTATAGACGTCATCAATACTATAGACGTCATCTATACTATAGACGTCATCTATACTATAGACGTCATCAATACTATAAACGTCATCAATACTATAAACGTCATCAATACTATAGACGTCATCTATACCATAGACGTCATCTATACTATGGACGTTATCTTTTCTATGGACGTCATCTATACTATGGACGTTATCTATACTATGGACGTCATCAATACTATAGACGTCATCTATACTATAGACGTCATCTATACTATAGACGTCATCTATACTATAGACGTCATCTATACTATAGACGTCATCTATACTATGGACGTCATCTATACTATAGACGTCATCTATACTATAGACGTCATCTATACTATAGACGTCATCTATTCTATAGACGTCATCTATACTATAGACGTCATCTATACTATAGACGTCATCTATACTATAGACGTCATCTATACTATGGACGTCATCTATACTATGGACGTCATCTATACTATAGACGTCATCTATACTATAGACGTCATCTATACTATAGACGTCAACTGTACTATAGACGTCATCTATACTATAGACGTTATCTATACTATAGACGTCATCTATACTATAAACGTCAACTATACTAAAGACGTCATCTATACTAAAGACTTCATCTATACTATAGACGTCATCTATACTATTAACGTCATCAATACTATTAACGTCATCAATATAATAGACGTCATCAATACTATAGACGTCATCAATACTATAAACGTCATCAATACTATAAACGTCATCTATACTATAAACATCATCTATACTATAGACGTCATCAATACTATAAACGTCATCTATACTATAGACGTCATCTATACTATAGACGTCATCTATACTATAGACGTCATCTATACTATAGACGTCATCTATACTATAGAATTCATCTATACTATAGACGTCATCTATGCTATAGACGTCATCTATGCTATAGACGTCATCTATACTATAGACGTCATCTATACTATAGACGCCATCTATACTATAAACGTCATCTATACTATAAACGTCATCTATACTATAGACGTCATCAATACTATAAACGTCATCTATACTATAGACGTCATCTATACTATAGACGTCATCTATACTATAGACGTCATCTATACTATAGACGTCATCTATACTATAGACGTCATCTATACTATAGAATTCATCTATACTATAGACGTCATCTATGCTATAGACGTCATCTATGCTATAGACGTCATCTATACTATAGACGCCATCTATACTATAGACGCCATCTATACTATAGACGTCATCTAAACTATAGACGTCATCTATACTATAGGTGTCATCTATACTATAGACGTCATCTATACTATAGACGTCATCTATACTATAGACGTCATCTATACTATAGTCGTCATCTATTATAGATGTCATCTATACTATAGACGTCATCTATACTATAGACGTCATCTATACTATAGACGTCATCTATACTATAGACGTCATCAATACTATAGACGTCAGCTATACTATAGACTTCATCTATGCTATAGACGACATCTATACTATAGACGTCATCTATACTATAGACGTCATCTATACTATAGACGTCATCTATACTATAGACGTCATCTATACTATAGACGTCATGTATACTATAGTCGTCATCTATAGTATAGACGTCATCTATACTATAGACGTCATCTATACTATAGACGTCATCTATACTATAGACGTCATCTATACTATAGACGTCATCTATACTATAGACGTCATCTATACTATAGACGTCATCTATACTATAGACGTCATCTATACTATAGACGTCATCTATACTATAGACGTCATCTATACTATAGACGTCATCTATACTATAAACGTCATCTATACTATAAACGTCATCTACACTATAGACGTCGTCGATACTATAGACTCGTTCAGTGCTCGTTGTATATACTAAACAACGTCTATACTATAGACTCGTCTATACTATAGACGACGTCTATACTATAGACGTCATTTATACTATAGACGTCGTCTATACTATAGACGTCATCCATACTATAGACGTCATCTATACTATAGACGTCATCTATACTATAGACGTCATATGTACTATAGACGTCATCTATACTATAGACGACGTCTATACTATAGTCTATACTATAGTACGTCATATGTACTATAGACGTCATCTATACTATAGACGACGTTTATACTATAGACGTCATCTATACTATAGACGTCGTCTATACTATAGACGTCATCCATAATATAGACGACGTCTATACAATAGACGTCATCTATACTATAGACGTCATCTATACTATAGACGTCATCTATACTATAGACGTCGTCTATACTATAGACGTCATCCATACTATAGACGTCATCTATACTATAGACGACGTCTATACTATAGATGTCATCCATACTATAGACGTCATCTATACTAAAGACGTCATCTATACTATAGACGTCATCTATACTATTGACGTCATCAATACTATAGACATCATCAATACTATAGACATCATCAATACTATAAACGTCATCAATACTATAAACGTCATCTATACTATAGACGTCATCTATATTATAGACATCATCTATACTATAGACGTCATCTATACTATAGACGTCATCTATACTATAGACGTCATCTATACTATAGACGTCATCTATACTATAGACGTCATCTATACTATAGACGTCATCTATACTATAGACGTCATCTATACTATAGAATTCATCTATACTATAGACGTCATCTATGCTATAGACGTCATCTATGCTATAGACGTCATCTATACTATAGACGTCATCTATACTATAGACGCCATCTATACTATAAACGTCATCTATACTATAGACGTCAACTGTACTATAGACGTCATCTATACTATAGACGTTATCTATACTATAGACGTCATCTATACTATAAACGTCAACTATACTAAAGACGTCATCTATACTAAAGACTTCATCTATACTATAGACGTCATCTATACTATTAACGTCATCAATACTATTAACGTCATCAATATAATAGACGTCATCAATACTATAGACGTCATCAATACTATAAACGTCATCAATACTATAAACGTCATCTATACTATAAACGTCATCTATACTATAGACGTCATCAATACTATAAACGTCATCTATACTATAGACGTCATCTATACTATAGACGTCATCTATACTATAGACGTCATCTATACTATAGACGTCATCTATACTATAGACGTCATCTATACTATAGAATTCATCTATACTATAGACGTCATCTATGCTATAGACGTCATCTATGCTATAGACGTCATCTATACTATAGACGTCATCTATACTATAGACGCCATCTATACTATAAACGTCATCTATACTATAGACGTCATCTATACTATGGACGTCATCTATACTACAGACGTCATCTATACTACAGACGTCATCTATACTACAGACGTCATCTATACTACAGACGTCATCTATACTATAGACGTCATCTATACTATAGACGTCATCTATACTATAGACGTCATCTATACTATAGACGTCCTCTTTACTATTGACGTCATCTATACTATAGATGTCATCTATATTATAGACGTCATCTGTTCTACAGACGTCACCAATACTATAGACGTCACCTATACTATAGACGTCATCTATGCTATAGACGTCATCTATACTATGGACGTCATCTATACTACAGACGTCATCTATACTACAGACGTCATCTATACTACAGACGTCATCTATACTACAGACGTCATCTATACTATAGACGTCATCAATACTATAGACGTCACCTATACTATAGACGTCATCTATACTATAGACGTCATCATTACTATAGACGTCATCTATACTATAGACGTCGTCTATACTATAGACGTCTTCTATACTATAGACGTCATCTATACGTCTATACTATATAGACGTCGTCTATACTATAGACGTCGTCTATACTATAGACGTCATCTATACTATAGACGTCGTCTATACTATAGACGTCGTCTATACTATAGACGTCATCTATACTATAGACGTCGTCTATACTATAGACGTCATCTATACTATAGACGTCGTCTATACTATAGACGTCATCTATACTATAGACGTCATCTATACTATAGACGTCGTCTATACTATAGACGTCATCTATACTATAGACGTCATCTATACTATAGACGTCGTCTATACTATAGACGTCATCTATACTATAGACGTCATCTATACTATAGACGTCGTCTATACTATAGACGTCATCTATACTATAGACGTCGTCTATACTATAGACGTCATCTATACTATAGACGTCATCTATACTATAGACGTCGTCTATACTATAGACGTCATCTATACTATAGACGTCGTCTATACTATAGACGTCATCTATACTATAGACGTCATCTATACTATAGGCGTCATCTATACTATAGACGTCATCTATACTATAGACGTCATCTATACTATAGACGTCATCTATACTATAGACGTCATCTATACTATAGACGTCATCTATACTATAGACGTCATCTATACTATAGACGTCATCTATACTATAGACGTCATCTATACTATAGACGTCATCTATACTATAGACGTCATCTTTACTATTGACGTCATCTATACTATAGACGTCAACTATACTATAGACGTATAGACGTCATCTATTCTATGGACGACATCTATACTATAGACGTCATCTATACTATAGACGTCACCTATACTATAGACGTCATCTATACTATAGACGTCATCTATACTATAGACGTCATCTATACTATAGACGACATCTATACTATAGACGTCATCTATACTATAGACGTCATCTATACTATAGACGTCATCTATACTATAGACGTCATCTATACTATAGACGTCATCTATACTATAGACGTCATCTATACTATAGACGTCATCTATACTATAGAAGTCATCTATACTATAGACGTCATCTATACTATAGACGTCATCTATACTATAGACGTCATCTATACTATAGACGTCATCTTTACTATTGACGTCATCTATACTATAGACGTCAACTATACTATAGACGTATAGACGTCATCTATTCTATGGACGACATCTATACTATAGACGTCATCTATACTATAGACGTCACCTATACTATAGACGTCATCTATACTATAGACGTCATCTATACTATAGACGTCATCTATACTATAGACGACATCTATACTATAGACGTCATCTATACTATAGACGTCATCTATACTATAGACGTCATCTATACTATAGACGTCATCTATACTATAGACGTCGCCTATACTATAGACGTCATCTATACTATAGACGTCGCCTATACTACAGACGTCGTCTATACTATAGACGTCGCCTATACTATAGACGTCATCTATACTATAGACGTCGCCTATACTATAGACGTCATCTATACTATAGACGTCATCTATACTATAGACGTCATCTATACTATAGACGTCATCTATACTACAGACGTCATCTATACTATAGACGTCATCTATACTAAAGACGTCATCTATACTATGGACGACATCTATACTATAGACGTCATCTATACTATAGACGTCGTCTATACTATAGACGTCATCAATACTATAGACGTCATCTATACTATAGACGTCATCTATACTATAGACGTCATCTATACTATAGACGTCATCTATACTATAGACGTCATCTATACTACAGACGTCATCTATACTATAGACGTCATCTATACTATAGACGTCATCTATACTATAGACGTCATCTATACTACAGACGTCATCTATACTATGGACGACATCTATACTATAGACGTCATCTATACTATAGACGTCATCTATACTATAGACGTCACCTATACTATAGACGTCATCTATACTATAGACGTCACCTATACTATAGACGTCATCTATACTATGGACGACATCTATACTATAGACGTCATCTATACTATAGACGTCATCTATACTATAGACGTCATCTATACTATAGACGTCATCTATACTATAGACGTCATTTATACTATAGACGTCATCTATACTATAGACGTCATCTATACTATAGACGTGATCTATACAATAGACGTCATCTATACTATAGACGCCGTCTATACTATAGACGTCGTCTATACTAGAAGTCGTCTATACTATAGACGTCATCTATACTATAGACGTCATCTATACTATAGACGTCATCTATACTATAGACGTCATCTATACTATAGACGTCATCTATACTATAGACGTCATCTATACTATAGACGTCATCTATACTATAGACGTCATCTATACTATAGACGTCATCTATACTATAGACGTCATCTATACTATAGACGTCATCTATACTATAGACGTCATCTATACTACAGACGTCATCTATACTATAGACGTCATCTATACTATAGACGTCACCTATACTATAGACGTCATCTATACTATAGACGTCACCTATACTATAGACGTCATCTATACTATAGACGTCATCTATACTATAGACGTCATCTATACTATAGACGTCATCTATACTATAGACGTCATCTATACTATAGACGTCATCTATACTATAGACGTCGTCTATACTAAAGACGTCGTCTATGCTTTAGACGTCATCTATACTATAGACGTCATCTATACTATAGACGTCATCTATATTATAGACGTCATCTATACTATAGACGTCATCTATACCACAGACGTCATGTATACTACAGACGTCATCTATACTATAGACGTCATCTATACTATAGACGTCATCTATACTATAGACGTCATCTATACTATAGACGTCATCTATACTATTAACGCCATCCATACTACAGACGTCATCTATACTATAGACGTCATCTATATTATTGACGTCATCTATACTATAGACGTAATCTATACTATAGACGTCATCTATACTATAGATGTCATCTATGCTATAGGCGTCATCTATACTATAGCCGTCATCTATACTATAGACGTCCTCTTTACTATTGACGTCATCTATACTATAGACGTCAACTATACTATAGACGTATAGACGTCATCTATTCTATAGACGTCATCTATACTATAGACGTCATCTATTCTATAGACGTCATCTATACTATAGACGTCATCTATATTATAGACGTCATCTGTTCTACAGACGTCACCTATACTATAGACGTCATCTATACTATAGACGTCATCTATACTATAGACGTTATCTATACTATGGACGACATCTATACTATAGACGTCATCTATACAATAGACTTCATCTATACTATAGACGTCATCTATACTACAGACGTCATCTATACTACAGACGTGATCTATACTATAGACGTCATCTATACTATAGACGTCATCTATACTATAGACGTCATCTATACTATAGACGTCATCTATACTATAGACGTCATCTATACTATAGACGTCATCTATACTATAGACGTCATCTATACTATAGACGTCATCTATACTATAGACGTCATCTATACTACAGACGTCATCTATACTATGGACGATATCTATACTATAGACGTCATCTATACTATAGACGTCATCTATACTATAGACGTCACCTATACTATAGACGTCATCTATACTATAGACGTCACCTATACTATAGACGTCATCTATACTATGGACGACATCTATACTATAGACGTCATCTATACTATAGACGTCATCTATACTATAGACGTCATCTATACTATAGACGTCATCTATACTATAGACGTCACCTATACTATAGACGTCATCTATACTATAGACGTCACCTATACTATAGACGTCATCTATATTATGGACGACATCTATACTATAGACGTCATCTATACTATAGACGTCATCTATACTATAGACGTCATCTATACTATAGACGTCATCTATACTATAGACGTCATCCATACTATAGACGTCATCTATACTATGGACGACATCTAAACTATAGACGTCATCTATACTATAGACGTCATCTATACTATAGACGTCACTTATACTATAGACGTCATCTATACTATAGACGTCACCTATACTATAGACGTCATCTATACTATGGACGACATCTATACTATAGACGTCATCTATACTATAGACGTCATCTATACTATAGACGTCATCTATACTATAGACGTCATCTATACTATAGACGTCATCCATACTATAGACGTCATCTATACTATAGACGTCATCTATACTATAGACGTCATCTATACTATAGACGTCATCTATACTATAGACGTCATCTATACTATAGACGTCATCTATACTATAGACGTAATCTATACTATAGACGTCATCTATACTATAGACGTCATCTATACTATAGACGTCATCTATACTATAGACGTCATCTATACTGCAGACGTTATCTATACTATAGACGTCAACTATACTATAGACGTCATCTATACTATAGACGTCATCTATATTATAGACGTCATCTGTTCTACAGACGTCACCTATACTATAGACGTCATCTATACTATAGACGTCATCTATACTATGGACGTCATCTATACTACAGACGTCATCTATACTACAGACGTCATCTATATTACAGACGTCATCTATACTATAGACGTCATCTATACTATAGACGTCATCTATACTATAGACGTCGTCTATACTAAAGACGTCGTCTATACTAAAGACGTCGTCTATGCTATAGACGTCATCTATACTATAGACGTCATCTATACTATAGACGTCATCTATACTATAGACGTCATCTATACCACAGACGTCATGTATACTACAGACGTCATCTATACTATAGACGTCATCTATACTATAGACGTCATCTATACTATTAACGCCATCCATACTACAGACGTCATCTATACTATAGACGTCATCTATACTATAGACGTCATCTATATTATAGACGTCATCTATACTATAGACGTCATCTATACTATAGACGTCTTCTATACTATAGATGTCATCTATGCTATAGGCGTCATCTATACTATAGCCGTCATCTATACTATAGACGTCCTCTTTGCTATTGACGTCATCTATACTATAGACGTCAACTATACTATAGACGTATAGACGTCATCTATTCTATAGACGTCATCTATACTATAGACGTCATCTATATTATAGACGTCATCTGTTCTACAGACGTCACCTATACTATAGACGTCATCTATACTATAGACGTCATCTATACTATAGACGTTATCTATACTATGGACGACATCTATACTATAGACGTCATCTATACAATAGACTTCATCTATACTATAGACGTCATCTATACTACAGACGTCATCTATACTATAGACGTCATCTATACTATAGACGTCATCTATACTATAGACGTCATCTATACTATAGACGTCATCTATACTATAGACGTCATCTATACTATAGACGTCATCTATACTATAGACGTCATCTATACTACAGACGTCATCTATACTATGGACGATATCTATACTATAGACGTCATCTATACTATAGACGTCATCTATACTATAGACGTCATCTATACTACAGACGTCATCTATACTATGGACGACATCTATACTATAGACGTCATCTATACTATAGACGTCATCTATACTATAGACGTCACCTATACTATAGACGTCATCTATACTATAGACGTCACCTATACTATAGACGTCATCTATACTATGGACGACATCTATACTATAGACGTCATCTATACTATAGACGTCATCTATACTATAGACGTCATCTATACTATAGACGTCATCTATACTATAGACGTCATCTATACTATAGACGTCATCTATACTATAGACGTCATCTATACTATAGACGTCATCTATACTATAGACGTCATCTATACTATAACGTCATCTATACTATAGACGTCATCTATACTATAGACGTAATCTATACTATAGACGTCATCTATACTATAGACGTCATCTATACTATAGACGTCATCTATACTACAGACGTCATCTATACTATAGACGTCAACTATACTATAGACGTCATCTATACTATAGACGTCATCTATATTATAGACGTCATCTATACTATAGACGTCATCTATATTATAGACGTCATCTGTTCTACAGACGTCACCTATACTATAGACGTCATCTATACTATAGACGTCATCTATACTATGGACGTCATCTATACTACAGTGGTCATCTATACTACAGACGTCATCTATATTACAGACGTCATCTATACTATAGACGTCATCTATACTATAGACGTCATCTATACTATAGACGTCATCTATACTATAGACGTCATCTATACTATAGACGTCCTCTTTACTATTGACGTCATCTATACTATAGACGTCAACTATACTATAGACGTCATCTATATTATAGACGTCATCTGTTCTACAGACGTCACCTATACTATAGACGTTATCTATACTATAGACGTCATCTATACTATAAACGTCGTCTATACTACAGACGTCATCTATACTACAGACGTCATCTATACTACAGACGTCATCTATACTATAGACATCATCTATGCTATAGACGTCATCTATACTATAGACGTCATCTATACTATAGACGTCATCTATACTATAGACGACATCTATACTATAGACGTCATCTATACTATAGACGTCATCTATACTAGAGACGTCATCTATACTTTAGACGTCATCTATACTATAGGCGTCATCTATACTACAGACGTCATCTATACTACAGACGCCATATCTATACTATAGACGTCAACTATACTATAGACGTCATCTATACTATAGACGTCATCTATACTATAGACGTCATCTATACTATAGACGTCATCTATACTATAGACGTCATCTATACTATAGACGTCATCTATACTATAGACGTCATCTATTCTATAGACGTCATCTATACTATAGACGTCACATATACTGTAGACGTTATCTATACTATAGACGTCATCTATACTATAAACGTCATCTGTACTACAGGCGTCATCTATGCTATAGACGTCATCTGTACTACAGACGTCATCTATGCTATAGACGTCATCTATGCTATAGACGTCATCTATACTATAGACGTTATCTATACTATAGACGTCATCTATACTTATTCTTATAGAGTGGCGCAACAGCTCGAGGTGAACCAGGGCCAACTTCTCAACAATATATGCTGGTGTGTTAATTTCTTTACATACAAGGGGACCTACAATTTTTTGCCGAATCCGAACGGCACATTGAGAAGTTTTTCAAGACAATTAATACTCTCGGAGGGCTTGTCAAACCCTCGCGGAGGTGGGGACCGTGAAAAGAACAAGTCTTTTTTTTCAGGTGACGATGGCAGGATCTATACTACTATCTATCTATCTGTACTACAGGCGTCATCTATGCTATAGACGTCATCTGTACTACAGACGTCATCTATGCTATAGACGTCATCTATGCTATAGACGTCATCTATACTATAGACGTTATCTATACTATAGACGTCATCTATACTATAGACGTCATTTATACTATAGACTTCATCTATACTATAGACGTCATCTATACTATAGACGTCATCTATGCTATAGACGTCATCTATACTAGAGCCGTCATGTATACTATAGACGTCATCTATACTAGAGACGTCATCTATACTTTAGACGTCATCTATACTATAGGCGTCATCTATACTACAGACGTCATCTATACTACAGACGCCATATCTATACTATAGACGTCATCTATACTATAAACGTCATCTTTACTACAGGCGTCATCTATGCTATAGACGTCATCTGTACTACAGACGTCATCTATGCTAAAGACGTCATCTATACTATAGGCGTCATCTATACTACAGACGTCATCTATACTACAGACGTCATCTACACTATAGACGTCACATATACTATAGACGTCATCTATACTATAGACGTCATCTATACTATAGACGTCATCTATACTATAGACGTCATCTATACTATAGACGTCATCTATACTATAGACGTCATCTATTCTATAGACGTCATCTATACTATAGACGTCACATATACTGTAGACGTCATCTATACTATAGACGTCATCTATACTATAAACGTCATCTGTACTACAGGCGTCATCTATGCTATAGACGTCATCTGTACTACAGACGTCATCTATGCTATAGACGTCATCTATACTATAGACGTTATCTATAATATAGACGTCATTTATACTATAGACTTCATCTATACTATAGACGTCATCTATACTATAGACGTCATCTATGCTATAGACGTCATCTATACTAGAGCCGTCATGTATACTATAGACGTCATCTATACTAGAGACGTCATCTATACTTTAGACGTCATCTATACTATAGGCGTCATCTATACTACAGACGTCATCTATACTACAGACGCCATATCTATACTATAGACGTCATCTATACTATAAACGTCATCTTTACTACAGGCGTCATCTATGCTATAGACGTCATCTGTACTACAGACGTCATCTATGCTATAGACGTCATCTATGCTATAGACGTCATCTATGCTATAGACGTCATCTATGCTATAGACGTCATCTACACTATAGACGTCACATATACTATAGACGTCTTCTATACTATAGACGTCATCTATACTATAGACGTCATCTATACTATAGACGTCATCTATACTATAGACGTCATCTATACTATAGACGTCATCTATACTATAGACGTCATCTATACTATAGACGTCATCTAAATTATACACGTCATCTGTTCTACAGACGTCACCTAAACTATAGACGTCATCTATACTATAGACGTTATCTATACTATGGACGACATCTATACTATAGACGTCATCTATACAATAGACTTCATCTATACTATAGACGTCATCTATACTACAGACGTCATCTATACTACAGACGTCATCTATACTATAGACGTCATCTATACTATAGACGTCATCTATACTATAGACGTCATCTATACTACAGACGTCATCTATACTATGGACGACATCTATACTATAGACGTCATCTATACTAAAGACGTCATCTATACTATAGACGTCATCTATACTATAGACGTCATCTATACTATAGACGTCATCTATACTACAGACGTCATCTATACTATAGACGTTATCTATACTATGGACGACATCCTACATCCGACTACAGACGTCATCTATGCTATAGACGTCATCTATGCTATAGACGTCATCTATGCTATAGACGTCATCTATGCTATAGACGTCATCTGTGCTATAGACGTCATCTACACTATAGACGTCACATATACTATAGACGTCATCTATACTATAGACGTCATCTATACTATAGACGTCATCTATACTATAGACGTCATCTATACTATAGACGTCATCTATACTATAGACGTCATCTATACTATAGACGTCATCTATACTATAGACGTCATCTATACTATAGACGTCATCTATACTATAGACGTCATCTATACTATAGACGTCATCTATACTATAGACGTCATCTATACTATAGACGTTATCTATACTATGGACGACATCCTACATCTGAATACAGACGTCATCTATGCTATAGACGTCATCTATGCTATAGACGTCATCTATGCTATAGACGTCATCTATGCTATAGACGTCATCTACACTATAGACGTCACATATACTATAGACGTCATCTATACTATTATACTATAGACGTCATCTATACTATAGACGTCATCTATACTATAGACGTCATCTATACTATAGACGTCATCTATACTATAGACGTCATCTATACTATAGACGTCATCTATACTACAGACGTCACCTATACTATAGACGTCATATATACTATAGACGTTATCTATACTATGGACGACATCTATACTATAGATGTCATCTATACAATAGACTTCATCTATACTATAGACGTCATCAATACTACAGACGTCATCTATACTACAGACGTCATCTATACTATAGACGTCATCTATACTATAGACGTCATCTATACTATAGACGTCATCTATACTACAGACGTCATCTATACTATGGACGACAACTATACTATAGACGTCAACTATACTATAGACGTCATCTATTCTATAGACGTCATCTATACTATAGACGTCATCTATATTATAGAGGTCATCTGTTTTACAGACGTCATCTATACTATAGACGTCATCTATACTATAGACGTCATCTATAATATAGACGTCATCTTTACTACAGGCGTCATCTATACTACAGACGTCATCTATACTATAGACGTCATCTTTACTATAGACGTCATCTATACTATAGACGTCATCTATACTATAGACGTCATCTATACTATAGACGTCATCTATACTATAGACGTCATCTATGCTATAGACGTCATCTATGCTATAGACGTCATCTATACTATAGACGTCCTCTTTACTATTGACGTCATCTATACTATAGACGTCAACTATACTATAGACGTCATCTATTCTATAGACGTCATCTATTCTATAGACGTCATCTATACTATAGACGACATCTATACTATAGACGTCATCTATTCTATAGACGTCATCTATACTATAGACGTCATCTATACTATAGACGTCATCTCTACCATAGACGTTATCTATATTATAGACGTCATCTATACTATAGACGTCATCTATGCTATAGACGTTATCTATACTATAGCCGTCATCTATACTATAGACGTCCTCTTTACTATAGACGTCATCTGTACTATAGACGTCATCTGTACTATAGACGTCATCTATACTATAGACGTCATCTATACTATAGACGTCATCTATACTACAGACGTCACCTAAACTATAGACGTCATCTATACTATAGACGTCATCTATGCTATAGACGTCATCTATGCTATAGACGTCATCTATACTATAGACGTCCTCTTTACTATTGACGTCATCTATACTATAGACGTCAACTATACTATAGACGTCATCTATTCTATAGACGTCATCTATACTATAGACGTCATCTATTCTATAGACGTCATCTATACTATAGACGTCATCTATACTATAGACGTCATCTATAATATAGACGCCATCTATACTATAGACGTCATCTATACTATAGACGTCATCTATACTATAGACGTCATCTATACTATAGACGTCATCTATGCTATAGACGTTATCTATACTATAGCCGTCATCTATACTATAGACGTCCTCTTTACTATTGACGGCATCTATACCATAGACGTCAACTATACTATAGACGTCAACTATACTATAGACGTCATCTATTCTATAGACGTCATCTATACTATAGACGTCATCTATATTATAGAGGTCATCTGTTTTACAGACGTCATCTATACTATAGACGTCATCTATACTATAGACGTCATCTATAATATAGACGTCATCTATACTACAGGCGTCATCTATACTACAGACGTCATCTATACTATAGACGTCATCTATACTATAGACGTCATCTATACTATAGACGTCATCTATACTATAGACGTCATCTATACTATAGACGTCATCTATACTATAGACGTCATCTATACTATAGACGTCATCTATACTATAGACGTCATCTATACTATAGACGTCATCTATACTATAGACGTCATCTATACTATAGACGTCCTCTTTACTATTGACGTCATCTATACTATAGACGTCAACTATACTATAGACGTCATCTATTCTATAGACGTCATCTATACTATAGACGTCATCTATACTATAGACGTAATCTATTCTATAGACGTCATCTATACTATAGACGTCATCTATACTATAGACGTCATCTATAATGTAGACGCCATCTATACTATAGACGTCATCTAAGCTATAGACGTTATCTATACTATAGCCGTCATCTATACTATAGACGTCCTCTTTACTATAGACGTCATCTGTACTATAGACGTCATCTGTACTATAGACGTCATCTATACTATAAACGTCATCTATACTATAGACGTCATCTATACTATAGACGTCATCTATACTATAGACGTCATCTATACTATAGACGTCATCTATACTATAGACGTCATCTATGCTATAGACGTCATCTATACTATAGACGTCATCTATACTATAGACGTCATCTATACTATAGACGTCATCTATACTATAGACGTCATCTATACTATAGACGTCATCTATACTATAGACGTCATCTATACTATAGACGTCATCTATACTATAGACGTCATCTATACTATAGACGTCATCTATACTATAGACGTCATCTATACTATAGACGTCATCTATACTATAGACGTCATCTATACTATAGACGTCATCTATATTATAGACGTCATCTATACTATAGACGTCATCTATACTATAGACGTCATCTATACTATAGACGTCATCTATGCTATAGACGTCATCTATACTATAGACGTCATCTATACTATAGACGTCATCTATGCTATAGACGTCTTCTATGCTATAGACGTCATCTATACTATAGACGTCCTCTTTACTTTTGACGTCATCTATACTATAGACGTCAACTATACTATAGACGTCATCTATTCTATAGACGTCATCTATACTATAGACGTCATCTATATTATAGACGTCATCTATACTATAGACGTCATCTATGCTATAGACGTCATCTATGCTATAGACGTCCTCTTTACTATTGACGTCATCTATACTATAGACGTCATCTATACTATAGACGTCATCTATACTATAGACGTCATCTATACTATAGACGTCATCTATGCTATAGACGTCATCTATGCTATAGACGTCCTCTTTACTATTGACGTCATCTATACTATAGACGTCAACTTTACTATAGACGTCATCTATTCTATAGACGTTATCTATACTATAGACGTCATCTATTCTATAGACGTCATCTATTCTATAGACGTCATCTATACTATAGACGTCATATATACTATAGACGTCATCTATGCTATAGACGTCATCTGTACTATAGACGTCATCTATACTATAGACGTCATCTATACTATTGACGTCATCTATACTATAGACGTCATCTATACTATAGTCGTCATCTATACTATAGACGTCATCTATACTATAGACGTCATCTATACTATAGACGTCATCTATGCTATAGACGTTATCTATACTAAAACCGTCATCTATACTATAGACGTCCTCTTTACTATTGACGTCATCTATACTATAGACGTCAACTATACTATAGACGTCATCTATTCTATAGACATCATCTATACTATAGACGTCATCTATTCTATAGACGTCATCTATACTATAGACGTCATCTATACTATAGACGTCATCTATATTATAGAGGTCATCTGTTTTACAGACGTCATCTATACTATAGTCGTCATCTATACTATAGACGTCATCTATACTATAGACGTCATCTATACTATAGACGTCATCTATGCTATAGACGTCATCTATACTATAGACGTCATCTATACTATAGACGTCATCTATACTATAGACGTCATCTATACTATAGACGTCATCTATATTATAGACGTCATCTGTTCTACAGACGTCACCTATACTATAGACGTCATCTGTACTATAGACGTCATCTATACTATAGACGTCATCTATACTATAGACGTCAACTATACTATAGACGTCATCTATTCTATAGACGTCATCTATACTATAGACGTCATCTATATTATAGACGTCATCTGTTCTACAGACGTCACCTATACTATAGACGTCATCTATACTATAGACGTCATCTATACTATAGACGTCATCTATACTATAGACGTCATCTATATTATAGACGTCATCTGTTCTACAGACGTCACCTATACTATAGACGTCATCTATACTATAGACGTCATCTATACTATAGACGTCATCTATACTATAGACGTCAACTATACTATAGACGTCATCTATTCTATAGACGTCATCTATACTATAGACGTCATCTATATTATAGACGTCATCTGTTCTACAGACGTCACCTATACTATAGACGTCATCTATACTATAGACGTCATCTATACTATAGACGTCATCTATGCTATAGACGTCATCTATGCTATAGACGTCATCTATGCTATAGACGTCATCTATGCTATAGACGTCATCCATACTATAGACGTCATCAATACTATAGACGTCATCTATACTATTGACGTCATCTATACTATAGACGTCATCTATACTATAGACGTCATCTATGCTATAGACGTCATCTATGCTATAGACGTCATCTAAACTATAGACGTCCTCTTTACTATTGACGTCATCTATACTATAGACGTCAACTTTACTATAGACGTCATCTATTCTATAGTTGTCATCTATACTATAGACGTCATCTATTCTATAGACGTCATCTATTCTATAGACGTCATCTATACTATAGACGTCATCTATACTATAGACGTCATCTATACTATAGACATCATCTATACTATAGACGTCATATATACTATAGACGTCATCTATGCTATAGACGTCATCTGTACTATAGACGTCATCTATACTATAGACGTCATCTATACTATTGACGTCATCTATACTATAGACGTCATCTATACTATAGTCGTCATCTATACTATAGACGTCATCTATACAATAGACGTCATCTATACTATAGACGTCATCTATACTATAGACGTCATCTATGCTATAGACGTTATCTATACTATAGCCGTCATCTATACTATAGACGTCCTCTTTACTATTGACGTCATCTATACTATAGACGTCAACTATACTATAGACGTCATCTATATTATAGACGTCATCTGTTCTACAGACGTCACCTATACTATAGACATCATCTATACTATAGACGTCCTCTTTACTATTGACGTCATCTATACTATAGACGTCAACTATACTATAGACGTCATCTATTCTATAGACGTCATCTATACTATAGACGTCATCTATTCTATAGACGTCATCTATACTATAGACGTCATCTATACTATAGACGTCATCTATAATATAGACGCCATCTATACTATAGACGTCATCTATACAATAGACGTCATCTATACTATAGACGTCATCTATACTATAGACGTCATCTATGCTATAGACGTTATCTATACTATAGCCGTCATCTATACTATAGACGTCCTCTTTACTATAGACGTCATCTATGCTATAGACGTCATCTGTACTATAGACGTCATCTATACTATAGACGTCATCTATACTATTGACGTCATCTATACTATAGACGTCATCTATACTATAGTCGTCATCTATACTATAGACGTCATCTATACAATAGACGTCATCTATACTATAGACGTCATCTATACTATAGACGTCATCTATGCTATAGACGTTATCTATACTATAGCCGTCATCTATACTATAGACGTCCTCTTTACTATTGACGTCATCTATACAATAGACGTCATCTATACTATAGACGTCATCTATACTATAGACGTCATCTATGCTATAGACGTCATCTATGCTATAGACGTCATCTAAACTATAGACGTCCTCTTTACTATTGACGTCATCTATACTATAGACGTCAACTTTACTATAGACGTCATCTATTCTATAGTTGTCATCTATACTATAGACGTCATCTATTCTATAGACGTCATCTATTCTATAGACGTCATCTATACTATAGACGTCATCTATACTATAGACGTCATCTATACTATAGACATCATCTATACTATAGACGTCATATATACTATAGACGTCATCTATGCTATAGACGTCATCTGTACTATAGACGTCATCTATACTATAGACGTCATCTATACTATTGACGTCATCTATACTATAGACGTCATCTATACTATAGTCGTCATCTATACTATAGACGTCATCTATACAATAGACGTCATCTATACTATAGACGTCATCTATACTATAGACGTCATCTATGCTATAGACGTCATCTGTACTATAGACGTCATCTATACTATAGACGTCATCTATACTATTGACGTCATCTATACTATAGACGTCATCTATACTATAGTCGTCATCTATACTATAGACGTCATCTATACTATAGACGTCATATATACTATAGACGTCATCTATGCTATAGACGTCATCTGTACTATAGACGTCATCTATACTAATGACGTCATCTATACTATAGACGTCATCTATACTATAGACGTCATCTATACTATAGACGTCATCTATACTACAGACGTCATCTATACTACAGACGTCATCTATAATATAGACGTCATCTATACTATAGACGTCATCTATACTATAGACGTCATCTATACTATAGACGTCATCTATACTATAGACGTCATCTATACTATAGACGTCATCTATACTATAGACGTCATCTATACTATAGACGTCATCTATACTATAGACGTCATCTATACTATAGCCGTCATCTATACTATAGACGTCCTCTGTACTATTGACGTCATCTATACTATAGACGTCATCTGTACTATAGACGTCATCTGTACTCTAGACGTCATCTGTACTATAGACGTCACATATACTGTAGACGTCATCTATTCTATAGACGTCATCTATACTATAGACGTCATCTATATTATAGACGTCACCTATACTATAGACGTCATCTATACTATAGACGTCATCTATACTATAGACGTCAACTATACTATAGACGTCATCTATTCTATAGACGTCATCTATACTATAGACGTCATCTATACTATAGACGTCATCTATACTATAGACGTCATCTATACTATAGACGTCATCTATACTATAGACGTCATCTATACTATAGACGTCCTCTTTACTTTTGACGTCATCTATACTATAGACGTCATCTATACTATAGACGTCATCTATACTATAGACGTCATCTATACTATAGACGTCACATATACTGTAGACGTCATCTATTCTATAGACGTCATCTATACTATAGACGTCATCTATATTATAGACGTCACCTATACTATAGACGTCATCTATACTATAGACGTCATCTATACTATAGACGTCATCTATATTATAGACGTCACCTATACTATAGACGTCATCTATACTATAGACGTCATCTATACTATAGACGTCACATATACTGTAGACGTCATCTATTCTATAGACGTCATCTATACTATAGACGTCATCTATATTATAGACGTCACCTATACTATAGACGTCATCTATACTATAGACGTCATCTATACTATAGACGTCATCTATACTATAGACGTCAACTATACTATAGACGTCATCTATTCTATAGACGTCATCTATACTATAGACGTCATCTATATTATAGACGTCATCTGTTCTACAGACGTCACCTATACTATAGACGTCATCTATACTATAGACGTCATCTATACTATAGACGTCATCTATACTATAGACGTCATCTATACTATAGACGTCATCTATACTATAGACGTCATTTATGCTATATACGTCATCTATGCTATAGACGTCATCTATACTATAGACGTCATCTATACTATAGACGTCATCTATACTATAGACGTCATCTATACTATAGACGTCATCTATACTATAGACGTCATCTATACTATAGACGTCATCTATACTATAGACGTCATCTATACTATAGACGTCATCTATACTATGGACGTCATCTATGCTATAGACGACATCTATGCTATAGACGTCATCTATACTATAGACGTCCTCTTTACTTTTGACGTCATCTATACTATAGACGTCATCTATACTATAGACGTCATCTATGCTATAGACGTCATCTATGCTATAGACGTCATCTATACTATAGACGTCCTCTTTACTATTGACGTCATCTATACTATAGACGTCAACTATACTATAGACGTCATCTATTCTATAGACGTCATCTATTCTATAGACGTCATCTATACTATTGACGACATCTATACTATAGACGTCATCTATTCTATAGACGTCATCTATACTGTAGACGTCATCTATACTATAGACGTCATCTCTACTATAGACGTTATCTATATTATAGACGTCATCTATACTATAGACGTCATCTATGCTATAGACGTTATCTATACTATAGCCGTCATCTATACTATAGACGTCCTCTTTACTATAGACGTCATCTGTACTATAGACGTCATCTGTACTATAGACGTCATCTATACTATAGACGTCATCTATACTATAGACGTCATCTATACTACAGACGTCACCTAAACTATAGACGTCATCTATACTATAGACGTCATCTATGCTATAGACGTCATCTATGCTATAGACGTCATCTATACTATAGACGTCCTCTTTACTATTGACGTCATCTATACTATAGACGTCAACTATACTATAGACGTCATCTATTCTATAGACGTCATCTATACTATAGACGTCATCTATTCTATAGACGTCATCTATACTATAGACGTCATCTATACTATAGACGTCATCTATAATATAGACGCCATCTATACTATAGACGTCATCTATACTATAGACGTCATCTATACTATAGACGTCATCTATACTATAGACGTCATCTATGCTATAGACGTTATCTATACTATAGCCGTCATCTATACTATAGACGTCCTCTTTACTATTGACGGCATCTATACCATAGACGTCAACTATACTATAGACGTCATCTATTCTATAGACGTCATCTATACTATAGACGTCATCTATATTATAGAGGTCATCTGTTTTACAGACGTCATCTATACTATAGACGTCATCTATACTATAGACGTCATCTATAATATAGACGTCATCTATACTACAGGCGTCATCTATACTACAGACGTCATCTATACTATAGACGTCATCTATACTATAGACGTCATCTATACTATAGACGTCATCTATACTATAGACGTCATCTATACTATAGACGTCATCTATACTATAGACGTCATCTATACTATAGACGTCATCTATACTATAGACGTCATCTATACTATAGACGTCATCTATACTATAGACGTCATCTATACTATAGACGTCATCTATGCTATAGACGTCATCTATACTATAGACGTCCTCTTTACTATTGACGTCATCTATACTATAGACGTCAACTATACTATAGACGTCATCTATTCTATAGACGTCATCTATACTATAGACGTCATCTATACTATAGACGTAATCTATTCTATAGACGTCATCTATACTATAGACGTCATCTATACTATAGACGTCATCTATAATATAGACGCCATCTATACTATAGACGTCATCTAAGCTATAGACGTTATCTATACTATAGCCGTCATCTATACTATAGACGTCCTCTTTACTATAGACGTCATCTGTACTATAGACGTCATCTGTACTATAGACGTCATCTATACTATAGACGTCATCTATGCTATAGACGTCATCTATACTATAGACGTCATCTATACTATAGACGTCATCTATACTATAGACGTCATCTATACTATAGACGTCATCTATACTATAGACGTCATCTATACTATAGACGTCATCTATACTATAGACGTCATCTATACTATAGACGTCATCTATACTATAGACGTCATCTATACTATAGACGTCATCTATACTATAGACGTCATCTATACTATAGACGTCATCTATACTATAGACGTCATCTATACTATAGACGTCATCTATACTATAGACGTCATCTATACTATAGACGTCATCTATACTATAGACGTCATCTATACTATAGACGTCATCTATACTATAGACGTCATCTATACTATAGACGTCATCTATACTATAGACGTCATCTATACTATAGACGTCATCTATACTATAGACGTCATCTATACTATAGACGTCATCTATACTATAGACGTCATCTATACTATAGACGTCATCTATACTATAGACGTCATCTATACTATAGACGTCATCTATATTATAGACGTCATCTATACTATAGACGTCATCTATACTATAGACGTCATCTATACTATAGACGTCATCTATGCTATAGACGTCTTCTATGCTATAGACGTCATCTATACTATAGACGTCCTCTTTACTTTTGACGTCATCTATACTATAGACGTCAACTATACTATAGACGTCATCTATTCTATAGACGTCATCTATACTATAGACGTCATCTATATTATAGACGTCATCTGTTCTACAGACGTCACCTATATTATAGACGTCATCTATTCTACAAACGTCACCTATACTATAGACGTCATCTATACTATAGACGTCATCTATACTTAAGACGTCATCTATACTATAGACGTCATCTATACTATAGACGTCATCTATACTATAGACGTCATCTATACTATAGACGTCATCTATGCTATAGACGTCATCTATGCTATAGACGTCATCTATACTATAGACGTCCTCTTTACTATTGACGACATCTATACTATAGACGTCAACTATACTATAGACGTCATCTATTCTATAGACGTCATCTATACTATAGACGTCATCTACATTATAGACGTCATCTGTTCTACTATAGACGTCATCTATACTATAGACGTCATCTATACTATAGACGTCATCTAGTCTATAGACGTCATCTATACTATAGACGTCATCTATACTATAGACGTCATCTATACTATAGACGTCATCTATACTATAGACGTCATCTATAATATAGACGTCATCTATACTATAGACGTCATCTATGCTATAGACGTCATCTAAACTATAGACGTCATCTATACTATAGACGTCATCTATACTATAGACGTTATCTATATTATAGACGTCATCTATACTATAGACGTCATCTATACTATAGACGTCATCTATACTACAGACGTCATCTATACTACAGACGTCATCTATACTATAGACGTCATCTATACTATAGACGTCATCTATACTATAGACGTCATCTATACTATAGACGTCATATATACTATAGACGTCATCTATACTATAGACGTCATCTATACTTTAGACGTCAACTATACTATAGGCGTCATCTATACTACAGATGTCATCTATACTACTGACGTCATATCTATACTATAGACGTCATCTATACTATAGACGTCATCTATACTATAGACGTCATCTATACTATAGACGTCATCTATACTATAGACGCCATCTATACTATAGACGTCATCTATACTACAGACGTCATCTATAATATAGACGTCATCTATACTATAGACGTCATCTATACTATAGACGTCATCTATACTATAGAAGTCATCTATACTATAGACGTCATCTATACTATAGACGTCATCTATACTATAGACGTCATCTATACTATAACCGTCATCTATACTATAGACGTCCTCTGTACTATTGACGTCATCTATACTATAGACGTCATCTGTACTATAGACGTCATCTATGCTATAGACGTCATCTATACTCTAGACGTCCTCTTTACTATTGACGTCATCTATACTATAGACGTCAACTTTACTATAGACGTCATCTATTCTATAGACGTCATCTATATTATAGACGTCATCTATTCTATAGACGTCATCTATACTATAGACGTCATCTATACTATAGACGTCATCTATACTATAGACGTCATCTATACTATAGACGTCATCTATACTATAGACGTCATATATACTATAGACGTCATCTATGCTATAGACGTCATCTGTACTATAGACGTCATCTATACTATAGACGTCATCTATACTATTGACGTCATCTATACTATAGACGTCATCTATACTATAGTCGTCATCTATACTATAGACGTCATCTATACTATAGACGTCATCTATACTATAGACGTCATCTATGCTATAGACGTCATCTATACTATAGACGTCATCTATATTATAGACGTCATCTGTTCTACAGACGTCAGCTATACTATAGACGTCATCTATACTATAGACGTCATCTATACTATAGACGTCATCTATTCTATAGACGTCATCTATACTATAGACGTCATCTATATTATAGACGTCATCTGTTCTACAGACGTCACCTATACTATAGACGTCATCTATACTATAGACGTCATCTATATTATAGACGTCATCTGTTTTACAGACGTCACCTATACTATAGACGTCATCTATACTATAGACGTCATCTATACTATAGACGTCAACTATACTATAGACGTCATCTATTCTATAGACGTCATCTATACTATAGACGTCATCTATATTATAGACGTCATCTGTTCTACAGACGTCACCTATACTATAGACGTCATCTATACTATAGACGTCATCTATACTATAGACGTCATCTATGCTATAGACGTCATCTATGCTATAGACGTCATCTATGCTATAGACGTCATCTATACTATAGACGTCATCTATACTATAGACGTCATCTATACTATAGACGTCATCTATACTATAGACGTCATCTATACTATAGACGTCATCTATGCTATAGACGTCATCTATGCTATAGACGTCCTCTTTACTATTGACGTCATCTATACTATAGACGTCATCTATACTATAGACGTCATCTATACTATAGACGTCATCTATACTATAGACGTCATCTATGCTATAGACGTCATCTATGCTATAGACGTCCTCTTTACTATTGACGTCATCTATACTATAGACGTCAACTTTACTATAGACGTCATCTATTCTATAGACGTTATCTATACTATAGACGTCATCTATTCTATAGACGTCATCTATTCTATAGACGTCATCTATACTATAGACGTCATATATACTATAGACGTCATCTATGCTATAGACGTCATCTGTACTATAGACGTCATCTATACTATAGACGTCATCTATACTATTGACGTCATCTATACTATAGACGTCATCTATACTATAGTCGTCATCTATACTATAGACGTCATCTATACTATAGACGTCATCTATATTATAGACGTCATCTATGCTATAGACGTTATCTATACTAAAACCGTCATCTATACTATAGACGTCCTCTTTACTATTGACGTCATCTATACTATAGACGTCAACTATACTATAGACGTCATCTATTCTATAGACATCATCTATACTATAGACGTCATCTATTCTATAGACGTCATCTATACTATAGACGTCATCTATACTATAGACGTCATCTATATTATAGAGGTCATCTGTTTTACAGACGTCATCTATACTATAGTCGTCATCTATACTATAGACGTCATCTATACTATAGACGTCATCTATACTATAGACGTCATCTATGCTATAGACGTCATCTATACTATAGACGTCATCTATACTATAGACGTCATCTATACTATAGACGTCATCTATACTATAGACGTCATCTATATTATAGACGTCATCTGTTCTACAGACGTCACCTATACTATAGACGTCATCTGTACTATAGACGTCATCTATACTATAGACGTCATCTATACTATAGACGTCAACTATACTATAGACGTCATCTATTCTATAGACGTCATCTATACTATAGACGTCATCTATATTATAGACGTCATCTGTTCTACAGACGTCACCTATACTATAGACGTCATCTATACTATAGACGTCATCTATACTATAGACGTCATCTATACTATAGACGTCATCTATATTATAGACGTCATCTGTTCTACAGACGTCACCTATACTATAGACGTCATCTATACTATAGACGTCATCTATACTATAGACGTCATCTATACTATAGACGTCATCTATACTATAGACGTCAACTATACTATAGACGTCATCTATTCTATAGACGTCATCTATACTATAGACGTCATCTATATTATAGACGTCATCTGTTCTACAGACGTCACCTATACTATAGACGTCATCTATACTATAGACGTCATCTATACTATAGACGTCATCTATGCTATAGACGTCATCTATGCTATAGACGTCATCTATGCTATAGACGTCATCCATACTATAGACGTCATCAATACTATAGACGTCATCTATACTATTGACGTCATCTATACTATAGACGTCATCTATACTATAGACGTCATCTATGCTATAGACGTCATCTATGCTATAGACGTCATCTAAACTATAGACGTCCTCTTTACTATTGACGTCATCTATACTATAGACGTCAACTTTACTATAGACGTCATCTATTCTATAGTTGTCATCTATACTATAGACGTCATCTATTCTATAGACGTCATCTATTCTATAGACGTCATCTATACTATAGACGTCATCTATACTATAGACGTCATCTATACTATAGACATCATCTATACTATAGACGTCATATATACTATAGACGTCATCTATGCTATAGACGTCATCTGTACTATAGACGTCATCTATACTATAGACGTCATCTATACTATTGACGTCATCTATACTATAGACGTCATCTATACTATAGTCGTCATCTATACTATAGACGTCATCTATACAATAGACGTCATCTATACTATAGACGTCATCTATACTATAGACGTCATCTATGCTATAGACGTTATCTATACTATAGCCGTCATCTATACTATAGACGTCCTCTTTACTATTGACGTCATCTATACTATAGACGTCAACTATACTATAGACGTCATCTATTCTATAGACGTCATCTATACTACTTTAGACGTCATCTGTACTATAGACGTCATCTGTACTATAGACGTCATCTGTACTATAGACGTCAACTATACTATAGACGTCATCTATTCTATAGACGTCATCTATACTATAGACGTCATCTATACTATAGACGTCATCTATACTATAGACGTCATCTATACTATAGACGTCATCTATACTATAGACGTCATCTATACTATAGACGTCATCTATACTATAGACGTCATCTATACTATAGACGTCATCTTTACTATAGACGTCATCTATACTATAGACGTCATCTATACTATAGACGTCATCTATACTATAGACGTCATTTATACTATAGACGTCATCTATACTATAGACGTCATCTATACTATGGACGTCATCTATGCTATAGACGTCATCTATACTTTAGACGTCCTCTTTACTTTTGACGTCATCTATACTATAGACGTCAACTATACTATAGACGTCATCTATATTATAGACGTCATCTGTTCTACAGACGTCACCTATACTATAGACATCATCTATACTATAGACGTCATCTATACTAATGACGTCATCTATACTATAGACGTCATCTATACTATAGACGTCATCTATACTATAGACGTCATCTATGCTATAGACGTCATCTATGCTATAGACGTCATCTATACTAAAGACGTCCTCTTTACTATTGACGACATCTATACTATAGACGTCAACTATACTATAGACGTCATCTATTCTATAGACGTCATCTATACTATAGACGTCATCTACTTTATAGACGTCATCTGTTCTACTATAGACGTCATCTATACTATAGACGTCATCTCTTCTATAGACGTCATCTATGCTATAGACGTCATCTATACTATAGACGTCATCTATACCATAGACGTCATCTATACTATAGACGTCATCTATAATATAGACGTCGTCTATCTATAGACGTCATCTATACTATAGACGTCATCTATACTATAGACGTCATCTCTACTATAGACGTTATCTATATTATAGACGTCATCTTTACTATAGACGTCATCTATACTATAGATGTCATCTATACTACAGACGTCATCTATACTACATACGTCATCTATACTATAGACGTCCTCTATACTCTATACTATAGACGTCATCTATACTATAGACGTCAACTATACTATAGACGTCATCTATATTATAGACGTCATCTGTTCTACAGACGTCACCTATACTATAGACATCATCTATACTATAGACGTCATCTATACTAATGACGTCATCTATACTATAGACGTCATCTATACTATAGACGTCATCTATACTATAGACGTCATCTATACTACAGACGTCATCTATACTACAGACGTCATCTATAATATAGACGTCATCTATACTATAGACGTCATCTATACTATAGACGTCATCTATACTATAGACGTCATCTATACTATAGACGTCATCTATACTATAGACGTCATCTATACTATAGCCGTCATCTATACTATAGACGTCCTCTGTACTATTGACGTCATCTATACTATAGACGTCATCTGTACTATAGACGTCATCTGTACTCTAGACGTCATCTGTACTATACACGTCACATATACTGTAGACGTCATCTATTCTATAGACGTCATCTATACTATAGACGTCATCTATATTATAGACGTCACCTATACTATAGACGTCATCTATACTATAGACGTCATCTATACTATAGACGTCAACTATACTATAGACGTCATCTATTCTATAGACGTCATCTATACTATAGACGTCATCTATACTATAGACGTCATCTATACTATAGACGTCATCTATACTATAGACGTCATCTATACTATAGACGTCATCTATACTATAGACGTCCTCTTTACTTTTGACGTCATCTATACTATAGACGTCATCTATACTATAGACGTCATCTATACTATAAACGTCACATATACTGTAGACGTCATCTATTCTATAGACGTCATCTATACTATAGACGTCATCTATATTATAGACGTCACCTATACTATAGACGTCATCTATACTATAGACGTCATCTATACTATAGACGTCATCTATATTATAGACGTCACCTATACTATAGACGTCATCTATACTATAGACGTCATCTATACTATAGACGTCACATATACTGTAGACGTCATCTATTCTATAGACGTCATCTATACTATAGACGTCATCTATATTATAGACGTCACCTATACTATAGACGTCATCTATACTATAGACGTCATCTATACTATAGACGTCATCTATACTATAGACGTCAACTATACTATAGACGTCATCTATACTATAGACGTCATCTATACTATAGACGTCACATATACTGTAGACGTCATCTATTCTATAGACGTCATCTATACTATAAACGTCATCTATATTATAGACGTCATCTGTTCTACAGACGTCACCTATACTATAGACGTCATCTATACTATAGACGTCATCTATACTATAGACGTCATCTATACTATAGACGTCATCTATACTATAGACGTCATCTATACTATAGACGTCATCTATACTATAGACGTCATTTATGCTATATACGTCATCTATGCTATAGACGTCATCTATACTATAGACGTCATCTATACTATAGACGTCATCTATACTATAGACGTCATCTATACTATAGACGTCATCTATACTATAGACGTCATCTATACTATGGACGTCATCTATGCTATAGACGACATCTATGCTATAGACGTCATCTATACTATAGACGTCCTCTTTACTTTTGACGTCATCTATACTATAGACGTCAACTATACTATAGACGTCATCTATTCTATAGACGTCATCTATACTATGGACGTCATCTATATTATAGACGTCATCTGTTCTACAGACGTCATCTATACTATAGACGTCATCTATACTATAGACGTCATCTATTCTATAGACGTCATCTATACTATAGACGTCATCTATACTATAGACGCCATCTGTACTATAGACGTCATCTATACTATAGACGTCATCTATACTATAGACGTCATCTATACTATAGACGTCATCTATACTATGGACGTCATCTATGCTATAGACGACATCTATGCTATAGACGTCATCTATACTATAGACGTCCTCTTTACTTTTGACGTCATCTATACTATAGACGTCATCAATGCTATAGACGTCATCTATACTATAGACGTCCTCTTTACTATTGACGTCATCTATACTATAGACGTCAACTAAACTATAGACGTCATCTATTCTATAGACGTCATCTATACTATAGACGTCATATATACTATAGACGTCATCTATACTATAGACGTCATCTGTACTATAGACGTCATCTATACTATAGACGTCATCTATACTATAGACGTCATCTATACTATAGACGTCATCTATACTATAGGCGTCATCTATACTATAGACGTCATCTATACTATAGACGCCATCTATACTATAGACGTCATCTATACTATAGACGTCATATATACTATAGACGTCATCTATGCTATAGACGTTATCTATACTATAGCCGTCATCTATACTATAGACGTCCTCTTTACTATTGACGACATCTATACTATAGACGTCAACTATACTATAGACGTCATCTATTCTAAAGACGTCATCTATATTATAGACGTCATCTGTTCTACAGACGTCACCTATACTATAGACGTCATCTATACTATAGACGTCATCTATACTATAGACGTCATCTATGCTATAGACGTCATCTATACTATAGACGTCATCTATACTACAGACGTCATCTATACTATAGACGTCATCTATCTATAGACGCCATCTATCTATAGACGCCATCTGTACTATAGACGTCATCTGTACTATAGACGTCATCTACACTATAGACGTCATCTATACTATAGACTTAATCTATACTATAGACGTCATCTATACTATAGACGTCATCTATACTATAGACGTCATCTATACTATAGACGTCATCTATACTATAGACGTCATCTATACTATAGACGTCATCTATACTATAGACGTCATCTATACTATAGACGTCATCTATACTATAGACGTCATCTATACTATAGACGTCATCTATACTATAGACGTCATCTATACTATAGCCGTCATCTATACTATAGACGTCCTCTGTACTATTGACGTCATCTATACTATAGACGTCATCCGTACTATAGACGTCATCTGTACTCTAGACGTCATCTGTACTATAGACGTCATCTATCTATAGACGTCATCTGTAATATAGACGTCATCTATACTATAGACGTCATCTATACTATAAACGTCATCTATACTATAGACGTCACATATACTGTAGACGTCATCTATTCTATAGACGTCATCTATACTATAGACGTCATCTGTTCTACAGACGTCACCTATACTATAGACGTCATCTATACTATAGACGTCATCTATACTATAGACGTCATCTATACTATAGACGTCATCTATACTATGGACGTCATCTATGCTATAGACGACATCTATGCTATAGACGTCATCTATACTATAGACGTCCTCTTTACTTTTGACGTCATCTATACTATAGACGTCAACTATACTATAGACGTCATCTATTCTATAGACGTCATCTATACTATGGACGTCATCTATATTATAGACGTCATCTGTTCTACAGACGTCATCTATACTATAGACGTCATCTATACTATAGACGTCATCTATACTATAGACGTCATCTATGCTATAGACGTCATCAATGCTATAGACGTCATCTATACTATAGACGTCCTCTTTACTATTGACGTCATCTATACTATAGACGTCAACTATACTATAGACGTCATCTATTCTATAGACGTCATCTATACTATAGACGTCATATATACTATAGACGTCATCTATACTATAGACGTCATCTGTACTATAGACGTCATCTATACTATAGACGTCATCTATACTATAGACGTCATCTATACTATAGACGTCATCTATACTATAGGCGTCATCTATACTATAGACGTCATCTATACTATAGACGTCATCTATACTATAGACGCCATCTATACTATAGACGTCATCTATACTATAGACGTCATATATACTATAGACGTCATCTATGCTATAGACGTCATCTATACTATAGACGTCACATATACTGTAGACGTCATCTATTCTATAGACGTCATCTATACTATAGACGTCATCTATATTATAGACGTCACCTATACTATAGACGTCATCTATACTATAGACGTCATCTATACTATAGACGTCAACTATACTATAGACGTCATCTATTCTATAGACGTCATCTATACTATAGACGTCATCTATATTATAGACGTCATCTGTTCTACAGACGTCACCTATACTATAGACGTCATCTATACTATAGACGTCATCTATACTATAGACGTCATCTATACTATAGACGTCATCTATACTATAGACGTCATCTATACTATAGACGTCATCTATACTATAGACGTCATCTATACTATAGACGTCATTTATGCTATATACGTCATCTATGCTATAGACGTCATCTATACTATAGACGTCATCTATACTATAGACGTCATCTATACTATAGACGTCATCTATACTATAGACGTCATCTATACTATAGACGTCATCTATACTATAGACGTCATCTATACTATAGACGTCATCTATACTATAGACGTCATCTATACTATGGACGTCATCTATTCTATAGACGACATCTATGCTATAGACGTCATCTATACTATAGACGTCCTCTTTACTTTTGACGTCATCTATACTATAGACGTCAACTATACTATAGACGTCATCTATTCTATAGACGTCATCTATACTATGGACGTCATCTATATTATAGACGTCATCTGTTCTACAGACGTCATCTATACTATAGACGTCATCTATACTATAGACGTCATCTATTCTATAGACGTCATCTATACTATAGACGTCATCTATACTATAGACGTCATCTGTACTATAGACGTCATCTATACTATAGACGTCATCTATACTATAGACGTCATCTATACTATAGACGTCATCTATACTATGGACGTCATCTATGCTATAGACGACATCTATGCTATAGACGTCATCTATACTATAGACGTCCTCTTTACTTTTGACGTCATCTATACTATAGACGTCATCAATGCTATAGACGTCATCTATACTATAGACGTCCTCTTTACTATTGACGTCATCTATACTATAGACGTCAACTAAACTATAGACGTCATCTATTCTATAGACGTCATCTTTACTATAGACGTCATATATACTATAGACGTCATCTATACTATAGACGTCATCTGTACTATAGACGTCATCTATACTATAGACGTCATCTATACTATAGACGTCATCTATACTATAGGCGTCATCTATACTATAGACGTCATCTATACTATAGACGCCATCTATACTATAGACGTCATCTATACTATAGACGTCATATATACTATAGACGTCATCTATGCTATAGACGTTATCTATACTATAGCCGTCATCTATACTATAGACGTCCTCTTTACTATTGACGACATCTATACTATAGACGTCAACTATACTATAGACGTCATCTATTCTAAAGACGTCAACTATACTATAGACGTCATCTATATTATAGAGGTCATCTGTTTTACAGACGTCATCTATACTATAGACGTCATCTATACTATAGACGTCATCTATACTACAGACGTCATCTATACTATAGACGTCATCTATCTATAGACGCCATCTATCTATAGACGCCATCTGTACTATAGACGTCATCTGTACTATAGACGTCATCTACACTATAGACGTCATCTATACTATAGACTTAATCTATACTATAGACGTCATCTATACTATAGACGTCATCTATACTATAGACGTCATCTATACTATAGACGTCATCTATACTATAGACGTCATCTATACTATAGACGTCATCTATACTATAGACGTCATCTATACTATAGACGTCATCTATACTATAGACGTCATCTATACTATAGACGTCATCTATACTATAGCCGTCATCTATACTATAGACGTCCTCTGTACTATTGACGTCATCTATACTATAGACGTCATCTGTACTATAGACGTCATCTGTACTCTAGACGTCATCTGTACTATAGACGTCATCTATCTATAGACGTCATCTGTAATATAGACGTCATCTATACTATAGACGTCATCTATACTATAGACGTCATCTATACTATAGACGTCACATATACTGTAGACGTCATCTATTCTATAGACGTCATCTATACTATAGACGTCATCTGTTCTACAGACGTCACCTATACTATAGACGTCATCTATACTATAGACGTCATCTATACTATAGACGTCATCTATACTATAGACGTCATCTATACTATGGACGTCATCTATGCTATAGACGACATCTATGCTATAGACGTCATCTATACTATAGACGTCCTCTTTACTTTTGACGTCATCTATACTATAGACGTCAACTATACTATAGACGTCATCTATTCTATAGACGTCATCTATACTATGGACGTCATCTATATTATAGACGTCATCTGTTCTACAGACGTCATCTATACTATAGACGTCATCTATACTATAGACGTCATCTATACTATAGACGTCATCTATGCTATAGACGTCATCAATGCTATAGACGTCATCTATACTATAGACGTCCTCTTTACTATTGACGTCATCTATACTATAGACGTCAACTATACTATAGACGTAATCTATTCTATAGACGTCATCTATACTATAGACGTCATATATACTATAGACGTCATCTATACTATAGACGTCATCTGTACTATAGACGTCATCTATACTATAGACGTCATCTATACTATAGACGTCATCTATACTATAGACGTCATCTATACTATAGGCGTCATCTATACTATAGACGTCATATATACTATAGACGTCATCTATGCTATAGACGTTATCTATACTATAGCCGTCATCTATACTATAGACGTCCTCTTTACTATTGACGACATCTATACTATAGACGTCAACTATACTTTAGACGTCATCTATTCTAAAGACGTCATCTATACTATAGACGTCATCTATATTATAGAGGTCATCTGTTTTACAGACGTCATCTATACTATAGACGTCATCTATACTATAGACGTCATCTATACTATAGACGTCATCTATACTATAGACGTCATCTATACTACAGACGTCATCTATACTATAGACGTCATCTATCTATAGACGCCATTTATCTATAGACGCCATCTGTACTATAGACGTCATCTGTACTATAGACGTCATCTACACTATAGACGTCATCTATACTATAGACTTAATCTATACTATAGACGTAATCTATACTATAGACGTCATCTATACTATAGACGTCATCTATACTATAGACGTCATCTATACTATAGACGTCATCTATACTATAGACGTCATCTATACTATAAACGTCATCTATACCATAGACATCATCTATACTATAAACGTCATCTATACTATAGACGTCCTCTTTACTATACTATAGACGTCATCTATACTATAGACGTCATCTATACTATAGACGTCATCTATACTATAGACGTCATCTATACTATAGACGTCATCTATACTATAGACGTCATCTATACTATAGACGTCATCTATACTATAGACGTCATCTATACTATAGACGTCATCTATACTATAGACGTCATCTATAATATAGATGTCATCTATGCTATAGACGTCATCTATGCCATAGACGTCATTTATACTATAGACGTCCTCTTTACTTTTGACGTCATCTATACTATAGACGTCAACTATACTATAGACGTCATCTATTCTATAGACGTCATCTATACTATAGACGTCATCTATGTTATAGACGTCATCTGTTCTACAGACGTCACCTATACTATAGACATCATCTATACTATAGACGTCATCTATAGACGTCATCTATAATATAGACGTCATCTATACTATAGACGTCATCTATACTATAGACGTCATCTATACTATAGACGTCATCTATACTATAGACGTCATCTCTACTATAGACGTTATCTATATTACAGACGTCATCTATACTATAGACGTCATCTATACTTAAGACGTCTTCTATACTCTAGACGTCATCTATACTATAGACGTCATCTATACTACAGACGTCATCTATACTACAGACGTCATCTATACTATAGACGTCCTCTATACTATAGATGTCATCTATATTATAGACGTCATCTATACTATAGACGTCATCTATACTTTAGACGTCATCTATACTATAGGCGTCATCTATACTACAGATGTCATCTATACTATAGACGTCATCTATACTATAGCCGTCATCTATACTATAGACGTCCTCTGTACTATTGACGTCATCTATACTATAGATGTCATCTGTACTCTAGACGTCATCTATACTATAGACGTCATCTATACTATAGACGTCATCTATACTATAGACGTCATCTATACTATAGACGTCACCTATACTATAGACGTCATCTATACTATAGACGTCATCTATACTATAGACGTCATCTATACTATAGCCGTCATCTATACTATAGACGTCCTCTGTACTATTGACGTCATCTATACTATAGACGTCATCTGTACTCTAGACGTCATCTGTACTATAGACGTCGTCTATCTATAGACGTCATCTGTAATATAGACGTCATCTATACTATAGACGTCATCTATACTATAGACGTCATCTATACTATAGACGTCACATATACTGTAGACGTCATCTATTCTATAGACGTCATCTATACTATAGACGTCATCTATATTATAGACGTCATCTGTTCTACAGACGTCACCTATACAATAGACGTCATCTATACTATAGACGTCATCTATACTATAGACGTCATCTATACTATAGACGTCATCTATACTATAGACGTTATCTATACTATAGACGTCAACTATACTATAGACGTCATCTATTCTATAGACGTCATCTATACTATAGACGTCATCTATATTATAGACGTCATCTGTTCTACAGACGTCACCTATACTATAGACGTCATCTATACTATAGACGTCTTCTATACTATAGACGTCATCTATACTATAGACGTCATCTATACTATAGACGTCATCTATGCTATATACGTCATCTATGCTATAGACGTCATCTATACTATAGACGTCATCTATACTATAGACGTCATCTATACTATAGACGTCATCTATACTATAGACGTCATCTATACTATAGACGTCATCTATACTATAGACGTCATCTATACTATGGACGTCATCTATGCTATAGACGACATCTATGCCATAGACGTCATCTATACTATAGACGTCCTCTTTACTTTTGACGTCATCTATACTATAGACGTCAACTATACTATAGACGTCATCTATACTATAGACGTCATCTATACTATAGACGTCATCTATGCTATAGACGTCATTTATGCTATAGACGTCATCTATACTATAGACGTCCTCTTTACTATTGACGTCATCTATACTATAGACGTCAACTATACTATAGACGTCATCTATTCTATAGACGTCATCTATACTATATACGTCATATATACTATAGACGTCAACTATACTATAGACGTCATCTGTTCTACAGACGTCACCTATACTATAGACGTCATCTATACTATAGACGTCATCTATACTATAGACGTCATCTATATTATAGACGTCATCTGTTCTACAGACGTCACCTATACTATAGACGTCATCTATACTATAGACGTCATCTATACTATAGACGTCATCTATGCTATAGACGTCATCTATGCTATAGACGTCATCTGTACTATAGACGTCATCTATACTATAGACGTCATCTATACTATTGACGTCATCTATACTATAGACGTCATCTATACTATAGTCGTCATCTATAATATAGACGTCATCTATACTATAGACGTCATCTATACTATAGACGTCATCTATGCTATAGACGTTATCTATACTATAGCCGTCATCTATACTATAGACGTCCTCTTTACTATTGACGTCATCTATACTATAGACGTCAACTATACTATAGACGTCATCTATTCTATAGACGTCATCTATACTATAGACGTCATCTATACTATAGACGTCATCTATATTATAGACGTCATCTGTTCTACAGACGTCACCTATACTATAGACGTCATCTATACTATAGACGTCATCTATTCTATAGACGTCATCTATACTATAGACGTCATCTATATTATAGACGTCATCTGTTCTACAGACGTCACCTATACTATAGACGTCATCTATACTATAGACGTCATCTATACTATAGACGTCATCTATGCTATAGACGTCATCTATGCTATAGACGTCATCTGTACTATAGACGTCATCTATACTATAGACGTCATCTATACTATTGACGTCATCTATACTATAGACGTCATCTATACTATAGTCGTCATCTATACTATAGACGTCATCTATACTATAGACGTCATCTATGCTATAGACGTTATCTATACTATAGCCGTCATCTATACTATAGACGTCCTCTTTACTATTGACGTCATCTATACTATAGACGTCATCTATATTATAGACGTCATGTGTTCTACAGACGTCACCTATACTATAGACGTCATCTATACTATAGACGTCATCTATACTATAGACGTCATCTATTCTATAGACGTCATCTATACTATAGACGTCATCTATATTATAGACGTCATCTGTTCTACAGACGTCACCTATACTATAGACGTCATCTATACTATAGACGTCATCTATATTATAGACGTCATCTGTTCTACAGACGTCACCTATACTATAGACGTCATCTATACTATAGACGTCATCTATACTATAGACGTCAACTATACTATAGACGTCATCTATTCTATAGACGTCATCTATACTATAGACGTCATCTATATTATAGACGTCATCTGTTCTACAGACGTCACCTATACTATAGACGTCATCTATACTATAGACGTCATCTATACTATAGACGTCATCTATGCTATAGACGTCATCTATGCTATAGACGTCATCTATGCTATAGACGTCATCTATACTATAGACGTCATCTATACTATAGACGTCATCTATACTATAGACGTCATCTATACTATAGACGTCATCTATACTATAGACGTCATCTATGCTATAGACGTCATCTATGCTATAGACGTCCTCTTTACTATTGACGTCATCTATACTATAGACGTCAACTTTACTATAGACGTCATCTATTCTATAGACGTCATCTATACTATAGACGTCATCTATTCTATAGACGTCATCTATTCTATAGACGTCATCTATACTATAGACGTCATCTATACTATAGACGTCATCTATACTATAGACGTCATATATACTATAGACGTCATCTATGCTATAGACGTCATCTGTACTATAGACGTCATCTATACTATAGACGTCATCTATACTATTGACGTCATCTATACTATAGACGTCATCTATACTATAGTCGTCATCTATACTATAGACGTCATCTATACTATAGACGTCATCTATACTATAGACGTCATCTATGCTATAGACGTTATCTATACTAAAACCGTCATCTATACTATAGACGTCCTCTTTACTATTGACGTCATCTATACTATAGACGTCAACTATACTATAGACGTCATCTATTCTATAGACGTCATCTATACTATAGACGTCATCTATTCTATAGACGTCATCTATACTATAGACGTCATCTATACTATAGACGTCATCTATATTATAGAGGTCATCTGTTTTACAGACGACATCTATACTATAGTCGTCATCTATACTATAGACGTCATCTATACTATAGACGTCATCTATACTATAGACGTCATCTATGCTATAGACGTTATCTATACTATAGCCGTCATCTATACTATAGACGTCCTCTTTACTATTGACGTCATCTATACTATAGACGTCAACTAAACTATAGACGTCATCTATTCTATAGACGTCATCTATACTATAGACGTCATCTATACTATAGACGTCATCTATACTATAGACGTCATCTATACTATAGACGTCATCTATACTATAGACGTCATCTATATTATAGACGTCATCTGTTCTACAGACGTCACCTATACTATAGACGTCATCTATACTATAGACGTCATCTATACTATAGACGTCATCTATACTATAGACGTCAACTATACTATAGACGTCATCTATTCTATAGACGTCATCTATACTATAGACGTCATCTATACTATAGACGTCATCTATACTATAGACGTCATCTATATTATAGACGTCATCTGTTCTACAGACGTCACCTATACTATAGACGTCATCTCTACTATAGACGTCATCTATACTATAGACGTCATCTATACTATAGACGTCATCTATACTATAGACGTCAACTATACTAATGACGTCATCTATACTATAGACGTCATCTATACTATAGACGTCATCTATACTATAGACGTCATCTATGCTATAGACGTCATCTATGCTATAGACGTCATCTATGCTATAGACGTCATCTATACTAAAGACGTCCTCTTTACTATTGACGACATCTATACTATAGACGTCAACTATACTATAGACGTCATCTATTCTATAGACGTCATCTATACTATAGACGTCATCTATATTATAGACGTCATCTGTTCTACAGACGTCACCTATACTATAGACGTCATCTATACTATAGACGTCATCTATACTATAGACGTCATCTATACTATAGACGTCATCTATATTATAGACGTCATCTGTTCTACAGACGTCACCTATACTATAGACGTCATCTATACTATAGACGTCATCTATGCTATAGACGTCATCTATGCTATAGACGTCATCTATACTAAAGACGTCCTCTTTACTATTGACGACATCTATACTATAGACGTCAACTATACTATAGACGTCATCTATTCTATAGACGTCATCTATACTATAGACGTCATCTATATTATAGACGTCATCTGTTCTACAGACGTCACCTATACTATAGACGTCATCTATACTATAGACGTCATCTATACTATAGACGTCATCTATACTATAGACGTCATCTATACTATAGACGTCATCTATATTATAGACGTCATCTGTTCTACAGACGTCACCTATACTATAGACGTCATCTATACTATAGACGTCATCTATACTATAGACGTCATCTATACTATAGACGTCATCTATACTATAGACGTCATCTATGCTATAGACGTCACCTATACTATAGACGTCATCTATACTATAGACGTCATCTATACTATAGACGTCATCTATACTATAGACGTCAACTATACTATAGACGTCATCTATTCTATAGACGTCATCTATACTATAGACGTCATCTATATTATAGACGTCATCTGTTCTACAGACGTCACCTATACTATAGACGTCATCTATACTATAGACGTCATCTATACTATAGACGTCATCTATACTATAGACGTCATCTATATTATAGACGTCATCTGTTCTACAGACGTCACCTATATTATAGACGTCATCTATACTATAGACGTCATCTATACTATAGACGTCAACTATACTATAGACGTCATCTATTCTATAGACGTCATCTATACTATAGACGTCATCTATATTATAGACGTCATCTGTTCTACAGACGTCACCTATGCTATAGACGTCATCTATACTATAGACGTCATCTATACTATAGACGTCATCTATACTATAGACGTCATCTATATTATAGACGTCATCTGTTCTACAGACGTCACCTATACTATAGACGTCATCTATTCTATAGACGTCATCTATACTATAGACGTCATCTATATTATAGACGTCATCTGTTCTACAGACGTCACCTATACTATAGACGTCATCTATACTATAGACGTCATCTATACTATAGACGTCATCTATACTATAGACGTCATCTATATTATAGACGTCATCTGTTCTACAGACGTCACCTATACTATAGACGTCATCTATTCTATAGACGTCATCTATACTATAGACGTCATCTATTCTATAGACGTCATCTATACTATAGACGTCATCTATGCTATAGACGTCATCTATGCTATAGACGTCATCTATACTATAGACGTCCTCTTTACTATTGACGTCATCTATACTATAGACGTCAACTTTACTATAGACGTCATCTATTCTATAGACGTCATCTATACTATAGACGTCATCTATTCTATAGACGTCATCTATTCTATAGACGTCATCTATACTATAGACGTCCTCTTTACTATTGACGTCATCTATACTATAGGCGTCAACTTTACTATAGACGTCATCTATTCTATAGACGTCATCTATACTATAGACGTCATCTATTCTATAGACGTCATCTATTCTATAGACGTAATCTATACTATAGACGTCATCTATACTATAGACGTCATCTATACTATAGACATCATCTATACTATAGACGTCATATATACTATAGACGTCATCTATGCTATAGACGTCATCTGTACTATAGACGTCATCTATACTATAGAAGTCATCTATACTATTGACGTCATCTATACTATAGACGTCATCTATACTATAGTCGTCATCTATACTATAGACGTCATCTATACAATAGACGTCATCTATACTATAGACGTCATCTATACTATAGACGTCATCTATGCTATAGACGTTATCTATACTATAGCCGTCATCTATACTATAGACGTCCTCTTTACTATTGACGTCATCTATACTATAGACGTCAACTATACTATAGACGTCATCTATTCTATAGACGTCATCTATACTACTTTAGACGTCATCTGTACTATAGACGTCATCTGTACTATAGACGTCATCTGTTCTATAGACGTCATCTATACTATAGACGTCATCTATACTATAGACGTCATCTTTACTATAGACGTCATCTATACTATAGACGTCATCTATACTATAGACGTCATCTATACTATAGACGTCATCTATACTATAGACGTCATTTATACTATAGACGTCATCTATACTATAGACGTCATCTATACTATGGACGTCATCTATGCTATAGACGTCATCTATACTATAGACGTCCTCTTTACTTTTGACGTCATCTATACTATAGACGTCAACTATACTATAGACGTCATCTATATTATAGACGTCATCTGTTCTACAGACGTCACCTATACTATAGACATCATCTATACTATAGACGTCATCTATACTAATGACGTCATCTATACTATAGACGTCATCTATACTATAGACGTCATCTATACTATAGACGTCATCTATGCTATAGACGTCATCTATGCTATAGACGTCATCTATACTAAAGACGTCCTCTTTACTATTGACGACATCTATACTATAGACGTCAACTATACTATAGACGTCATCTATTCTATAGACGTCATCTCTACTATAGACGTCATCTACTTTATAGACGTCATCTGTTCTACTATAGACGTCATCTATACTATAGACGTCATCTCTTCTATAGACGTCATCTATGCTATAGACGTCATCTATACTATAGACGTCATCTATACTATAGACGTCATCTATACTATAGACGTCATCTATAATATAGACGTCGTCTATACTATAGACGTCATCTATACTATAGACGTCATCTATACTATAGATGTCATCTCTACTATAGACGTTATCTATATTATAGACGTCATCTTTACTATAGACGTCATCTATACTATAGATGTCATCTATACTACAGACGTCATCTATACTACAGACGTCATCTATACTATAGACGTCCTCTATACTATAGACGTCATCTATACTATAGACGTCATATATACTATAGACGTCATCTATACTATAGACGTCATCTATACTATAGTCGTCATCTATACTATAGACGTCATCTATACTTTAGACATCATCTATACTATAGGCGTCATCTATACTACAGATGTCATCTATACTACAGACGTCATATCTATACTATAGACGTCATCTATACTATAGACGTCATCTATACTATAGACGTCATCTATACTATAGACGTCATCTATACTATAGACGTCATCTATACTATAGACGTCATCTATACTATAGACGTCATCTATACTATAGACGTCATCTATACTATAGACGTCATCTATACTATAGACGTCATCTATACTATAGCCGTCATCTATACTATAGACGTCCTCTGTACTATTGACGTCATCTATACTATAGACGTCATCTGTACTATAGACGTCATCTGTACTCTAGACGTCATCTGTACTATAGACGTCACATATACTGTAGACGTCATCTATTCTATAGACGTCATCTATACTATAGACGTCATCTATATTATAGACGTCACCTATACTATAGACGTCATCTATACTATAGACGTCATCTATACTATAGACGTCATCTATACTATAGACGTCAACTATACTATAGACGTCATCTATTCTATAGACGTCATCTATACTATAGACGTCATCTATACTATAGACGTCATCTATACTATAGACGTCATCTATACTATAGACGTCATCTATACTATAGACGTCATCTATACTATGGACGTCATCTATGCTATAGACGACATCTATGCTATAGACGTCATCTATACTATAGACGTCCTCTTTACTTTTGACGTCATCTATACTATAGACGTCATCTATACTATAGACGTCATCTATACTATAGACGTCACATATACTGTAGACGTCATCTATTCTATAGACGTCATCTATACTATAGACGTCATCTATATTATAGACGTCACCTATACTATAGACGTCATCTATACTATAGACGTCATCTATACTATAGACGTCATCTATATTATAGACGTCACCTATACTATAGACGTCATCTATACTATAGACGTCATCTATACTATAGACGTCATCTATACTATAGACGTCACATATACTGTAGACGTCATCTATTCTATAGACGTCATCTATACTATAGACGTCATCTATATTATAGACGTCACCTATACTATAGACGTCATCTATACTATAGACGTCATCTATACTATAGACGTCATCTATACTATAGACGTCAACTATACTATAGACGTCATCTATTCTATAGACGTCATCTATACTATAGACGTTATCTATATTATAGACGTCATCTGTTCTACAGACGTCACCTATACTAAAGACGTCATCTATACTATAGACGTCATCTATACTATAGACGTCATCTATACTATAGACGTCATCTATACTATAGACGTCATTTATGCTATATACGTCATCTATGCTATAGACGTCATCTATACTATAGACGTCATCTATACTATAGACGTCATCTATACTATAGACGTCATCTATACTATAGACGTCATCTATACTATAGACGTCGTCTATACTATGGACGTCATCTATGCTATAGACGACATCTATGCTATAGACGTCATCTATACTATAGACGTCCTCTTTACTTTTGACGTCATCTATTCTATAGACGTCATCTATACTATAGACGTCATATATACTATAGACGTCATCTATACTATAGACGTCATCTGTACTATAGACGTCATCTATACTATAGACGTCATCTATACTATAGACGTCATCTATACTATAGACGTCATCTATACTATAGGCGTCATCTATACTATAGACGTCATCTATACTATAGACGCCATCTATACTATAGACGTCATCTATACTATAGACGTCATATATACTATAGACGTCATCTATGCTATAGACGTTATCTATACTATAGCCGTCATCTATACTATAGACGTCCTCTTTACTATTGACGACATCTATACTATAGACGTCAACTATACTATAGACGTCATCTATTCTAAAGACGTCATCTATACTATAGACGTCATCTATATTATAGAGGTCATCTGTTTTACAGACGTCATCTATACTATAGACGTCATCTATACTATAGACGTCATCTATACTATAGACGTCATCTATACTATAAACGTCATCTATACTACAGACGTCATCTATACTATAGACGTCATCTATCTATAGACGCCATCTATCTATAGACGCCATCTGTACTATAGACGTCATCTGTACTATAGACGTCATCTACACTATAGACGTCATCTATACTATAGACTTAATCTATACTATAGACGTAATCTATACAATAGACGTCATCTATACTATAGACGTCATCTATACTATAGACGTCATCTATACTATAGACGTCATCTATACTATAGATGTCATCTATACTACAGACGTCATCTATAATATAAAAGTCATCTATAATATAAAAGTCATCTATACTATAGACGTCATCTATACTATAGACGTCATCTATACTATAGACGTCATCTATACTATAGACGTCATCTATACTATAGACGTCATCTATACTATAGACGTCATCTGTACTATAGACGTCATCTATACTATAGACGTCATCTGTAATATAGACGTCATCTATACTATAGACGTCATCTATACTATAGACGTCATCTATACTATAGACGTCACATATACTGTAGACGTCATCTATTCTATAGACGTCATCTATACTATAGACGTCATCTGTTCTACAGACGTCACCTATACTATAGACGTCATCTATACTATAGACGTCATCTATACTATAGACGTCATCTATACTATAGACGTCATCTATACTATGGACGTCATCTATGCTAAAGACGACATCTATGCTATAGACGTCATCTATACTATAGACGTCCTCTTTACTTTTGACGTCATCTATACTATAGACGTCAACTATACTATAGACGTCATCTATTCTATAGACGTCATCTATACTATGGACGTCATCTATATTATAGACGTCATCTGTTCTACAGACGTCATCTATACTATAGACGTCATCTATACTATAGACGTCATCTATACTATAGACGTCATCTATACTATAGACGTCATCTATACTATAGACGTCATCTATGCTATAGACGTCATCTATGCTATAGACGTCATCTATACTATAGACGTCCTCTTTACTATTGACGACATCTATACTATAGACGTCAACTATACTATAGACGTCATATATTCTATAGACGTCATCTATACTATAGACGTCATCTACATTATAGACGTCATCTGTTCTACTATAGACGTCATCTATACTATAGACGTCATCTATTCTATAGACGTCATCTATGCTATAGACGTCATCTATAATATAGACGTCATCTATACTATAGACGTCATCTATAATATAGACGTCATCTATACTATAGACGTCATCTATACTATAGACGTCATCTATACTATAGACGTCATCTCTACTATAGACGTTATCTATATTATAGACGTCATCTATACTATAGACGTCATCTATACTTTAGACGTCATCTATACTCTAGACGTCATCTATACTATAGACGTCATCTATACTACAGACGTCATCTATACTACAGACGTCATCTATACTATAGACGTCCTCTATACTATAGATGTCATCTATATTATAGACGTCATATATACTATAGACGTCATCTATACTATTGACGTCATCTATACTTTAGACGTCATCTATACTATAGGCGTCATCTATACTACAGATGTCATCTATACTACAGACGTCATATCTATACTATAGACGTCATCTATACTATAGACGTCATCTATACTATAGACGTCATCTATACTATAGACGTCATCTATACTATAGATGTCATCTATACTACAGACGTCATCTATAATATAAAAGTCATCTATAATATAAAAGTCATCTATACTATAGACGTCATCTATACTATAGACGTCATCTATACTATAGACGTCATCTATACTATAGACGTCATCTATACTATAGACGTCATCTATACTATAGACGTCATCTATACTATAGACGTCATCTATACTATAGACGTCATCTATACTATAGACGTCATCTATACTATAGCCGTCATCTATACTATAGACGTCCTCTGTACTATTGGCGTCATCTATACTATAGACGTCATCTGTACTATAGACGTCATCTGTACTCTAGACGTCATCTGTACTATAGACGTCATCTATCTATAGACGTCATCTGTAATATAGACGTCATCTATACTATAGACGTCATCTATACTATAGACGTCATCTATACTATAGACGTCACATATACTGTAGACGTCATCTATTCTATAGACGTCATCTATACTATAGACGTCATCTGTTCTACAGACGTCACCTATACTATAGACGTCATCTATACTAAAGACGTCATCTATACTATAGACGTCATCTATACTATAGACGTCATCTATACTATGGACGTCATCTATGCTATAGACGACATCTATGCTATAGACGTCATCTATACTATAGACGTCCTCTTTACTTTTGACGTCATCTATACTATAGACGTCAACTATACTATAGACGTCATCTATTCTATAGACGTCATCTATACTATGGACGTCATCTATATTTTAGACGTCATCTGTTCTACAGACGTCATCTATACTATAGACGTCATCTATACTATAGACGTCATCTATACTATAGACGTCATCTATGCTATAGACGTCATCAATGCTATAGACGTCATCTATACTATAGACGTCCTCTTTACTATTGACGTCATCTATACTATAGACGTCAACTATACTATAGACGTCATCTATTCTATAGACGTCATCTATACTATAGACGTCATATATACTATAGACGTCATCTATACTATAGACGTCATCTGTACTATAGACGTCATCTATACTATAGACGTCATCTATACTATAGACGTCATCTATACTATAGACGTCATCTATACTATAGGCGTCATCTATACTATAGACGTCATCTATACTATAGACGCCATCTATACTATAGACGTCATCTATACTATAGACGTCATATATACTATAGACGTCATCTATGCTATAGACGTAATCTATACTATAGCCGTCATCTATACTATAGACGTCCTCTTTACTATTGACGACATCTATACTATAGACGTCAACTATACTATAGACGTCATCTATTCTAAAGACGTCATCTATACTATAGACGTCATCTATATTATAGAGGTCATCTGTTTTACAGACGTCATCTATACTATAGACGTCATCTATACTATAGACGTCATCTATACTATAGACGTCATCTATACTATAGACGTCATCTATACTATAGACGTCATCTATACTATAGACGTCATCTATACTATAGACGTCATCTATACTATAGACGTCATCTATACTACAGACGTCATCTATACTATAGACGTCATCTATCTATAGACGCCATCTATCTATAGACGCCATCTGTACTATAGACGTCATCTGTACTATAGACGTCATCTACACTATAGACGTCATCTATACTATAGACTTAATCTATACTATAGACGTAATCTATACTATAGACGTCATCTATACTATAGACGTCATCTATACTATAGACGTCATCTATACTATAGACGTCATCTATACTATAGACGTCATCTATACTATAAACGTCATCTATACCATAGACATCATATATACTATAAACGTCATCTATACTATAGACGTCCTCTTTACTATACTATAGACGTCATCTATACTATAGACGTCATCTATACTATAGACGTCATCTATACTATAGACGTCATCTATACTATAGACGTCATCTATAATATAGACGTCATCTATGCTATAGACGTCATCTATGCCATAGACGTCATCTATACTATAGACGTCCTCTTTACTTTTGATTTCATCTATACTATAGACGTCAACTATACTATAGACGTCATCTATTCTATAGACGTCATCTATACTATAGACGTCATCTATGTTATAGACGTCATCTGTTCTACAGACGTCACCTATACTATAGACATCATCTATACTATAGACGTCATCTATACTAAAGACGTCATCTATACTATAGACGTCATCTATACTATAGACGTCATCTATACTATAGACGTCATCTATACTATAGACGTCATCTATGCTATAGACGTCATCTATGCTATAGACGTCATCTATACTATAGACGTCCTCTTTACTATTGACGACATCTATACTATAGACGTCAACTATACTATAGACGTCATATATTCTATAGACGTCATCTATACTATAGACGTCATCTACATTATAGACGTCATCTGTTCTACTATAGACGTCATCTATACTATAGACGTCATCTATTCTATAGACGTCATCTATGCTATAGACGTCATCTATAATATAGACGTCATCTATACTATAGACGTCATCTATAATATAGACGTCATCTATACTATAGACGTCATCTATAATATAGACGTCATCTATACTATAGACGTCATCTATACTATAGACGTCATCTATACTATAGACGTCATCTCTACTATAGACGTTATCTATATTATAGACGTCATCTATACTATAGACGTCATCTATACTTTAGACGTCATCTATACTCTAGACGTCATCTATACTATAGACGTCATCTATACTACAGACGTCATCTATACTACAGACGTCATCTATACTATAGACGTCCTCTATACTATAGATGTCATCTATATTATAGACGTCATATATACTATAGACGTCATCTTTACTATAGACGTCATCTATACTTTAGACGTCATCTATACTATAGGCGTCATCTATACTACAGATGTCATCTATACTACAGACGTCATATCTATACTATAGACGTCATCTATACTATAGACGTCATCTATACTATAGACGTCATCTATACTATAGACGTCATCTATACTATAGACGTCATCTATACTATAGACGTCATCTATACTACAGACGTCATCTATAATATAAAAGTCATCTATAATATAAAAGTCATCTATACCATAGACGTCATCTATACTATAGACGTCATCTATACTATAGACGTCATCTATACTATAGACGTCATCTATACTATAGACGTCATCTATACTATAGACGTCATCTATACTATAGACGTCATCTATACTATAGACGTCATCTATACTATAGACGTCATCTATACTATAGACGTCATCTATACTATAGACGTCATCTATACTATAGACGTCATCTATACTATAGCCGTCATCTATACTATAGACGTCCTCTGTACTATTGACGTCATCTATACTATAGACGTCATCTGTACTATAGACGTCATCTGTACTCTAGACGTCATCTGTACTATAGACGTCATCTATCTATAGACGTCATCTGTAATATAGACGTCATCTATACTATAGACGTCATCTATACTATAGACGTCATCTATACTATAGACGTCATCTATACTATAGACGTCACATATACTGTAGACGTCATCTATTCTATAGACGTCATCTATACTATAGACGTCATCTATATTATAGACGTCATCTGTTCTACAGACGTCACCTATACTATAGACGTCATCTATACTATAGACGTCATCTATACTATAGACGTCATCTATACTATAGACGTCATCTATACTATAGACGTCATCTATACTATAGACGTTATCTATACTATAGACGTCAACTATACTATAGACGTCATCTATTCTATAGACGTCATCTATACTATAGACGTCATCTATATTATAGACGTCATCTGTTCTACAGACGTCACCTATACTATAGACGTCATCTATACTATAGACGTCATCTATACTATAGACGTCATCTATACTATAGACGTCATCTATGCTATATACGTCATCTATGCTATAGACGTCATCTATACTATAGACGTCATCTATACTATAGACGTCATCTATACTATAGACGTCATCTATACTATAGACGTCATCTATACTATAGACGTCATCTATACTATGGACGTCATCTATGCTATAGACGACATCTATGCTATAGACGTCATCTATACTATAGACGTCCTCTTTACTTTTGACGTCATCTATACTATAGACGTCAACTATACTATAGACGTCATCTATACTATAGACGTCATCTATACTATAGACGTCATCTATACTATAGACGTCATCTATGCTATAGACGTCATCTATGCTATAGACGTCATCTATACTATAGACGTCCTCTTTACTATTGACGTCATCTATACTATAGACGTCAACTATACTATAGACGTCATCTATTCTATAGACGTCATCTATACTATATACGTCATATATACTATAGACGTCAACTATACTATAGACGTCATCTGTTCTACAGACGTCACCTATACTATAGACGTCATCTATACTATAGACGTCATCTATACTATAGACGTCATCTATGCTATAGACGTCATCTATGCTATAGACGTCATCTATACTATAGACGTCCTCTTTACTATTGACGTCATCTATACTATAGACGTCAACTATACTATAGACGTCATCTATTCTATAGACGTCATCTATACTATAGACGTCATCTATACTATAGACGTCATCTATACTATAGACGTTATCTATACTATAGACGTCAACTATACTATAGACGTCATCTATTCTATAGACGTCATCTATACTATAGACGTCATCTATATTATAGACGTCATCTGTTCTACAGACGTCACCTATACTATAGACGTCATCTATACTATAGACGTCATCTATACTATAGACGTCATCTATACTATAGACGTCATCTATGCTATATACGTCATCTATGCTATAGACGTCATCTATACTATAGACGTCATCTATACTATAGACGTCATCTATACTATAGACGTCATCTATACTATAGACGTCATCTATACTATGGACGTCATCTATGCTATAGACGACATCTATGCTATAGACGTCATCTATACTATAGACGTCCTCTTTACTTTTGACGTCATCTATACTATAGACGTCAACTATACTATAGACGTCATCTATACTATAGACGTCATCTATGCTATAGACGTCATCTATGCTATAGACGTCATCTATACTATAGACGTCCTCTTTACTATTGACGTCATCTATACTATAGACGTCAACTATACTATAGACGTCATCTATTCTATAGACGTCATCTATACTATATACGTCATATATACTATAGACGTCAACTATACTATAGACGTCATCTGTTCTACAGACGTCACCTATACTATAGACGTCATCTATACTATAGACGTCATCTGTACTATAGACGTCATCTATGCTATAGACGTCATCTATGCTATAGACGTCATCTATACTATAGACGTCCTCTTTACTATTGACGTCATCTATACTATAGACGTCAACTATACTATAGACGTCATCTATTCTATAGACGTCATCTATACTATATACGTCATATACACTATAGACGTCATCTATACTATAGACGTCATCTGTACTATAGACGTCATCTATACTATAGACGTCATCTATACTATAGACGTCATCTATACTATAGACGTCATCTATACTATAGACGTCATCTATACTATAGATGTCATCTATACTATAGGCGTCATCTATACTATAGACGTCATCTATACTATAGACGCCATCTATACTATAGACGTCATCTATACTATAGACGTCATATATACTATAGACGTCATCTATGCTATAGACGTTATCTATACTATAGCCGCCATCTATACTATAGACGTCCTCTTTACTATTGACGACATCTATACTATAGACGTCAACTATACTATAGACGTCATCTATTCTAAAGACGTCATCTATACTATAGACGTCATCTATATTATAGAGGTCATCTGTTTTACAGACGTCATCTATACTATAGACGTCATCTATACTATAGACGTCATCTATACTATAGACGTCATCTATACTATAGACGTCATCTATACTATAGACGTCATCTATACTATAGACGTCATCTATACTATAGACGTCATCTATACTATAGACGTCATCTATGTTATAGACGTCATCTATACTATAGACGTCATCTATACTACAGACGTCATCTATACTATAGACGCCATCTATCTAGAGACGCCATCTGTACTATAGACGTCATCTACACTATAGACGTCATCTATACTATAGACGTAATCTATACTATAGACGTCATCTATACTATAGACGTCATCTATACTATAGACGTCATCTATACTATAGACGTCATCTATACTATAGACGTCATCTATACTATAGACGTCATCTATACTATAGACGTCATCTATACTATAGACGTCATCTATACTATAGACGTCATCTATACTATAGACGTCATCTATACTATAGACGTCATCTATACTATAGCCGTCATCTATACTATAGACGTCCTCTTTACTATACTATAGACGTCATCTATACTATAGACGTCATCTATACTATAGACGTCATCTATACTATAGACGTCATCTATACTATAGACGTCATCTATACTATAGACGTCATCTATACTATAGACGTCATCTATACTATAGACGTCATCTATACTATAGACGTCATCTATACTATAGACGTCATCTATACTATAGACGTCATCTATACTATAGACGTCATCTATACTATAGACGTCATCTATACTATAGACGTCATCTATACTATAGACGTCATCTATACTATAGACGTCATCTATACTATAGACGTCATCTATACTATAGACGTCATCTATGCTATAGACGCCATCTATGCTATAGACGTCATCTATACTATAGACGTCCTCTTTACTATTGACGACATCTATACTATAGACGTCAACTATACTATAGACGTCATCTATTCTATAGACGTCATCTATACTATAGACGTCATCTACATTATAGACGTCATCTGTTCTACTATAGACGTCATCTATACTATAGACATCATCTATTCTATAGACGTCATCTATACTATAGACGTCATCTATACTATAGACGTCATCTATACTATAGACGTCATCTATAATATAGACGTCATCTATGCTATAGACGTCATCTATGCTATAGACGTCATCTATACTGTAGACGTCATCTATACTATAGACGTCATCTCTACTATAGACATTATCTATATTATAGACGTCATCTATACTATAGACGTCATCTATACTATAGACGTCATCTATACTACAGACGTCATCCATACTACAGACGTCATCTATACTATAGACGTCATCTATACTATAGACGTCATCTATACTATAGACGTCATATATACTATAGACGTCATCTATACTATAGACGTCATCTATACTTTAGACGTCATCTATACTATAGGCGTCATCTATACTACAGATGTCATCTATACTACAGACGTCATATCTATACTATAGACGTCATCTATACTATAGACGTCATCTATACTATAGACGTCATCTATACTATAGACGTCATCTATACTATAGACGTCATCTATACTACAGACGTCATCTATACTACAGACGTCATCTATAATATAGACGTCACCTATACTATAGACGTCATCTATACTATAGACGTCATCTATACTATAGACGTCATCTATACTATAGACGTCATCTATACTATAGACGTCATCTATACTATAGACGTCATCTATACTATAGACGTCATCTATACTATAGCCGTCATCTATACTATAGACGTCCTCTGTACTATTGACGTCATCTATACTATAGACGTCATCTGTGCTATAGACGTCATCTGTACTATAGACGTCATCTGTACTATAGACGTCATCTATCTATAGACGTCATCTATAATATAGACGTCATCTATACTATAGACGTCATCTATACTATAGACGTCATCTATGCTATAGACGTCATCTATGCTATAGACGTCATCTATACTATAGACGTCCTCTTTACTATTGACGTCATCTATACTATAGACGTCAACTATACTATAGACGTCATCTATTCTATAGACGTCATCTATACTATATACGTCATATATACTATAGACGTCAACTATACTATAGACGTCATCTGTTCTACAGACGTCACCTATACTATAGACGTCATCTATACTATAGACGTCATCTATACTATAGACGTCATCTATGCTATAGACGTCATCTATGCTATAGACGTCATCTATACTATAGACGTCCTCTTTACTATTGACGTCATCTATACTATAGACGTCAACTATACTATAGACGTCATCTATTCTATAGACGTCATCTATACTATATACGTCATATACACTATAGACGTCATCTATACTATAGACGTCATCTGTACTATAGACGTCATCTATACTATAGACGTCATCTATACTATAGACGTCATCTATACTATAGACGTCATCTATACTATAGATGTCATCTATACTATAGGTGTCATCTATACTATAGACGTCATCTATACTATAGACGCCATCTATACTATAGACGTCATCTATACTATAGACGTCATATATACTATAGACGTCATCTATGCTATAGACGTTATCTATACTATAGCCGTCATCTATACTATAGACGTCCTCTTTACTATTGACGACATCTATACTATAGACGTCAACTATACTATAGACGTCATCTATTCTAAAGACGTCATCTATACTATAGACGTCCTCTTTACTGTTGACGTTATCTATACTATAGACGTCAACTATACTATAGACGTCATCTATTCTATAGACGTCATCTATACTATAGATGTCATCTATACTATAGACGTCATATATACTATAGACGTCATCTATACTATAGACGTCATCTATACTATAGACGTCATCTATACTATAGACGTCATCTATACTATAGACGTCATCTATACTATAGACGTCATCTATACTATAGGCGTCATCTATACTATAGACGTCATCTATACTATAGGCGTCATCTATACTATAGACGTCATCTATACTATAGACGCCATCTATACTATAGACGTCATCTATACTATAGAGGTCATATATACTATAGACGTCATCTATGCTATAGACGTTATCTATACTATAGCCGTCATCTATACTATAGACGTCCGCTTTACTATTCTAAAGACGTCATCTATACTATAGACGTCATCTATATTATAGAGGTCATCTGTTTTACAGACGTCATCTATACTATAGACGTCATCTATACTATAGACGTCATCTATACTATAGACGTCATCTATACTATAGACGTCATCTATACTACAGACGTCATCTATACTATAGACGTCATCTATCTATAGACGCCATCTGTACTATAGACGTCATCTATACTATAGACGTAATCTATACTATAGACGTCATCTATACTATAGACGTCATCTACACTATAGACGTCATCTATACTATAGACGTCATCTATACTATAGACGTCATCTATACTATAGACGTCATCTATACTATAGACGTCATCTATACTATAGCCGTCATCTATACTATAGACGTCCTCTTTACTATACTATAGACGTCATCTATACTATAGACGTCATCTGTACTATAGACGTCATCTATACTATAGACGTCATCTGTACTATAGACGTCATCTATACTATAGACGTCATCTATACTATAGACGTCATCTATACTATAGACGTCATCTATACTATAGACGTCATCTATACTATAGACGTCATCTATACTATAGACGTCATCTATACTATAGACGTCATCTATACTATAGACGTCATATATACTATAGACGTCATCTATACTATAGACGTCATCTATACTATAGACGTCATCTATACTATAGACGTCATCTATACTATAGACGTCATCTATACTATAGACGTCATCTATACTATAGACGTCATCTATACTATAGACGTCATCTATACTATAGACGTCATCTATACTATAGACGTCATCTATACTATAGACGTCATCTATACTATAGACGTCATTTATACTATAGACGTCATCTATACTATAGACGTCATCTATGCTATAGACGTCATCTATGCTATAGATGTCATCTATACTATAGACGTCCTCTTAACTTTTGATGTCATCTATACTATAGACGTCAACTATACAATAGACGTCATCTATTCTATATACGTCATCTATACTATAGACGTCATCTATATTATAGACGTCATCTGTTCTACAGACGTCACCTATACTATAGACATCATCTATACTATAGACGTCATCTATACTATAGACGTCATCTATACTATAGACGTCCTCTTAACTTTTGATGTCATCTATACTATAGACGTCATATATACTATAGACGTCATCTATATTATAGACGTCATCTGTACTATAGACGTCATCTATACTATAGACGTCATCTATACTATAGACGTCATCTATACTATAGACGTCATCTATACTATAGACGTCATCTATACTATAGACGTCATCTATACTATAGACGTCATCTATACTATAGACGTCATCTATACTATAGGCGTCATCTATACTATAGACGTCATCTATACTATAGGCGTCATCTATACTATAGACGTCATCTATACTATAGACGCCATCTATACTATAGACGTCATCTATACTATAGAGGTCATATATACTATAGACGTCATCTATGCTATAGACGTTATCTATACTATAGCCGTCATCTATACTATAGACGTCCGCTTTACTATTGACGACATCTATACTATAGACGTCAACTATACTATAGACGTCATCTATTCTAAAGACGTCATCTATACTATAGACGTCATCTATATTATAGAGGTCATCTGTTTTACAGACGTCATCTATACTATAGACGTCATCTATACTATAGACGTCATCTATACTATAGACGTCATCTACACTATAGACGTCATCTATACTATAGACGTCATCTATACTACAGACGTCATCTATACTATAGACGTCATCTATCTATAGACGCCATCTATCTATAGACGCCATCTGTACTATAGACGTCATCTGTACTATAGACGTCATCTACACTATAGACGTCATCTATACTATAGACGTAATCTATACTATAGACGTCATCTATACTATAGACGTCATCTATACTATAGACGTCATCTATACTATAGACGTCATCTTTACTATAGACGTCATCTATACTATAGACGTCATCTATACAATAGACGTCATCTATACTATAGCCGTCATCTATACTATAGACGTCCTCTTTACTATACTATAGACGTCATCTATACTATAGACGTCATCTGTACTATAGACGTCATCTGTACTATAGACGTCATCTATACTATAGACGTCATCTATACCATAGACGTCATCTATACTATAGACGTCATCTATACTATAGACGTCATCTATACTATAGACGTCATCTATACTATAGACGTCATCTATACTATAGACGTCATCTATACTATAGACGTCATCTATACTATAGACGTCATCTATACTATAGACGTCATCTATACTATAGACGTCATCTATACTATAGACGTCATCTATACTATAGACGTCATCTATACTATAGACGTCATCTATACTTTAGACGTCATCTATACTATAGACGTCATTTATACTATAGACGTCATCTATACTATAGACGTCATCTATGCTATAGACGTCATCTATGCTATAGACGTCATCTATACTATAGACGTCAACTATACAATAGACGTCATCTATTCTATAGACGTCATCTATACTATAGACGTCATCTATATTATAGACGTCATCTGTTCTACAGACGTCACCTATATTATAGACATCATCTATACTATAGACGTCATCTATACTATCGACGTCATCTATACTATTGACATCATCTATGCTATAGACGTCATCAATACTATAGACGTCCTCTTTACTATTGAAGTCATCTATACTATAGACGTCAACTATACTATAGACGTCATCTATTCTATAGACGTCATCTATACTATAGACGTCATCTATATTATAGACGTCATCTGTTCCACTATAGACGTCATCTATACTATAGACGTCATCTATTCTATAGACGTCATCTATACTATAGACGTCATCTTTATTATAGACGTCATCTATACTATAGACGTCATCTATACTATAGACGTCATCTATACTATAGACGTCATCTATACTACAGACGTCATCTATACTACAGACGTCATCTATACTACAGACGTCATCTATACTACAGACGTCATCTATACTATAGACGTCATCTATACTATAGACGTCATCTATACTATAGACGTCATCTATACTATAGACGTCATCTATACTATAGACGTCATCTATACTATAGACGTCATCTATACTATAGACGTCATCTTTACTTTAGACGTCATCTATACTCTAGGCGTCATCTATACTACAGACGTCATCTATACTACAGACGTCATATCTATACTATAGACGTTATCTATACTATAGACGTCATCTATACTATAGACGTCATCTATACTATAGACGTCATCTATACTAGAGACGTCATCTATACTACAGGCGTCATCTATAATACAGACGTCATCTATACTATAGACGTCATCTATACTATAGACGTCATCTATACTATAGAACTCATCTATACTATAGACGTCCTCTTTACGATTGACGTCATCTATACTATAGACGTCAACTATACTATAGACGTCATCTATTCTATAGACGTCATCTATACTATAGACGTCATCTATATTATAGACGTCATCTGTTCTACTATAGACGTCATCTATACTATAGACGTCATCTATACTATAGACGTCATCTATGCTATAGACGTCATTTATGCTATAGACGTCATCAATACTTTAGACGTCCTCTTTACTATTGACGTCATCTATACTATAGACGTCAACTATACTATAGACGTCATCTATTCTATAGACGTCATCTATACTATAGACGTCATCTATATTATAGACGTCATCTGTTCTACTATAGACGTCATCTATACTATAGACGTCATCTATTCTATAGACGTCATCTATACTATAGACGTCATCTTTATTATAGGCGTCATCTATACTGTAGACGTCATCTATACTATAGACGTCATCTATACTATAGACGTCATCTATACTATAGACGTCATCTATACTACAGCCGTCATATCTATACTATAGACGTCATCTATACTATAGACGTCATCTATAGTATAGACGTCATCTATACTATAGACGTCACATATACTGTAGACGTCATCTATACTATAGACGTCATCTATACTATAGACGTCATCTGTACTACAGACGTCATCTATGCTATAGACGTCATCTGTACTACAGACGTCATCTATGCTATAGACGTCATCTGTACTACAGACGTCATCTATGCTATAGACGTCATCTGTACTACAGACGTCATCTATATTACAGAAGTCATCTATACTACAGACGTCATCTATACTATAGACGTCATCTATACTATAGACGTCATCTATACTATAGACGTCATCTATACTATAGACGTCATCTATACTATGGACGTCATCTATACTATAGACGTCATCTGTACTAAAGACGTCATCTATGCTACAGGCGTCATCTGTACTATAGACGTCATCTATACTATAGACGTCATCTATACTATAGACGTCATCTATACTATAGACGTCATCTATACTATAGACGTCATCTATACTATAGACGTCATCTATACTATAGACGTCATCTATACTATAGACGTCATCTATACTATAGACGTCATCTATACATTAGACGTCATCTATACTATAGACGTCATCTATACTATAGACGTCATCTATACTATAGACGTCATCTATACTATAGACGTCATCTATACTATAGACGTCATCTATACTATAGACGTCATCTATACTATAGACGTCATCTATACTATAGACGTCATCTATACTATAGACGTCATCTATACTATAGACGTCATCTATACTATAGACGTCATCTATACTATAGACGTCATCTATACTATAGACGTCATCTATACTATAGACGTCATCTATACTATAGACGTCATCTATACTATAGACGTCATCTATACTATAGACGTCATCTATACTATAGACGTCATCTATACTATAGACGTCATCTATACTATAGACGTCATCTATACTATAGACGTCATCTATACTATAGACGTCATCTATGCTATAGACGCCATCTATGCTATAGACGTCATCTATACTATAGACGTCCTCTTAACTTTTGACGTCATCTATACTATAGACGTCAACTATACAATAGACGTCATCTATTCTATAGACGTTATCTATACTATAGACGTCATCTATATTATAGACGTCATCTGTACTACAGACGTCATCTATGCTATAGACGTCATCTGTACTACAGACGTCATCTATGCTATAGACGTCATCTGTACTACAGACGTCATCTATATTACAGAAGTCATCTATACTACAGACGTCATCTATACTATAGACGTCATCTATACTATAGACGTCATCTATACTATAGACGTTATCTATACTATAGACGTCATCTATACTATGGACGTCATCTATACTATAGACGTCATCTGTACTAAAGACGTCATCTATGCTACAGGCGTCATCTGTACTATAGACGTCATCTATACTATAGACGTCATCTATACTATAGACGTCATCTATACTATAGACGTCATCTATACTATAGACGTCATCTATACTATAGACGTCATCTATACTATAGACGTCATCTATACTATAGACGTCTTCTATACTATAGACGTCATCTATACTATAGACGTCATCTATACTATAGACGTCATCTATACTATAGACGTCATCTATACTATAGACGTCATCTATACTATAGACGTCATCTATACTATAGACGTAATCTATACTATAGACGTCATCTATACTATAGACGTCATCTATACTATAGACGTCATCTATACTATAGACGTCATCTATACTATAGACGTCATCTATACTATAGACGTCATCTATACTATAGACGTCATCTATACTATAGACGTCATCTATACTATAGACGTCATCTATGCTATAGACGCCATCTATGCTATAGACGTCATCTATACTATAGACGTCCTCTTAACTTTTGACGTCATCTATACTATAGACGTCAACTATACAATACACGTCATCTATACTATAGACGTCATCTATACTATAGACGTCATCTATACTATTGACGTCATCTATGCTATAGACGTCATCTATGCTATAGACGTCATCAATACTATAGACGTCCTCTTTACTATTGAAGTCATCTATACTATAGACGTCAACTATACTATAGACGTCATCTATTCTATAGACGTCATCTATACTATAGACGTCATATATATTATACACGTCATCTGTTCTACTATAGACGTCATCTATACTATAGACGTCATCTATTCTATAAACGTCATCTATACTATAGACGTCATCTTTATTATAGACGTCATCTATACTATAGACGTCATCTATACTATAGACGTCATCTATACTATAGACGTCATCTATACTACAGACGTCATCTATACTACAGACGTCATCTATACTACAGACGTCATCTATACTATAGACGTCATCTATACTATAGACGTCATCTATACTATAGACGTCATCTATACTATAGACGTCATCTATACTATAGACGTCATCTTTACTTTAGACGTCATCTATACTCTAGGCGTCATCTATACTACAGACGTCATCTATACTACAGACGTCATATCTATACTATAGGCGTCATCTATAATATAGACGTCATCTATACTATAGACGTCATCTATACTATAGACGTCATCTATACTATAGAACTCATCTATACTATAGACGTACTCTTTGCGATTGACGTCATCTATACTATAGACGTCAACTATACTATAGACGTCATCTATTCTATAGACGTCATCTATACTATAGACGTCATCTATATTATAGACGTCATCTGTTCTACTATAGACGTCATCTATACTAGAGACGTCATCTATACTATAGACGTCATCTATACTATAGACGTCATCTATGCTATAGACGTCATCTATGCTATAGACGTCATCAATACTTTAGACGTCCTCTTTACTATTGACGTCATCTATACTATAGACGTCAACTATACTATAGACGTCATCTATTCTATAGACGTCATCTATACTATAGTCGTCATCTATATTATAGACGTCATCTGTTCTACTATAGACGTCATCTATATTATAGACGTCATCTATTCTATAGACGTCATCTATACTATAGACGTCATCTTTATTATAGGCGTCATCTATACTGTAGACGTCATCTATACTATAGACGTCATCTATACTATAGACGTCATCTATACTATAGACGTCATCTATACTACAGACGTCATCTATACTACAGACGTCATCTATACTACAGACGTCATATCTATACTATAGACGTCATCTATACTATAGACGTCATCTATACTATAGACGTCACATATAATATAGACGTCATCTATACTATAGACGTCATCTATACTATAGACGTCATCTATACTATAGACGTCATCTATACTATAGACGTCATCTATACTATAGACGTGATCTATACTATAGACGTCATCTGTACTAAAGACGTCATCTATGCTATAGACGTCATCTGTACTACAGACGTCATCTATGCTATAGAATTCATCTATACTATAGACGTCATCTATATTATAGCCGTCATCTATTCTATAGACGTCATCTATACTATAGACGTCATCTATACTATAGACGTCATCTATACTATAGACGTCATCTATACTATAGACGTCATCTATAATATAGACGTCATCTATACTATAGACGTCATCTATACTATAGACGTCATCTATACTATAGACGTCATCTATTCTATAGACGTCATCTATACTATAGACGTCATCTATGCAATAGACGTCAACTATACTATAGACGTCATCTATTCTATAGACGTCATCTATTCTATAGACGTCATCTATACTATAGACGTCATCTATACTATAGACGTTATCTATACTATAGACGTCATCTATACTATAGACGTCATCTATACTATGGACCACATCTGTACTATAGGCGTCATCTATACTATAGACGTCATCTATACTTTAGACGTCATCTATACTATAGGCGTCATCTATACTACAGACGTCATCTATACTACAGACGTCATATCTATACTATAGACGTCATCTATACTATAGACATCATCTATACTATAGACGTCATATATACTATAGACGTCATCAATACTATAGACGTCATCTATACTACAGACGTCATCTATACTACAGACGTCATCTATAATATAGACGTCATCTATACTATAGACTTCATCTATACTATAGACGTCATCTATACTATAGACGTCATCTATACTATAGACGTCATCTATACTATAGACGTCATCTATACTATAGACGTCATCAATACTATAGACGTCATCTACACTACAGACGTCATCTATACTAGAGACGTCATCTATACTATAGACGTCATCTATGCTATAGACGTCATCTATACTATAGCCGTCATCTATACTAAAGACGTCCCCTTAACTATTGACGTCATCTATACTATAGACGTCAACTATACTTTAGACGTCATCTATACTATAGAAGTCATCTATACTATAGACGTCATCTATACTATAGAAGTCATCTATGCTATAGACGTCATCTATACTATAGCCGTCATCTATACTTAAGACGTCCTCTTTCCTATTGACGTCATCTATACTATAGACGTCAACTATACTATAGACGTCATCTATTCTATAGACGTCATCTATACTAGAGACGTCATCTGTATTATAGACGTCATCTGTTTTACAGACGTCATCTATACTATAGACGTCATCTATACTATAGACGTCATCTATACTATAGACGTCATCTATACTATGGACCACATCTGTACTATAGACGTCATCTATATAGACGTCATCTATACTTTAGACGTCATCTATACTATAGATGCCATCTACACTATAGACGTCATCTATACTATAGATGCCATCTATACTTTAGACGTCATCTATACTATAGATGCCATCTATACTGTAGACGTCATCTATACTATAGATGCCATCTATACTATAGACGTCATCTGTACTATAGATGCCATCTATACTATAGACGTCATCTGTACTATAGATGCCATCTATACTATAGACGTCATCTATACTATAGATGCCATCTATACTATAGACGTCATGTATACTACAGACCTCATCTATACTACAGACGTCATCTATACTATAGACGTCATCTGTACTATAGACGTCATCTATACTATAGACGTCATCTTTACTATAGACGTCATCTATACTATAGGCGTCATCTATACTATAGACGTCAACTATACTATAGACGTCATCTATTCTATAGACGTCATCTATACTATAGACGTCATCTATATTATAGACGTCATCTGTTTTACAGACGTCATCTATACTATAGACGTCATCTATACTATAGACGTCATCTATACTATAGACGTCATCTATACTATAGACGTCATCTATGCTATAGACGTCATCTATACTATAGACGTCATCTATACTATAGACGTCATCTATACTATAGACGTCATCTATACTATAGACGTCATCTATACAATAGACGTCATCTATACTATAGACGTCATCTATACTATAGACGTCATCTATACTATAGACGTCATCTATACTATAGACGTCATCTATACTATAGACGTCATCTATACTATAGACGTCATCTATACTATAGACGTCATCTATACTATAGACGTCATCTATACTATAGACGTCATCTATACTATAGACGTCATCTATACTATAGACGTCATCTATACTATAGACGTCATCTATACTATAGACGTCATCTATACTATGGACCACATCTGTACTATAGACGTCATCTATATAGATGTCATCTATACTACAGACATCATCTATACTATAGATGCCATCTATACTACAGACGTCATCTATACTATAGATGCCATCTATACTATAGACGTCATCTATACTATAGATGCCATCTATACTATAGACGTCATCTATACTACAGACATCATCTATACTAGAGACGTCATCTATACTATAGACGTCATCTGTACTATAGACGTCATCTATACTATAGACGTCATCTATACTATAGACGTCATCTATACTATAGGCGACATCTATACTATAGACGTCATCTATACTTTAGACGTCATCTACACTATAGGCGTCATCTATACTATAGACGTCATCTATACTTTAGACGTCATCTATACTATAGGCGTCATCTGTACTATAGACGTCATCTATACTATAGACGTCATCTATACTATAGACGTCATCAATACTATAGACGTCATCTATACTACAGACGTCATCTATACTACAGACGTCATCTATACTATAGACGTCATCTATACTATAGACGTCATCTATACTATAGACGTCATCTATACTATAGACGTCATCTATACTATAGACGTCATCAATACTATAGACACCATCTATACTACAGACGTCATCTATGCTATAGACGTCATCTGTACTACAGACGTTATCTATGCTATAGACGTCATCTGTACTAAGGACGTCATCTATGCTATAGACGTCATCTTACTACAGACGTCACCTATGCTATATACTCATCTATACTATAGACGTCATCTATATTATAGCCGTCATCTATTCTATAGACGTCATCTATACTATAGACGTCATCTATACTATAGACGTCATCTATACTATAGACGTCATCTATGCTATAGACGTCATCTATACTATAGACGTCATCTATACTATAGACGTCATCTATACTATAGACGTCATCTATACTATAGACGTCATCTATACTATAGCATCATCTATACTATAGACGTCATCTATACTATAGACGTCATCTATACTATAGACGTCATCTATACTATGGACCACATCTGTACTATAGACGGCATCTATATAGATGTCATCTATACTACAGACGTCATCTATACTATAGATGCCATCTATACTACAGACGTCATCTATACTATAGATGCCATCTTTACTATAGACGTCATCTATACTATAGATGCCATCTATACTATAGACGTCATCTATACTATAGATGCCATCTATACTATAGACGTCATCTATACTACAGACGTCATCTATACTAGAGACGTCATCTATACTATAGACGTCATCTGTACTATAGACGTCATCTATACTATAGACGTCATCTATACTATAGACGTCATCTATACTATAGGCGACATCTATACTATAGACGTCATCTATACTTTAGACGTCATCTACACTATAGGCGTCATCTATACTATAGACGTCATCTATACTTTAGACGTCATCTATACTATAGGCGCCATCTGTACTATAGACGTCATCTATACTATAGACGTCATCTATACTATAGACGTCATCAATACTATAGACGTCAACTATACCTTAGACGTCATCTATACTATAGCCGTCATCTATACTAAAGACGTCCTCTTTACTATTGACGTCATCTATACTATAGACGTCAATTATACTATAGGCGTCATCTATACTATAGACACCATCTATACTACAGACGTCATCTATGCTATAGACGTCATCTGTACTACAGACGTTATCTATGCTATAGACGTCATCTGTACTAAAGACGTCATCTATGCTATAGACGTCATCTGTACTACAGACGTCACCTATGCTATAGACTCATCTATACTATAGACGTCATCTATATTATAGCCGTCATCTATTCTATAGACGTTATTTATACTATAGACGTCATCTATACTATAGACGTCATCTATACTATAGACGTCATCTATACTATAGACATCATCTATTCTATAGACGTCATCTATACCATAGACGTCATCTATACTATAGACGTCATCTATACTATAGACGCCATCCATACTATAGACGTCATCTATACTATAGACGTCATCTATACTATAGAAGTCATCTATGCTATAGACGTCATCTAAACTATAGACGCCATCCATACTATAGACGTCCTCTTTACTATTGACGTCATCTATACTATAGACGTCAACTATACTTTAGACGTCATCTAAACTATAGACGCCATCCATACTATAGACGTCCTCTTTACTATTGACGTCATCTATACTATAGACGTCAACTATACTTTAGACGTCATCTATACTATAGCCGTCATCTATACTAAAGACGTCCTCTTTACTATTGACGTCATCTATACTATAGACGTCAATTATACTATAGGCGTCATCTATACTAAAGACGTCATCTATGCTACAGGCGTCATCTGTACTATAGACGTCATCTATACTACAGACGTCATATTTACTACAGACGTCATATCTATACTATAGACGTCATCTATACTATAGACGTCATCTATACTATGGACGTCATCAATACTATAGACGTCATCTATACTACAGACGTCATCTATACTACAGACGTCATCTATACTACAGACGTCATCTATACTATAGACGTCATTTATACTACAGACGTCATCTATACTATAGACGTCATCTATACTATAGACTTCATCTATACTATAGACGTCATCTATACTGTAGACGTCATCTATACTATAGACGTCATCTATACTATAGACGTCATCTATACTATAGACGTCATCTATACTATAGACGTCATCTATACTATAGACGTCATCTATACTATAGAAGTCATCTATGCTATAGACGTCATCTATACTATAGCCGTCATCTATACTAAAGACGTCCTCTTTACTATTGACGTCATCTATACTATAGAAGTCATCTATGCTATAGACGTCATCTAAACTATAGACGCCATCCATACTATAGACGTCCTCTTTACTATTGACGTCATCTATACTATAGACGTCAACTATACTTTAGACGTCATCTATGCTATAGACGTCATCTATATTATAGACGTCATCTATACTTTAGACGTCATCTATACTATAGGCGTCATCTATACTACAGACGTCATCTTTACTACAGACGTCATATCTATACTATAGACGTCATCTATACTATAGACGTCATCTATACTATAGACGTCATCAATACTATAGACGTCATCTATACTACAGACGTCATCTATACTACAGACGTCATCTATACTACAGACGTCATCTATACTATAGACGTCATCTATACTACAGACGTCAGCTATACTATAGACGTCATCTATACTATAGACGTCATCTATACTATAGACGTCATCTATACTATAGACGTCATCTATACTATAGACGTCATCTATACTATAGACGTCATCTATACTATAGACGTCATCTATACTATAGACGTCATCTATACTATAGACGTCATCTATACTATAGACGTCATCTATACTATAGACGTCATCTATACTATAGACGTCATCTATACTATAGACGTCATCTATACTATAGACGTCATCTATACTATAGACGTCATCTATACTATAGACGTCATCTATACTATAGACGTCATCTATACTATAGACGTCATCTATACTATAGACGTCATCTATACTATAGACGTCATCAATACTATAGACGTCATCTATACTATAGACGTCATCTATATTATAGAAGTCATCTATGCTACAGACGTCATCTATACTATAGCCGTCATCTATACTAAAGACGTCCTCTTTACTATTGACGTCATCTATACTATAGAAGTCATCTATGCTATAGACGTCATCTAAACTATAGACGCCATCCATACTATAGACGTCCTCTTTACTATTGACGTCATCTATACTATAGACGTCAACTATACTTTAGACGTCATCTATGCAATAGAAGTCATCTATACTATAGCCGTCATCTATACTATAGACGTCCTCTTTACTATTGACGTCATCTATACTATAGACGTCAATTATACTATAGGCGTCATCTATACTATAGACGTCATCTATACTTTAGACGTCATCTATACTATAGGCGTCATCTATACTACAGACGTCATCTTTACTACAGACGTCATATCTATACTATAGACGTCATCTATACTACAGACGTCATCTATACTACAGACGTCATCTATACTATAGACGTCATCTATACTATAGACGTCATCTATACTATAGACGTCATCTATACTATAGAAGTCATCTATGCTATAGACGTCATCTATACTATAGCCGTCATCTATACTAAAGACGTCCTCTTTACTATTGACGTAATCTGTACTACAGACGTCAACTATACTATAGACGTCATCTATTCTATAGACGTCATCTATACTAGAGACGTCATCTATATTATAGACGTCATCTGTTTTACAGACGTCATCTATACTATAGACGTCATCTATACTATCGACGTCATCTATACTATAGGCGTCATCTATACTATAGACGTCATCTATACTATAGACGTCATCTATACTATAGACGTCATCTATACTATGGACCACATCTGTACTTTAGACGTCATCTATACTATAGATGCCATCTATACTATAGACGTCATCTATACTATAGATGCCATCTATACTATAGACGTCATCTATACTATAGATGCCATCTATACTATAGACGTCATCTATACTATAGATGCCATCTATACTATAGACGTCATCTATACTATAGATGCCATCTATACTTTAGACGTCATCTATACTATAGATGCCATCTATACTATAGACGTCATCTATACTATAGATGCCATCTATACTATAGACGTCATCTATACTACAGACGTCATCTATACTACAGACGTCATCTATACTATAGACGTCATCTGTACTATAGACGTCATCTATACTATAGACGTCATCTATACTATAGACGTCATCCATACTATAGGCGTCATCTGTACTATAGACGTCATCTATACTTTAGACGTCATCTATACTATAGGCGTCATCTATACTACAGACGTCATCTATACTACAGACGTCATATCTATACTATAGACGTCAACTATACTATAGACGTCATCTATTCTGTAGACGTCATCTATACTATAGACGTCATCTATATTATAGACGTCATCTGTTTTACAGACGTCATCTATACTATAGACGTCATCTATACTATAGATGCCATCTATACTATAGACGTCATCTATACTATAGATGCCATCTATACTATAGACGTCATCTATGCTACAGACGTCATCTATACTATAGACTTCATCTATACTATAGATGCCATCTATACTAATGACGTCTATAGTATAGATGGCGTCATCTATACTATAGATGCCATCTATACTATAGAAGTCTTCTATGCTACAGACGTCATCTATACTATAGACTTCATCTATACTATAGACGTCATCTATACTATAGACGTCATCTATACTATAGACGTCATCTATACTATAGACGTCATCTATACTATAGAAGTCATCTATGCTGTAGACGTCATCTATACTATAGCCGTCATCTATACTAAAGACGTCCTCTTTACTATTGACGTCATCTATACTATAGACGTCAACTATACTATAGACGTCATCTATTCTATAGACGTCATCTATACTAGAGACGTCATCTATATTATAGACGTCATCTGTTTTACAGACGTCATCTATTCTATAGACGTCATCTATACCATAGACGTCATCTATACTATAGACGTCATCTATACTATAGACGTCATCATACTATAGACGTCATCTATACTATAGACGTCATCTATACTATAGAAGTCATCTATGCTATAGACGTCATCTATACTATAGCCGTCATCTATACTAAAGACGTCCTCTTTACTATTGACGTCATCTATACTATAGAAGTCATCTATGCTATAGACGTCATCTATACTATAGACGCCATCCATACTTTAGACGTCCTCTTTACTATTGACGTCATCTATACTATGGACGTCAACTATACTTTAGACGTCATCTATGCTATAGAAGTCATCTATACTATAGCCGTCATCTATACTTTACACGTCCTCTTTACTATTGACGTCATCTATACTATAGACGTCAACTATACTATAGGCGTCATCTATACTATAGGCGTCATCTATACTATAGACGTCATCTATACTTTAGACGTCATCTATACTATAGGCGTCATCTATACTACAGACGTCATCTATACTACAGACGTCATATCTATACTATAGACGTCATCTATACTATAGACGTCATCTATACTATAGACGTCATCTATACTATAGACGTCATCAATATTATAGACGTCATCTATACTACAGACGTCATCTATACTACAGACGTCATCTATACTACAGACGTCATCTATACTATAGACGTCATCTATACTATAGACGTCATCTATACTATAGACGTCATCTATACTATAGACGTCATCTATACTATAGACGTCATCTATACTATAGACGTCATCTTTACTATAGACGTCATCTATACTACAGACGTAATCTATGCTATAGACGTAATCTGCACTACAGACGTTATCTATGCTATAGACGTCATCTGTAGTAAAGACGTCATCTATGCTATAGACGTCATCTATACTATAGACGTCATCTATATTATAGACGTCATCTGTTTTACAGACGTCATCTATTCTATAGACGTCATCTATACCATAGGCGTCATCTATACTATAGGCGTCATCTATACTATAGACGTCATCTATACTATAGACGTCATCTATACTATAGACGTCATCTATACTATAGACGTCATCAATACTATAGGCGTCATCTATACTACAGACGTCATCTATACTACAGACGTCATCTATACTATAGACGTCATCTATACTATAGGCGTCATCAATACTAAAGACGTCATCTATACTACAGACGTAATCTATGCTATAGACGTAATCTGCACTACAGACGTTATCTATGCTATAGACGTCATCTGTAGTAAAGACGTCATCTATGCTATAGACGTCATCTGTACTACAGACGTCATCTATGCCATAGACTCATCTATACTATAGACGTCATCTATACTATAGACGTCATCTATACTATGGACGACATCTATACTATAGACGTCATCTATACTATAGACGTCATCTATACTATAGACGTCATCTATACTATAGACGTCATCAATACTATAGACGTCATCTATACTACAGACGTAATCTATGCTATAGACGTAATCTGCACTACAGACGTTATCTATGCTATAGACGTCATCTGTAGTAAAGACGTCATCTATGCTATAGACGTCATCTGTACTACAGACGTCATCTATGCCATAGACTCATCTATACTATAGACGTCATCTATACTATAGACGTCATCTATACTATGGACGACATCTATACTATAGACGTCATTTATACTATAGACGTCATCTATACTATAGACGTCATCTATACTATAGACGTCATCTATACTATGGACGACATCTATACTATAGACGTCATCTATACTATAGACGTCATCTATACTATAGACGTCATCTATACTATAGACGTCATCTATACTATAGACGCCATCCATACTATAGACGTCATCTATACTATAGACGTCATCTATACTATAGACGTCATCTATACTATAGACGTCATCTATACTATAGACGTCATCTATACTATAGACGTCATCTATACTATAGACGTCATCTATACTATAGACGCCATCCATACTATAGACGTCATCTATACTATAGTCGTCATCTATACTATAGACGTCATCTATACTATAGATGTCATCTATACTATAGACGTCATCTATACTATAGACGTAATCTATACTATAGACGTCATCTATACTATAGACATCATCTATTCTATAGACGTCATCTATACTATAGACGTCATCTATACTATAGACGTCATCTATACTATAGACGCCATCCATACTATAGACGTCATCTATACTATAGACGTCATCTATACTATAGATGTCATCTATACTATAGACGTCATCTATACTGTAGACGTCATCTATACTATAGACGTCATCTATACTATAGACGTCATCTATGCTATAGACATCATCTATGCTATAGACGTCATCTATACTATAGACGTCAACTATACTATAGACGTCATCTATACTATAGACGACATCTATACTACAGACGTCATCTATACTATGGACGACATCTATACTATAGACGTCATCTATACTATAGACTTCATCTATACTATAGACGTCATCTATACTACAGACGTCATCTATACTACAGACGTCATCTATACTATGGACGACATCTATACTACAGACGTCATCTATACTATGGACGACATCTATACTATAGACGTCATCTATACTATAGACTTCATCTATACTATAGACTTCATCTATACTATAGACGTCACCTATACTACAGACGTCATCTATACTATAGACGTCATCTATACTACAGACGTCATCTATACTATGGACGACATCTATACTATAGACGTCATCTATACTATAGACGTCACCTATACTACAGACGTCATCTATACTATAGACGTCATCTATACTATGGACGACATCTATACTACAGACGTCATCTATACTATGGACGACATCTATACTATAGACGTCATCTATACTATGGACGACATCTATACTATAGACGTCACCTATACTACAGACGTCACCTATACTACAGACGTCATCTGTACTATAGACGTCATCTGTACTATAGACGTCATCTATACTATAGACGTCATCTATATTATAGACGTCATCTATACCATAGGCGTCATCTATACTTTAGACGTCATCTATACTATAGGCGTCATCTATACAACAGACGTCATCTATACTACAGACGTCATATCTATACTATACACGTCATCTATACTATAGACGTCATCTATGCCATAGACGTCATCTATGCTATAGACGTCATCTATACTATAGCCGTCATCTATACTATAGACGTCCTCTTTACTATTGACGTCATCTATACTATAGACGTCATCTATACTATAGACTTCATCTATACTATAGACGTCATCTATACTACAGACGTCATCTATACTATGGACGACATCTATACTACAGACGTCAACTATACTATGGACGACATCTATACTATAGAGTCATCTATACTATAGACTTCATCTATACTATAGACGTCACCTATACTACAGACGTCATCTATACTATAGACGTCATCTATACTATAGACGTCATCTATACTATGGACGACATCTATACTATAGACGTCATTTATAATATAGACGTCATCTATACTGTAGACGTCATCTATACTATAGACGTCATCTATACTATAGACATCATCTATACTATAGACGTCATCTATACTATGGACGACATCTATACTATAGACGTCATCTATACTATGGACGACATCTATACTATAGACGTCATCTATACTATAGACGTCATCTATACTATGGACGACATTATACTATGGACGACATCTATACTACAGACGTCAACTATACTATGGACGACATCTATACTATAGAGTCATCTATACTATAGACTTCATCTATACTATAGACGTCACCTATACTACACTTACTTACTTACTTACTTAAGGTGGCGCTACAGTCCGGGGTGGACCTGGGCCTCGGCCAACAAGCTTCGCCAGCCAGCTCTGTCTCTAGCTAGCCGTCTCCAGTTTCGCACGCGAAGTTGGCTGAGGTCCCCTTCCACTTGCGTGCGCCACCTGAGTCTCGGTGCTCCTCTACCGCGTCGTCCCTGCGGTGTGGATTCGAAGATTTTCCGGGCCGGGGCGTTGGTGTCCATCCGCTCTAAATGACCCAGCCATCGTAGACGTTGTGTTTTGACTCTTTTGGCTAGGTCGGTATCGCTGTACAGCCCGTACAGTTCGATGTTATATCTCCTCCTCCACTCTCCGTCTATGCAGACGGGACCGTAAATCGTCCGAAGAATTTTCCTCTCGAAGCAGCCTAAAGTGTTTTCATCCGCCTTTGACAGAGTCCATGCTTCTGCACCGTAAAGCAGGACTGGGATGATGAGGGTCTTATACATGGACACTTTAGTTGCTCGAGAGAGGGCTTTGCTACTCAATTGCCTTCTTAGCCCAAAGAAACAGCGATTGGCAAGAGTTATCCTTCGTTTGATTTCAGCGCTGGTGTCATTGTCTGAATTGATAGCGGAACCAAGGTAGACAAAGTCCCTAACTACCTCAAAGTTATAGCTGTCGATGGTGATGTTTTGTCCAAGACGTCGGTGTTGGGTGTCTTTTCTTGATGACAGCATATACTTGGTTTTGCCCTCATTGACTGCTAAACCCATATTCGCCGCTTCCGTCCCAATACTCACGAAGGCTTCACTGACATCACGCTTTGTTCTACCGATTATGTCAATGTCGTCTGCGTATGCAAGTAGTTGAACGGACTTTTGAAAGATTGTACCTCTGGTGTTGGCGCGAGAGTTCTGCACAATTCTCTCAAGTATGATGTTAAAGAAGTCGCATGACAGCGCGTCGCCTTGTCTAAATCCTTTTTTGACATCAAAGGGGTCGGTGAGGTCTTTGCCGACCTTGACGGAACAGCGTGAGTTTTCCATCGTCATCCTGCACAGACTGACGAGTTTGGCAGGGATGCCAAAACTAGACATTGCGCTATATAGCTCGTCTCTATAGATGCTGTCATACGCGGCCTTGAAATCGATGAAGAGGTGGTGTGTATCGATTTGGAATTCCTGGGTTTTCTCCAAGATCTGCCGCAGTGTGAATATTTGATCGATGGTGGACTTTCCTGGCCTAAAGCCACACTGATATGTGCCTATCAGATTGTTGACAAACGGCTTCAGGCGTTCACACAGTACAGCAGAAAAGATCTTGTATGCGATGTTAAGAAGACTTATGCCTCTGTAGTTGGCACAACTCAGAGGGTCTCCTTTCTTCAGGATCGGGCAAACAATGCTGAGGTTCCATTCGTCGGGCATGCTTTCTTCCGACCATATCTTGCAGATGAGCTGGTGCATGCTCCTAACCAGCTCATCGCCAGCGGATTTAAAAAGTTCGGCAGCTAGGCCGTCTGCTTTGTTGCACTTGAGCTTAGACACAGCTACTTTCACCTCCTCGAGGTCGGGTGGGCGGTATCGTTCGTATGCTTCGTCGGTAACGTCTTCGCCCGGGTTGAATGGTTCGTTCTGCCTGACAGCGGTATTTGGTTCTTCCTCGCCGTTATACAGTCTGCAGAAGTGGTCTTTCCAAATCCTCAGCACCGACTGCGATTCTACAACGATGTTCCCTTGATGGTCCTTACAGGCTTCAGTTCGAAGTTTATACCCTTGGCAGGACCTTTTGATCCTTTGGTAAAACTTTCTAACCTCATTCCTGTTGTAACATCTCTCTATCTCTTCAACCGCGCGCTTCTCGTGCTCTCTCTTTTTCCTTCGGAGAAGCCGGTGCTCCTCTCTCCTCCTCTGCTCGTAGAGCTCGCGAGCAGCTCTAGTCCTTCTGTGCAGCGCCGCTTTGTATGCTTCCTGTTTAGCTGCATGTGCTTGCCGGCATTCATCGTCAAACCAGGGGTTTCGTTGTGGTCGCCGTGTGAAACCCAGCACTTCAGAGGCGGCGTCTCTGATGGCATTTTGGCAATGTTGCCACTGGCTATCAATACTTGATGCTGGTTGCATAGGACTTCGTAGAAGGTTTTGAGAGACTCGGTTGGAGAAGGACCTGGCGATCTCTTGCGATTGTAGTCGGCCGACGTCAAACTTCCTCACAGTATTTCCATTACTTGGCGCTGGTCGGGATATCCGCAGCCGTACCTTGGCTACAACAAGGTAGTGATCCGAGTCAATGTTGGCCCCTCGGAAAGTTCGGACATCCATGATACTGGAGGAGTGCCTTGCGTCGATCGCAATATGGTCAATCTGGTTGACGGTTGATTGATCGGGAGATCTCCATGTCCCTTTGTGGATATTGAGATGCGGGAACTGTGTACTAGCTACCACAACGTGTCGCCCCGCAGCAAAGTCGATCAGCCTGAATCCGTTATCGGAGGTCGTGTCGTGCAGGCTATACTTTCCGACAGTACGACCAAAGATGCCCTCCCTTCCTAGCTTGGCATTAAAATCGCCTAGGACAATTTTAATGTCGTAGCTAGGGCACTGCTCATAAGTTTTGTCCAGGAGCTCGTAGAACATATCTTTGGTCTCGTCATCTTTCTCCTCTGTGGGGGCATGTGCGCATATCAGGCTAATGTTGGCGAATTTAGCCTTGATGCGGATCGTCGCGAGGCGCTCGCTTACAGGGTTGAAGCTCAAGACTTTTTGCCTAAGTCTGCCTCCAACAACGAAACCACATCCAAATAGGCGCTGTCTTTGATGCCGATAGCAGTCGCCGTAGTAGATGTCGCAGTTTTTCATCCTTCTTTTGCCCGGCCCGTCCCACCGCATTTCTTGGATGGCAGTAATGTTTGTCTTGCAGTCGTTAAGGGCCTCCGCTAGTTGCTCGGCTGCACGTGGTCTGTTAAGGGACCTAACATTCCACGTGCAGATCCGGAGCTCGTTGTCCTTTTCTCGTTTGCATTGGTCGTCAACAGTAAATCCGTCCGAATCCGAGGCTTGTTTCCGCTTCGTGACTGGTGTTTCTTTACGTGGCCGGGAAGTCACCCCGACGGCACGACCCCCAACCTGGAGGACCAGATCCTTTGCTTAGCTCTAAGGACGGAGAGCCGGATAGCCCGCTCCTTATAGGCCTGAGCTCCGAATACGTCGTAGTAGCCCATATAAGGTGTTCACTAAGTAGTTCGGCCTGACTGGAACTATGGACGCCACCGTTGATTCCATCTGGGGAATTCCTCCGCTGCCGTCCGGATGCAAGGAGAAGTGCCTTAGTGGGAACACTCCTCCCCCCCTCTCTCGTCTGCTACCCCCAACAACCTTCCAAAGGGGTTGGAACCCAATCTCCAGTTGAGGTACTAGGCACCCGGTGTTCACCACGGGGAGGTGAGAGTAGGAGTTGATAGACAGAGGTGGGTTTAGAAAACCTGTGGATGCTTGTATCCTCTTGAGTGCACATGTCTATCCTTTGACCACCATATACGTCTATACTATAGACGTCATCTATACTATAGACGTCATCTATACTATAGACGTCATCTATACTATAGACGTCATCTATACTATAGACGTCATCTATACTATAGACGTCATCTATACTATAGACGTCATCAATACTATAGACGTCATCTATACTACAGACGTAATCTATGCTATAGACGTAATCTGCACTACAGACGTTATCTATGCTATAGACGTCATCTGTAGTAAAGACGTCATCTATGCTATAGACGTCATCTGTACTACAGACGTCATCTATGCCATAGACTCATCTATACTATAGACGTCATCTATACTATAGACGTCATCTATACTATGGACGACATCTATACTATAGACGTCATTTATAATATAGACGTCATCTATACTGTAGACGTCATCTATACTATAGACGTCATCTATACTATAGACGTCATCTATACTATAGACGTCATCTATACTATGGACGACATCTATACTATAGACGTCATCTATACTATAGACGTCATCTATACTATAGACGTCATCTATACTATAGGCGTCATCTATACTATAGACGACATCCATACTGTAGACGTCATCTATACTATAGACGTCATCTATACTATAGACGCCATCTATACTATAGACGTCATCTATACTATAGACATCATCTATTCTATAGACGTCATCTATACTATAGACGTCATCTATACTATAGACGTCATCTATACTATAGACGCCATCCATACTATAGACGTCATCTATACTATAGACGTCATCTATACTATAGATGTCATCTATACTATAGACGTCATCTATACTGTAGACGTCATCTATACTATAGACGTCATCTATACTATAGACGTCATCTATTCTATAGACGTCATCTATGCTATAGACATCAGCTATGCTATAGACGTCATCTATACTATAGACGTCAACTATACTATAGACGTCATCTATACTATAGACGACATCTATACTACAGACGTCATCTATACTATGGACGACATCTATACTATAGACGTCATCTATACTATAGACTTCATCTATACTATAGACGTCATCTATACTACAGACGTCATCTATACTACAGACGTCATCTATACTATGGACGACATCTATACTACAGACGTCATCTATACTATGGACGACATCTATACTATAGACGTCATCTATACTATAGACTTCATCTATACTATAGACTTCATCTATACTATAGACGTCACCTATACTACAGACGTCATCTATACTATAGACGTCATCTATACTATAGACGTCATCTATACTACAGACGTCATCTATACTATGGACGACATCTATACTATAGACGTCATCTGTACTATAGACTTTATCTATACTATAGACGTCACCTATACTACAGACGTCATCTATACTATAGACGTCATCTATACTATGGACGACATCTATACTACAGACGTCATCTATACTATGGACGACATCTATACTATAGACGTCATCTATACTATGGACGACATCTATACTATAGACGTCACCTATACTACAGACGTCACCTATACTACAGACGTCATCTGTACTATAGACGTCATCTGTACTATAGACGTCATCTATACTATACACGTCATCTATACTATAGACGTCATCTATATTATAGACGTCATCTATACCATAGGCGTCATCTATACTTTAGACGTCATCTATACTATAGGCGTCATCTATACAACAGACGTCATCTATACTACAGACGTCATATCTATACTATACACGTCATCTATACTATAGACGTCATCTATACCATAGACGTCATCTATGCTATAGACGTCATCTATACTATAGCCGTCATCTATACTATAGACGTCCTCTTTACTATTGAAGTCATCTATACTATAGACGTCATCTATACTATAGACTTCATCTATACTATAGACGTCATCTATACTATGGACGACATCTATACTATAGACGTCATTTATACTATAGACGTCATCTATACTGTAGACGTCATCTATACTATGGACGACATCTATACTATAGACGTCAACTATACTATAGACGTCATCTATACTATAGACGTCATCTATACTATAGACGTCATCTATACCATAGACGTCATCTATGCTATAGACGTCATCTATACTATAGCCGTCATCTATACTATAGACGTCCTCTTTACTATTGAAGTCATCTATACTATAGACGTCATCTATACTATAGACTTCATCTATACTATGGACGACATCTATACTACAGACTCAACTATACTATGGACGACATCTATACTATAGAGTCATCTATACTATAGACTTCATCTATACTATAGACGTCACCTATACTACAGACGTCATCTATACTATAGACGTCATCTATACTATAGACGTCATCTATACTATGGACGACATCTATACTATAGACGTCATTTATACTATAGACGTCATCTATACTGTAGACGTCATCTATTCTATAGACGTCATCTATACTATTGACATCATCTATACTATAGACGTCATCTATACTATGGACGACATCTATACTATAGACGTCATCTATACTATAGACGTCATCTATACTATGGACGACATCTATATTATAGACGTCATCTATACCATAGGCGTCATCTATAATTTAGACGTCATCTATACTATAGGCGTCATCTATACAACAGACGTCATCTATACTACAGACGTCATATCTATACTATAGACGTCATCTATACTATAGACGTCATCTATACCATAGACGTCCTCTTTACTATTGACGTCATCTATACAATAGACGTCATCTATACTATAGACGTCATCTGTTCTACAAACGTCACCTATACTATAGACGTCATCTATACTATAGACGTCATCTATGCTATAGACATCATCTATGCTATAGACGTCATCTATACTATAGACGTCAACTATACTATAGACGTCATCTATACTATAGACGACATCTATACTACAGACGTCATCTATACTATGGACGACATCTATACTATAGACGTCATCTATACTATAGACTTCATCTATACTATAGACGTCATCTATACTATGGACGACATCTATACTATAGACGTCATCTGTTCTACAAACGTCACCTATACTATAGACGTCATCTATACTATAGACGTCATCTATGCTATAGACATCATCTATGCTATAGACGTCATCTATACTATAGACGTCAACTATACTATAGACGTCATCTATACTATAGACGACATCTATACTACAGACGTCATCTATACTATGGACGACATCTATACTATAGACGTCATCTATACTATAGACTTCATCTATACTATAGACGTCATCTATACTATGGACGACATCTTTACTATAGACGTCAACTATACTATAGATGTCATCTATACTATAGACGTCATCTATATTAGAGACGTCATCTGTTCTACAAACGTCACCTATACTATAGACGTGATCTATACTATAGACGTCATCTATACTATGGACGACATCTATACTATAGACGTCATCTATACTATAGACTTCATCTATACTATAGACGTCATCTATACTACAGACGTCATCTATACTACAGACGTCATCTATACTATGGACCACATCTATACTACAGACGTCATCTATACTATAGACGACATCTATACTATAGACGTCATCTATACTATAGACTTCATCTATACTATGGACGTCACCTATACTACAGACGTCATCTATACTATAGACGTCATCTATACTAAAGACGTCATCTATACTATGGACGACATCTATACTATAGACGTCATTTATACTATAGACGTAATCTATACTGTAGACGTCATCTATACTATAGACGTCATCTATACTATAGACCTCATCTATACTATAGACGTCATCTATACTATGGACGACATCTATACTATAGACGTCATCTATACTATAGACGTCATCTATACTATGGACGACATCTGTACTATAGACGTCATCTATACTACAGACGTCATCTATACTATGGACGACATCTATACTATAGACGTCATCTATACTATAGACTTCATCTATACTATAGACGTCATCTATACTATAGACGTCACCTATACTATAGACGTCATCTATACTATAGACGTCACCTATACTATAGACGTCATCTATACTATAGACGTCATCTATACTATAGACGTCATCTATACTATAGACGTCATCTATACTATAGACGTCATCTATACTATAGACGTCATCTATACTATAGACGTCATCTATACTATAGACGTCATTTATACTATAGACGTCATCTTTACTATAGACGTCATCTATACTATAGACGTCATCTATACTATAGACGTCATCTATACTATAGACGTCATCTATACTATAGACGTCATCTCTACTATAGACGTCATCTATACTATAGACGTCATCTATACTATAGACGTCATCTATATTATAGACGTCATCTGTTGTACAGACGTCATCTATACTATAGACGTCATCTATACTATAGACGTCATCTATACTATAGACGTCATCTATACTTTGGACCACATCTGTACTATAGACGTCATCTATATAGACGTCATCTATACTATAGACGTCATCTACACTATAGATGCCATCTATACTATAGACGTCATCTATACTACAGACGTCATCTATACTATAGACGTCCTCTATACTACAGACGTCATCTATACTACAGACGTCATCTATACTATAGACGTCATCTATACTATAGACGTCATCTATACTATAGACGTCATCTTTACTATAGACGTCATCTGTACTATAGACGTCATCTATACTATAGCCGTCATCTATACTATAGACGTCCTCTTTACTATTGACGTCATCTATACTATAGACGTCAACTATACTATAGGCGTCATCTATACTATAGACATCATCTATACTTTAGACGTTATCTATACTATAGGCGTCATCTATACTACAGACGTCATATCTATACTATAGACGTCATCTATACTATAGACGTCATCTATACTATAGACGTCATCTATACTATAGTAGTCATCAATACTATAGTAGTCATCAATACTATTGACGTCATCTATACTACAGACGTCATCTATACTACAGACGTCATCTATACTACAGACGTCATCTATACTATAGACGTCATCTATACTATAGACGTCATCTATGCTATAGACGTCATCTATACTATAGCCGTCATCTATACTATAGACGTCCTCTTTACTATTGACGTCATCTATACTATAGACGTCAACTATACTATAGACGTCATCTATACTATAGACGTCATCTATACTATAGACGTCATCTATACTTTGGACCACATCTGTACTATAGACGTCATCTATATAGACGTCATCTATACTATAGACGTCATCTATACTATAGACGTCATCTATACTATAGACGTCATCTATGCTATAGACGTCATCTATACTATAGCCGTCATCTATACTATAGACGTCCTCTTTACTATTGACGTCATCTATACTATAGACGTCAACTATACTAAAGACGTCATCTATTCTATAGAAGTCATCTATACTATAGACGTCATCTATATTATAGACGTCATCTGTTTTACAGACGTCATCTATACTATAGACGTCATCTATACTATAGACGTCATCTATACTATAGACGTCATCTATACTATAGACGTCATCTATACTTTGGACCACATCTGTACTATAGACGTCATCTATATAGACGTCATCTATACTATAGACGTCATCTATACTACAGACGTCATCTATACTATAGACGTCATCTATACTACAGACGTCATCTATACTATAGACGTCATCTATGCTATAGACGTCATCTATACTATAGCCGTCATCTATATTATAGACGTCCTCTTTACTATTGACGTCATCTATACTATAGACGTCAACTATACTAAAGACGTCATCTATTCTATAGAAGTCATCTATAGTATAGACGTCATCTATATTATAGACGTCATCTATACTATAGACGTCATCTATACTTTGGACCACATCTGTACTATAGACGTCATCTATATAGACGTCATCTATACTATAGACGTCATCTATACTATAGATGCCATCTATACTATAGACGTCATCTATACTACAGACGTCATCTATACTATAGACGTCATCTATACTACATACGTCATCTATACTATAGACGTCATCTATACTATAGACGTCATCTATACTATAGACGTCATCTATACTATAGCCGTCATCTATATTATAGACGTCCTCTTTACTATTGACGTCATCTATACTATAGACGTCAACTATACTAAAGACGTCATCTATTCTATAGAAGTCATCTATATTATAGACGTCATCTATATTATAGACGTCATCTATACTATAGACGTCATCTATATTATAGACGTCATCTATACTATAGACGTCATCTATGCTATAGACGTCATCTATACTATAGCCGTCATCTATATTATAGACGTCCTCTTTACTATTGACGTCATCTATACTATAGACGTCAACTATACTAAAGACGTCATCTATTCTATAGAAGTCATCTATATTATAGACGTCATCTATATTATAGACGTCATCTATACTATAGACGTCATCTATACTTTGGACCACATCTGTACTATAGACGTCATCTATATAGACGTCATCTATACTATAGACGTCATCTATACTATAGATGCCATCTATACTATAGACGTCGTCTATACTATAGACGTCGTCTATACTATAGACGTCATCTATACTATAGACGTCGTCTATACTATAGACGTCATCTATACTATAGACGTCATCTATACTATAGACGTCATCTATACTATAGACGTCATCTATACTATAGACGTCATCTATACTATAGACGTCATCTATACTATAGACGTCATCTATACTATAGACGTCATCTATGCTATAGACGTCATCTATACTATAGCCGTCATCTATACTATAGACGTCCTCTTTACTATTGACGTCATCTATACTATAGACGTCAACTATACTAAAGACGTCATCTATTCTATAGAAGTCATCTATACTATAGACGTCATCTATATTATAGACGTCATCTGTTTTACAGACGTCATCTATACTATAGACGTCATCTATACTATAGACGTCATCTATACTATAGACGTCATCTATACTTTGGACCACATCTGTACTATAGACGTCATCTATATAGACGTCATCTATACTATAGACGTCATCTATACTATAGACGTCATCTATACTACAGACGTCATCTATACTATAGACGTCATCTATACTACAGACGTCATCTATACTATAGAAGTCATCTATACTATAGACGTCATCTATACTATAGACGACATCTATACTATAGACGTCATCTATACTATAGACGTCATCTATACTATAGACGTCATCTATACTATAGACGTCATCTATACTATAGACGTCATCTATACTATAGACGTCATCTATACTATAGACGTCATCTATACTATAGACGTCATCTATACTATAGACGTCATCTATACTATAGACGTCATCTATACTATAGACGTCATCTATACTATAGCCGTCATCTATATTATAGACGTCCTCTTTACCATTGACGTCATCTATACTATAGACGTCAACTATACTACAGACGTCATCTATTCTATAGAAGTCATCTGTACTATAGACGTCATCTATATTGTAGACGTCATCTATATTATAGACGTCATCTATACTATAGACGTCATCTATACTTTGGACCACATCTGTACTATAGACGTCATCTATATAGACGTCATCTATACTATAGACGTCATCTATACTATAGACGTCATCTATACTATAGACGTCATCTATACTATAGATGCCATCTATACTATAGACGTCATCTATACTATAGACGTCATCTATACTACAGACGTCATCTATACTATAGACGTCATCTATACTACATACGTCATCTATACTATAGACGTCATCTATACTATAGACGTCATCTATACTATAGACGTCATCTATACTATAGACGTCATCTATACTATAGACGTCATCTATACTATAGACGTCATCTATGCTATAGACGTCATCTATACTATAGCCGTCATCTATACTATAGACGTCCTCTTTACTATAGACGTCATCTATACTATAGACGTCATCTATACTATAGACGTCATCTATACTATAGACGTCATCTATACTATAGACGTCATCTATACTATAGACGTCATCTATACTATAGACGTCATCTATACTATAGACGTCATCTATACTATAGACGTCATCTATAGTATAGACGTCATCTATATTATAGACGTCATCTGTTTTACAGACGTCATCTATACTATAGACGTCATCTATAATATAGACGTCATCTATACTATAGACGTCATCTATACTTTGGACCACATCTGTACTATAGACGTCATCTATATAGACGTCATCTATACTATAGACGTCATCTACACTATAGATGCCATCTATACTATAGACGTCATCTATACTACAGACGTCATCTATACTAAAGACGTCCTCTATACTACAGACGTCATCTATACTACAGACGTCATCTATACTATAGACGTCATCTATACTATAGACGTCATCTATACTATAGACGTCATCTGTACTATAGACGTCATCTATACTATAGCCGTCATCTATACTATAGACGTCCTCTTTACTATTGACGTCATCTATACTATAGACGTCAACTATACTATAGGCGTCATCTATACTATAGACATCATCTGTACTTTAGACGTTATCTATACTATATGCGTCATCTATACTACAGACGTCATATCTATACTATAGACGTCATCTATACTATAGACGTCATCTATACTATAGTAGTCATCAATACTATTGACGTCATCTATACTACAGACGTCATCTATACTACAGACGTCATCTATACTACAGACGTCATCTATACTATAGACGTCATCTATACTATAGACGTCATCTATACTATAGACGTCATCTATGCTATAGACGTCATCTATACTATAGCCGTCATCTATACTATAGACGTCCTCTTTACTATTGACGTCATCTATACTATAGACGTCAACTATACTATAGACGTCATCTATACTATAGACGTCATCTATATTATAGACGTCATCTGTTCTACAAACGTCACCTATACTATAGACGTCATCTATACTATAGACGTCATCTATACTATGGACGACATCTATATTATAGACGTCATCTATACTATAGACTTCATCTATACTATAGACGTCATCTATACTACAGACGTCATCTATACTACAGACGTCATCTATACTATGGACGACATCTATACTACAGACGTCATCTATACTATGGACGACATCTATACTATAGACGTCATCTATACTATAGACTTCATCTATACTATAGACGTCACCTATACTACAGACGTCATCTATACTATAGACGTCATCTATACTATAGAAGTCATCTATACTATGGACGACATCTATACTATAGACGTCATCTATACTATAGACGTCGTCTATACTATAGACGTCGTCTATACTATAGACGTCATCTATACTATAGACGTCATCTATACTATAGACGTCATCTATACTATAGACGTCATCTATACTATAGACGTCATCTATACTATAGACGTCATCTATACTATAGACGTCATCTATGCTATAGACGTCATCTATACTATAGCCGTCATCTATACTATAGACGTCCTCTTTACTATTGACGTCATCTATACTATAGACGTCAACTATACTAAAGACGTCATCTATTCTATAGAAGTCATCTGTACTATAGACGTCATCTATATTATAGACGTCATCTGTTTTACAGACGTCATCTATACTATAGACGTCATCTATACTATAGACGTCATCTATACTATAGACGTCATCTATACTTTGGACCACATCTGTACTATAGACGTCATCTATATAGACGTCATCTATACTATAGACGTCATCTATACTATAGATGCCATCTATACTATAGACGTCATCTATACTACAGACGTCATCTATACTATAGACGTCATCTATACTACAGACGTCATCTATACTATAGACGTCATCTATACTATAGACGTCATCTATACTATAGACGTCATCTATACTATAGACGTCATCTATACTATAGACGTCATCTATACTATAGACGTCATCTATACTATAGACGTCATCTATACTATAGACGTCATCTATACTATAGACGTCATCTATACTATAGACGTCATCTATACTATAGACGTCATCTATACTATAGACGTCATCTATACTATAGACGTCATCTATACTATAGACGTCATCTATACTATAGACGTCATCTATACTATAGACGTCATCTATATTATAGTAGTCCTCTTTACTATTGACGTCATCTATACTATAGACGTCAACTATACTAAAGACGTCATCTATTCTATAGAAGTCATCTATACTACAGACGTCATCTATACTACAGACGTCATCTATACTACAGACGTCATCTATACTATAGCCGTCATCTATACTACAGACGTCATCTATACTACAGGGTGTTTCCAAATTCGATGCAAATATTTTGACACAAGATTCTTGGGTATATTTGAAGAGAAAAATTGTTCTACAGTATGGGCCTATCTCAAATTTTGTATCAAAACCAACACTTATTGGGAATTTAAGAAAACACCTACTTTGAGGTACCTTGACCCATACTAACACAAATATCTCCGCTAACACTTACAACAGGTACTTCAATTAGGACTTACATTTTAGAAAAAATAGTACTCCTTTTAACTGCATTAAAATAAAATTGATGACTTTTTTAACTTTCGAGATACTTGCTTTTAAGTCGGATCCTTTTTCCCTGCCCATGACACTTTTTTGACTTTCAAGACACATTTCTGCGAAAAATGCGTAATAAACATATCGGTAACTTTTTTTTTCTAGTGCACCTAACAATACTTAATAAAAATTGCTAAGACAAGTTACCTGAAAAACCCACAGATTTTATGATACTTGGGAAATTTCATAGCAGGTAAAATTATGAAAAACTCGATTCATAGTGTTCAATTCCTATTATTCTGAATAAAAATGCTTGTGTTTGGTTTATGTTTTTTTTTATTTCATTAAGTTAACTTTACAATCAAATAAGGTGTTCAAAGTGTCCTCCTCCATTTTGTATGCATGCTAGAGCTCGCTTTTGGATTGCGCTGTCAACGTTTATTGAGGATAACTCCTGCCTCACTTGTGACGAGGCTTGGAGAATGCGATCTTCTAAATCATTTAGAGTTTATATTTCTGTAGAATAAACAAGTTCTTTCATTCTCCCCCATACAAAAAAATCCATAATTGTAAGGTCTGGAGATCTTGCAGGCCAGTGAACTGGTCCATTTCTTCCTATCCAACGACCAGCGTACTTTTCATCCAGCCAATTCTTAACCTCGCGACCAAAGTGGGCTGGGGCTCCATCCTGTTGAAAATATGACGAAGCTCGTTGAGTTACCGGAACATCCTCCAGTAGATCTGTTAAATCATTGCGCAAAAATTCCAGATAGTTTGCAGAATTCAGTGTGGGAGGCAGTTTGAAGGGACCGATTAAGTTGTTTCCAATAACACCTGTCCACAAATGGACGCTAAATCTGTGTTGAAATGATGACTCTCTCCTTGTGTGTAGGTTTTCCGCAGCCCATGTGTGTAGATTGTGAAAATTTGTAATCCCATCTCTAGTAAATTGAGATTCGTCCGTCCATAGGATTCTGCTTATAAAACCGTTGTCATCCAAGTTCCGCTCTAACAACCAGTTGCAAAACTCAAGTCTCCAAATCACTCTGAAGCAGTTCCTGCACAGGTGTATGGTGGTATGGATACAAGTTTTCCGTATGCAGGAGACGAACAATTTTATGTGTTGAAACATTAAATCGCAAGGATAAGCGCCTGATGCTGATTGATGGATCGTTTGCAACCGCTTCCAGTATTCTTTCATCAACTGCAATTCTTCCTGGTGAAGCTCCTGCGTTAGGTCGTCTTGTTGAAACAGATCCCGTTTCCCGAAGTTTTCGAAACGAATTTGTAAATACGCGGGGATTAGGTACTCTTCGGTTAGGATAAAGCTGATGGTATCTTTGTTGTGCTCTAATAGAACTCTCGTTGCACATCCCATAAACGTAGATAATATCGGCGTATTCTTCGTTTGTAAAAGATAAAATTTCAAGTAGGGTTTCTTAACAACTGTTGTGTCGCCTCGGCTTCAAAAATGACTTTGATGGATTAAATTTTGTTTTCTAACCTTTTATACAATTTACATTAGGTAAATTTTCCAACAAGGCGACCAACCTCAAACTTTATCCCTTTTGGTATTTAACAGAAAAATGATAGGGAAATTACCTTTTTATCAGGTAGTCTAATAAAAATGCATGCTCTAAAACCTACGTAAATTATTAATACATAGTCAAAAAATCGTTCTTGTTGTCAATCGCGGTTATAAAAGTAGTTAACAAATCATATTTCCACCTTATACCTGCCGCGGCTTCGTAAAAAGAGTTTTTCATAATTTTACCTGCTATGGAATTTCCCAAGTATAATAAAATTTGTGCTTTTTTCGGGTAACTTGTCAATTTTTATTAAGTATTGTTAGCTGCACTAGAAAAAAAAAATTACCGATATGTTTATTACGCATTTTTCGCAGAAATGTGTCTTTAAATTCAAAAAAATGTCATGGGCAGGGAAAAAGGATCCGACTTAAAAGCAAATATCTCAAAAGTTAAAAAAGTCATCAATTTTATTTTAATGCAGTTAAAAGGAGTACTATTTCTTCTAAAATCTAAGTAATAAATGAAAAACCTGTTGTAAGTTTTAGCGGAGATATTTGTGTTAGTATGGGTCAAAGTACCTCAAAGTAGGTGTTTTCTTAAATTCCCAATAAGTGGTATCAAAATTTGAGATAGGCCCATACTGTAGTACAATTTTTTTCTTCAAATATACCCAAGAATCTTGTGTCAAAATATTTGCATCGAATTTGGAAACACCCTGTATATTATAGACGTCATCTATACTATAGACGTCATCTATACTTTGGACCACATCTGTACTATAGACGTCATCTATATAGACGTCATCTATACTATAGACGTCATCTATACTATAGATGCCATCTATACTATAGACGTCATCTATACTACAGACGTCATCTATACTATAGACGTCATCTATACTACATACGTCATCTATACTATAGACGTCATCTATACTATAGACGTCATCTATACTATAGACGTCATCTATACTATAGACGTCATCTATACTATAGACGTCATCTATGCTATAGACGTCATCTATACTATAGCCGTCATCTATACTATAGACGTCCTCTTTACTATTGACGTCATCTATACTATAGACGTCAACTTTACTATAGACGTCATCTATGCTGTAGACGTCATCTATACTACAGACGTCATCTATACTATAGACGTCATCTATCTATAGACGCCATCTATCTATAGACGCCATCTGTACTATAGACGTCATCTGTACTATAGACGTCATCTACACTATAGACGTCATCTATTCTATAGACGTCATCTATACTACTGAGGTCATCTATACTACAGACGTCATCTATACTACAGACGTCATCTATGCTATAGACGTCATCTGTACTACAGACGTCATCTATGCTACAGACGTCATCGTTACTACAGACGTCATCTATGCTATAGACGTCATCTGTACTACAGACGTCATCTATACTATAGACGTCATCTATACTATAGACGTCATCTATACTATAGACGTCATCTATACTATAGACGTCATCTATACTATAGGCCTCATCTATACTATAGACGTCATCTATACTATAGACGTCATCTATGCTATAGACGTTATCTATACTATAGCCGTCATCTATACTATAGACGTCCTCTTTACTATTGACGACATCTATACTATAGACGTCAACTATACTATAGACGTCATCTATTCTAAAGACGTCATCTATACTATAGACGTCATCTATATTATAGAGGTCATCTGTTTTACAGACGTCATCTATACTATAGACGTCATCTATACTATAGACCTCATCTATACTATAGACGTCATCTATTCTATAGACGTCATATATACTACAGAGGTCATCTATACTACAGACGTCATCTATACTATAGACGTCATCTATCTATAGACGCCATCTATCTATAGACGCCATCTGTACTATAGACGTCATCTGTACTATAGACGTCATCTATAATATAGACGTCATCTATACTATAGACGTCATCTATACTATAGACGTCATCTATACTATAGACGTCATCTATACTATAGACGTCATCTATACTATAGACGTCATCTATACTATAGACGTCATCTATACTATAGACGTCATCTATACTATAGGCCTCATCTATACTATAGACGTCATCTATACTATAGACGCCATCTATACTATAGACGTCATCTATACTATAGACGTCATCTATGCTATAGACGTCATCTATACTATAGACGTCATCTATGCTATAGACGTTATCTATACTATAGCCGTCATCTATACTATAGACGTCCTCTTTACTATTGACGACATCTATACTATAGACGTCAACTATACTATAGACGTCATCTATTCTTAAGATGTCATCTATACTATAGACGTCATCTATATTATAGAGGTCATCTGTTTTACAGACGTCATCTATACTATAGACGTCATCTATCTATAGACGCCATCTATCTATAGACGCCATCTGTACTATAGACGTCATCTGTACTATAGACGTCATCTACACTATAGACGTCATCTATTCTATAGACGTCATCTATACTACAGAGGTCATCTATACTACAGACGTCATCTATACTATAGACGTCATCTATCTATAGACGCCATCTATCTATAGACGCCATCTGTACTATAGACGTCATCTGTACTATAGACGTCATCTATACTATAGACGTCATCTATACTATAGACGTCCTCTTTACTATTGACGACATCTATACTATAGACGTCAACTATACTATAGACGTCATCTATTCTAAAGACGTCATCTATACTATAGACGTCATCTATATTATAGAGGTCATCTGTTTTACAGACGTCATCTATACTATAGACGTCATCTATACTATTGACGTCATCTATACTACAGACGTCATCTATACTATAGACGTCATCTATCTATAGACGCCATCTATCTATAGACGCCATCTGTACTAAAGACGTCATCTGTACTATAGACGTCATCTATTCTATAGACGTCATCTATACTACAGAGGCCATCTATACTACAGAAGTCATCTATACTATAGACGTCATCTATGCTATAGACGTTATCTATACTATAGCCGTCATCTATACTATAGACGTCCTCTTTACTATTGACGACATCTATACTATAGACGTCAACTATACTATAGACGTCATCTATTCTAAAGACGTCATCTATACTATAGATGTCATCTATATTATAGAGGTCATCTGTTTTACAGACGTCATCTATACTATAGACGTCATCTATACTATAGACCTCATCTATACTATAGACGTCATCTATTCTATAGACGTCATCTATACTACAGAGGTCATCTATACTACAGACGTCATCTATACTATAGACGTCATCTATCTATAGACGCCATCTAGCTATAGACGCCATCTGTACTATAGACGTCATCTATACTATAGACGTCATCTATACTATAGACGTCATCTATACTATAGACGTCATCTATACTATAGACGTCATCTATACTATAGACGTCATCTATACTATAGACGTCATCTATACTATAGACGTCATCTATACTATAGACGTCATCTATACTATAGACGTCATCTATACTATAGACGTCATCTATACTATAGACGTCATCTATACTAGAGCCGTCATCTATACTATAGACGTCCTCTTTACTATACTATAGACGTCATCTATACTATAGACGTCATCTATACTATAGACGTCATCTATACTATAGACGTCATCTATACTATAGACGTCATCTATACTATAGACGTCATCTTTATTATAGACGTCATCTGTTCTACAGACGTCACCTATACTATAGACGTCATCTATACTATAGACGTCATCTATACTATAGACGTCATATATACTATAGACGTCATCTATACTATAGACGTCATCTATGCTATAGACGTCATCTATACTATAGACGTCCTCTTTACTTTTGACGTCTTCTATACTATAGACGTCAACTATACTATAGACGTCATCTATTCTATAGACGTCATCTATACTATAGACGTCATCTATATTATAGACGTCATCTGTTCTACAGACGTCACCTATACTATAGACGTCATCTATACTATAGACGTCATCTATACTATAGACGTCATCTATACTATAGACGTCATCTATACTATAGACGTCATCTATGCTAAAGACGTCATCTATGCTATAGACGTCATCTATACTATAGACGTCCTCTTTACTATTGACGTCATCTATACTATAGACGTCAACTATACTATAGACGTCATCTATTCTATAGACGTCATCTACACTATAGACGTCATCTATATTATAGACGACATCTGTTCTACTATAGACGTCATCTATACTATAGACGTCATCTATACTATAGACGTCATCTATACTATAGACGTCATCTATACTAGAGCCGTCATCTATACCATAGACGTCCTCTTTACTATACTATGGACGTCATCTATACTATAGATGTCATCTGTACTATAGACGTCATCTGTACTATAGACGTCATCTATACTATAGACGTCATCTATACTATAGACGTCATCTATACTATAGACGTCATCTATACTATAGACGTCATCTATGCTAAAGACGTCATCTATGCTATAGACGTCATCTATACTATAGACGTCCTCTTTACTATTGACGTCATCTATACTATAGACGTCAACTATACTATAGACGTCATCTATTCTATAGACGTCATCTATACTATAGACGTCATCTATATTATAGACGTCATCTGTTCTACTATAGACGTCATCTATACTATAGACGTCATCTATACTATAGACGTCATCTATACTATAGACGTCATCTATACTATAGACGTCATCTATACTATAGACGTCATCTATACGACAGACGTCATCTATACTATAGACGTCATCTATACTATAGACGTCATCTATACTATAGACGTCATCTATACTATAGACGTCATCTATACTATAGACGTCATCTATACTATAGACGTCATCTATACTATAGACGTCATCTTTATTATAGACGTCATCTGTTCTACAGACGTCACCTATACTATAGACGTCATCTATACTATAGACGTCATCTATACTATAGACGTCATCTATACTATAGACGTCATCTATGCTATAGACGTCATCTATACTATAGACGTCCTCTTTACTTTTGACGTCTTCTATACTATAGACGTCAACTATACTATAGACGTCATCTATTCTATAGACGTCATCTATACTATAGACGTCATCTATATTATAGACGTCATCTGTTCTACAGACGTCACCTATACTATAGACGTCATCTATACTATAGACGTCATCTATACTATAGACGTCATCTATACTATAGACGTCATCTATGCTAAAGACGTCATCTATGCTATAGACGTCATCTATACTATTGACGTCCTCTTTACTATTGACGTCATCTATACTATAGACGTCAACTATACTATAGACGTCATCTGTTCTACAGACGTCACCTATACTATAGACGTCATCTATATTATAGACGTCATCTGTTCTACAGACGTCACCTATACTATAGACGTCATCTATACTATAGACGTCATCTATACTATAGACGTCATCTATACTATAGACGTCATCTATGCTAAAGACGTCATCTATGCTATAGACGTCATCTATACTATTGACGTCCTCTTTACTATTGACGTCATCTATACTATAGACGTCAACTATACTATAGACGTCATCTATTCTATAGACGTCATCTATACTATAGACGTCATCTATATTATAGACGTCATCTGTTCTACTATAGACGTCATCTATACAATAGACGTCATCTATTCTATAGACGTCATCTATATTATAGACGTCATCTATACTATAGACGTCATTTATACTATAGACGTCATCTATACTATAGACGTCATCTATATTATAGACGTCATCTATACTATAGACGTCATCTATATTATAGACGTCATCTATACTATAGACGTCATCTATATTATAGACGTCATCTATACTATAGACGTCATCTATACTATAGACGTCATCTATATTATAGACGTCATCTATACTATAGACGTCATCTATACTACAGACGTCATCTATACTACAGACGTCATCTATACTATAGACGTCATCTATACTATAGACGTCATCTATACTATAGACGTCATCTATACTATAGACGTCATCTATACTATAGACGTCATCTATACTATAGACGTCATCTTTACTTTAGACGTCATCTATACTATAGGCGTCATCTATACTACAGACGTCATCTATACTACAGACGTCATATCTATACTATAGACGTCATCTATACTATAGACGTCATCTATACTATAGACGTCATCTATACTAGAGACGTCATCTATACTACAGGCGTCATCTATAATATAGACGTCATCTATACTATAGACGTCATCTATACTATAGTCGTCACATATTCTGTAGACGTCATCTATACTATAGACGTCATCTATACTATAGACGTCATCTGTACTACAGACGTCATCTATGCTATAGACGTCATCTGTACTACAGACGTCATCTATGCTATACCCGTCATCTGTACTACAGACGTCATCTATGCTATAGACGTCATCTGTACTACAGACGTCATCTATGCTATAGACGTCATCTGTACTACAGACGTCATCTATACTACAGAAGTCATCTATACTACAGACGTCATCTATACTATGCTATAGACGTCATCTATGCTATAGACGTCATCTATACTATAGACGTCCTCTTTACTTTTGACGTCATCTATACTATAGACGTCAACTATACTATAGACGTCATCTATTCTATAGACGTCATCTATACTATAGACGTCATCTATACTATAGACGTCATCTATACTATAGACGTCATCTATACTATAGACGTCATCTATACTATAGACGTCATCTATACTATAGACGTCATCTATACTATAGACGTCAACTATACTATAGACGTCATCTATTCTATAGACGTCATCTATACTATAGACGTCATCTATACTATAGACGTTATCTATACTATAGACGTCATCTATACTATAGACGTCATCTATACTATAGACGTCATCTATACTATAGACGTCATCTATACTATAGACGTCATCTATACTATAGACGTCATCTATACTATAGACGTCATCTATACTATAGACGTCATCTGTACTATAGACGTCATCTATACTATAGACGTCATCTGTACTATAGATGTCATCTATACTATAGACGTCATCTATACTATAGACGTCATCTATACTATTGACGTCACCTATACTATAGACGTCATCTATACTATAGACGTCATCTATACTATAGACGTCATCTATACTATAGACGTCATCTATACTATAGACGTCATCTATACTATAGACGTCATCTATACTATAGACGTCATCTGTACTATAGACGTCATCTGTACTATAGACGTCATCTATACTATATACGTCATCTATACTATAGACGCCATCTATACTATAGACGTCATCTATACTATAGACGTCATCTATACTATAGACGTCATCTATACTATAGACGTCATCTATACTATAGACGTCATCTATACTATAGACGTCATCTATACTATAGACGTCATCTATACTATAGACGTCATCTATACTACTGACGTCATCTATGCTATAGACGTCATCTATTCTATAGACGTCATCTATACTATAGACGTCATCTATATTATAGACGTCATCTGTTCTACAGACGTCACCTATACTATAGACGTCATCTATACTATAGACGTCATCTATACTATAGACGTCATCTATACTATAGACGTCATCTATGCTATAGACGTCATCTATACTATAGACGTCCTCTTTACTATTGACGTCATCTATACTATAGACGTCAACTATACTATAGACGTCATCTATACTATAGACGTCATCTATACTATAGACGTCATCTATACTATAGACGTCATCTATACTATAGACTTCATCTATACTATAGACGTCATCTATACTACAGACGTCATCTATGCTATAGACGTCATCTATGCTATAGACGTCATCTATGCTATAGACGTCATCTATACTATAGACGTCCCCTTTACTTTTGACGTCATCTATACTATAGACGTCAACTATACTATAGACGTCATCTATACTATAGACGTCATCTATACTATAGACGTCATCTATGCTATAGACGTTATCTATACTATAGCCGTCATCTATACTATAGACGTCCTCTTTACTATTGACGACATCTATACTATAGACGTCAACTATACTATAGACGTCATCTATTCTATAGAAGTCATCTATACTATAGACGTCATCTATATTATAGAAGTCATCTGTTTTACAGACGTCATCTATACTATAGACGTCATCTATACTATAGACGTCATCTATAATATAGACGTCATCTATACTACAGATGTCATCTATACTACAGACGTCATCTATACTATAGACGTCATCTGTACTATAAACGTCATCTATCTATAGACGTCATCTGTACTATAGACATCATCTGTACTATAGACGTTATCTATACACTAGACGTCATCTGTACTATAGACATCATCTATACTATAGACGTCATCTATACTATAGACGTCATCTATACTATAGACGTCATCCATACTATAGACGTCATCTATACTATAGACGTCATCTATACTATAGACGTCATCTATACTATAGACGTCATCTATACTATAGACGTCATCTATACTATAGACGTCATCTATACTATAGACGTCATCTATACTATAGACGTCATCTATACTATAGACGTCATCTATACTATAGACGTCATCTATACTATAGACGTCATCTATGCTATAGACGTTATCTATACTATAGCCGTCATGTATACTATAGACGTCCTCTTAACTATTGACGACATCTATACTATAGACGTCAACTATACTATAGACGTCATCTATTCTATAGACGTCATCTATACTATAGACGTCATCTATATTATAGAAGTCATCTGTTTTACAGACGTCATCTATACTATAGACGTCATCTATACTATAGACGTCATCAATAATATAGACGTCATCTATACTACAGATGTCATCTATACTACAGACGTCATCTATACTATAGACGTCATCTGTACTATAGACGTCATCTATCTATAGACGTCATCTGTACTATAGACATCATCTGTACTATAGACGTCATCTATACTATAGACGTCATCTATACTATAGACGTCATCTATATTATAGACGTCATCTATACTATAGACGTCATCTATACTACAGACGTCATCTATACTACAGACGTCATCTATACTATAGACGTCATCTATACTATAGACGTCATCTATACTATAGACGTCATCTATACTATAGACGTCATCTATACTATAGACGTCATCTATACTATAGACGTCATCTATACTATAGACGTCATCTTTACTTTAGACGTCATCTATACTATAGGCGTCATCTATACTACAGACGTCATCTATACTACAGACGTCATATCTATACTATAGACGTCATCTATACTATAGACGTCATCTATACTATAGACGTCATCTATACTAGAGTCGTCATCTATACTACAGGCGTCATCTATAATATAGACGTCATCTATACTATAGACGTCATCTATACTATAGACGTCACATATTCTGTAGACGTCATCTATACTATAGACGTCATCTATACTATAGACGTCATCTATACTACAGACGTCATCTATGCTATAGACGTCATCTGTACTACAGACGTCATCTATGCTATACCCGTCATCTGTACTACAGACGTCATCTATGCTATAGACGTCATCTGTACTACAGACGTCATCTATGCTATAGACGTCATCTGTACTACAGACGTGATCTATACTATAGACGTCATCTATACTATAGACGTCATCTATACTATTGACGTCATCTATACGTCATCTATAGACGTCATCTATACTATAGACGTCATCTATACTATAGACGTCATCTATACTATAGACGTCATCTATACTATAGACGTCATCTATACTATAGACGTCATCTATACTATAGACGTCATCTATGCTATAGACGTCATCTATACTATAGACGTCATCTATACTATAGACGTCATCTATACTATAGACGTCACATATACTATAGACGTCATCTATACTATAGACGTCATCTATACTATGGACGTCATCTATACTATAGATGTCATCTGTACTAAAGACGTCATCTATGCTATAGACGTCATCTGTACTACAGACGTCATCTATGCTATAGACTTCGTCTGTACTACAGACGTCATCTATGCTATAGACGTCATCTATACTATAGACGTCATCTATATTATAGCCGTCATCTATTCTATAGACGTCATCTATACTATAGACGTCATCTATACTATAGACGTCATCTATACTATAGACGTTATCTATACTATAGACGTCATCTATACTATAGACGTCATCTATACTATAGACGTCATCTATACTATAGACGTCATCTATACCATAGACGTCATCTATACTATAGACGTCATCTATACTATAGACGTCATCTATACTATAGACGTCATCTGTACTATAGATGTCATACGTCATCTATGCTATAGACGTCATCTATGCTATAGACGTCATCTATACTATAGACGTCCTCTTTACTATTGACGACATCTATACTGTAGACGTCAACTATACTATAGACGTCATCTATTCTATAGACGTCATCTATACTATAGACGTCATCTATATTATAGAAGTCATCTGTTTTACAGACGTCATCTATACTATAGACGTCATCTATACTATAGACGTCATCTATAATATAGACGTCATCTATACTACAGATGTCATCTATACTACAGACGTCATCTATACTATAGACGTCATCTGTACTATAGACGTCATCTATCTATAGACGTCATCTGTACTATAGACATCATCTATACTATAGACGTCATCTATACAATAGACGTCATATGTACTATAGACATCATCTATACTATAGACGTAATCTATACTATAGACGTCATCTATACTATAGACGTCATCTATGCTATAGACGTTATCTATACTATAGCCGTCATCTATACTATAGACGTCCTCTTTACTATTGACGACATCTATACTATAGACGTCAACTATTCTATAGACGTCATCTATTCTATAGACGTCATCTATACTATAGACGTCATCTATATTATAGAAGTCATCTGTTTTACAGACGTCATCTATACTATAGACGTCATCTATACTATAGACGTCATCTGTAATATAGACGTCATCTCTACTACAGATGTCATCTATACTACAGACGTCATCTATACTATAGACGTCATCTGTACTATAGACGTCATCTATCTATAGACGTCATCTGTACTATAGACATCATCTGTACTATAGACGTCATCTATACAATAGACGTCATCTGTACTATAGACATCATCTATACTATAGACGTCATCTATACTATAGACGTCATCTATACTATAGACGTCATCTATACTATAGACGTCATCTATACTATAGACGTCATCTATACTATAGACGTCATCTATACTATAGACGTCATCTATACTATAGACGTCATCTATACTATAGACGTCATCTATACTATAGACGTCATCTATACTATAGACGTCATCTATACTATAGACGTCATCTATACTATAGACGTCATCTATACTATAGACGTCATCTATACTATAGATGTCATCTGTACTATAGACGTCATCTGTACTATAGACGTCATCTATACTATAGACGTCATCTATACAATAGACGTCATCCATACTATAGACATCATCTATACTATAGACGTCATCTATACTATAGACGTCATCTATACTATAGACGTCATCTATACTATAGACGTCATCTATACTATAGACGTCATCTATACTACAGACGTCATCTATGCTATAGACGTCATCTATGCTATAGACGTCATCTATGCTATAGACGTCATCTATGCTATAGACGTCATCTATACTATAGACGTCCTCTTTACTTTTGACGTCATCTATACTATAGACGTCAACTATACTATAGACGTCATCTATTCTATAGACGTCATCTATACTATAGACGTCATCTATATTATAGACGTCATCTGTTCTACAGACGTCACCTATACTATAGACGTCATCTATACTATAGACGTCATCTATACTATAGACGTCATCTATACTATAGACGTCATCTATACTATAGACGTCATCTATACTATAGACGTCATCTATGCTATAGACGTCATCTATGCTATAGACGTCATCTATACTATAGACGTCCTCTTTACTATTGACGTCATCTATACTATAGACGTCAGCTATACTATAGACGTCATCTATTCTATAGACGTCATCTATACTACAGACGTCATCTATACTATAGACGTCATCTATACTATAGACGTAATCTATACTATAGACGTCATCTATACTATAGACGTCATCTATACTATAGACGTCATCTATACCATAGACGTCATCTATACTATAGACGTCATCTATACTATAGACGTCATCTATACTATAGCCGTCATCTATACTATAGACGTCCTCTTTACTATACTATAGACGTCATCTATACTATAGACGTCATCTGTACTATAGACGTCATCTGTACTATAGACGTCATCTATACTATAGACGTCATCTATACTATAGACGTCATCTATACTATAGACGTCATCTATACTATAGACGTCATCTATACTATAGACGTCATCTATACTATAGACGTCATCTATACTATAGACGTCATCTATACTATAGACGTCATCTATACTATAGACGTCATCTATACTATAGACGTCATCTATACTACAGACGTCATCTATACTATAGACGTCATCTATACTATAGACGTCATCTATACTATAGACGTCATCTATACTACAGACGTCATCTATGCTATAGACGTCATCTATGCTATAGACGTCATCTATGCTATAGACGTCATCTATACTATAGACGTCCTCTTTACTTTTGACGTCATCTATACTATAGACGTCAACTATACTATAGACGTCATCTATTCTATAGATGTCATCTATACTATAGACGTCATCTATATTATAGACGTCATCTGTTCTACAGACGTCACCTATACTATAGACGTCATCTATACTATAGACGTCATCTATACTATAGACGTCATCTATACTATAGACGTCATCTATGCTATAGACGTCATCTATGCTATAGACGTCATCTATTCTATAGACGTCCTCTTTACTATTGACGTCATGTATACTAAAGACGTCAACTATACTATAGACGTCATCTATTCTATAGACGTCATCTATACTATAGACGTCATATATACTATAGACGTCATCTATACTATAGACGTCATCTGTACTATAGACGTCATCTATACTATAGACGTCATCTATACTATAGACGTCATCTATACTATAGACGTCATCTACACTATAGGCGTCATCTATACTATAGACGTCATCTATACTATAGACGCCATCTATACTATAGACCTCATCTTTACTATAGACGTCATCTATACTATAGACGTCATCTATGCTATAGACGTTATCTATACTATAGCCGTCATCTATACTATAGACGTCCTCTTTACTATTGACGACATCTATACTATAGACGTCAACTATACTATAGACGTCATCTATACTATAGACGTCATCTATATTATAGAAGTCATCTGTTTTACAGACGTCATCTATACTATAGACGTCATCTATACTATAGACGTCATCTATACTACAGACGTCATCTATACTATAGACGTCATCTATACTATAGACGTCATCTGTACTATAGACGTCATCTATCTATAGACATCATCTGTACTATAGACGTCATCTATACAATAGACGTCATCTGTACTATAGACGTCATCTATACTATAGACGTCATCTATACTATAGACGTCATCTATACTATAGACGTCATCTATACTATAGACGTCATCTATACTATAGACGTCATCTATACGTCATCTATACTATAGACGTCATCTATACTATAGACGTCATCTATACTATAGACGTCATCTATACTATAGACGTCATCTATACTATAGACGTCATCTATACTATAGACGTCATCTATACTATAGACGTCATCTATACTATAGACGTCATCTATACTATAGACGTCATCTATACTATAGACGTCATCTATACTATAGACGTCATCTATACTATAGACGTCATCTATACT